>CAWUFW010001444.1:2160000-2682500 GCA_963921515.1 Calotriton arnoldi | reverse complement strand
TAGATGTTGAAAAGTATGGCTGAGATGATAGAGCCTTGAGGGACCCCTGCTTTTGTAAAGCATGGTTTGGATGAGAAAGGGGGGTATGAATGACAGTAGTTCTTTTGTGAAGGTAGGATGTGCTCCAGTTGGGAGCAATCCTCTGTATGCCAGGTTTGCAGAGTCTTTGTGTTAGAGTGTCATGGTCAACCCATGGTAAAGGCAGCTGAGCGGTACAAGAGAAGTAGTGCCACATCCCCATTCCGGTAAACTGTGTTCTTAAGGTCATCCCAGATGGCAATGAGATGGAATCATGTTTGGAAGTTAGAAATAATGGAATTATCTTCAATGAATTGTGACATCTCGGTGAATGCTGGTTTTTCTATCAGTTTGCTTAGGAAAGGTCCATTTGTAATCGGTCTTTAGTTGGGGTTAAGCGGGCCTAGGTTTTTTTCTTTAGTAATGGGCGTATGTATGACTTTTTCCGGTGTTCTGGAAATATTCCCATAGTTAAGGAATTGTTGATGATTCTTCTTACTGGTGTGGCGGCAGATGTAGTAAGAAGAATTTTCTTGAAGGTTTGTGGTGGACACGGGTCAGAAGGACTACCAGCAAGGCCTGCTTGCTTTGACCAGGTCCATAAATTTATTGTTTGATATTGGTTGGAAGGTATGCAAAGGCTGGGTTAGTCTATTCTTGGAGGGTTCTTTTAGAAAAGGGGTGGTGCTGGTAGTTTTCCTTTCTTTCAAATAGGAGTCCAACGTGTCTGCTTTGGTTGTGTAATGATTTTCCAGTTTGTGGATTCTTGAGTAATGGGATTCCTTCTAGGCAATTTGGTTTATGAAATTCAGTGAGAATTTTTATAAAATTCTTTATTAGCACATTTAGCATTTTGAATTCTATGTGAATAGTGTCTTTTCTGAATGTTTTTGATTGCTGACTTGTATAATCTGCTAAGTTTCTGTAGGTGAAGTTTGTCTTGATTTGTGGTTGTTTTGAGAAAGTCGTGTTGTACCTGTCTAATTTGTTTTTAATCATTTTTTAGCTCTGTATTTCTCCACGGTGCTTGTTTTCTTTTTTCTTTTGTGTTGCTCTGAATGGTATTGGGATATAAAAAGCTTTCTGTAGCCACTCATAGTTCTTGAATGGAATTTATTGTGTCTAGATATTTATTGTATGTTAGTTGTGTTTCTTAGTGTTCAAAATTGAGTTTGTTACACAGTTGATAAATGGATGCATGTACGGTTGTGCTGTGTGTTGATTTATTTTGGAAAGCAAGCAAATGGTGGTCTGACCATGTGGCTGGAGTAACTGTTTGAAAGGTAACTAGTTTCAGATTTGCAAAAATGACATCGAGGATGTGTCCTACAGTGTGTGTGAGTTGTGGACAATCTGATGTAGGGTCAGTGCATTTATGCAGATTGATGGTTGTTTTTGGATGGGGCTGCCGATGCTTGCTGCTGGCACTGGCCTGAAGCTTGCATGCCATGCTCATCCCACCCTCAGACATAGCTGTTGTTGGGTGTTACTGGTACTGGCCTCAAGTGCCATGCTCATCCCACCCTCGGATGTAGGATGTAGATGCCAATGGGTGCTACTGGCTCTGGCCTCAACCTCATGTGCCATGCTATTCCCACCTTCATATGTAGGATATGGCTGCTGATGGGTGCTACTGGCACTGGTCTCAAGTTGCGTGCCATGCTAATGCCACCTTCGGATATAGGATGGGGCTGCCAATGCATGTTATGGACACTGGCCTCAAGCTCACGTGCAATGCTCATCCACACCTCAGCTGTGGTATGAAGCTACCGGCCTCAAGCTCACATGCCATGCTCATCCCACCCTCAACTGTAGGATGGGGATGGGTGCTACAGGCATTGGACTCGAGCTCGCGTGCCATGCTTATCCAACCCTTGGATGTAGGATGTGGCTGCTGGCACTGGCCTCGAGCTCACATGCCATGCTCACCCAACCCTTGGATGTAGGACGGGGCTGCTGCCACTGGCCTCAAGCTCACGTGCAAGTGAAACAGCGTTTACAAGTTGTTTCCACAACGCGGTCATTACAACGACCAAGTTGTTACCATGCAGTGCCATTACATCGCAAGTCGTTTCAACGACTTGCTGTAGGGCATAAAACACCAGGGAATGTGTTGGATTTTAAATCCAACACCTTCCCTGCTGTTGCGCAAACTGGAGTAGGAATAGTAATTAATACTATTCCTAAGTCCAGTGCGCCCCCTACAGCAAGTCGTTAAAACGACTTGTGATGTAATGGCACTACGTGGTAACAACGCGGTCGTTGTAACGACCGCGTTGTAAAGCCACGCGTTTAGAATGTATGCGATGTAACATCATACATTCCACGTGCAATGCTCATCCAACCCTTGGAAGTAGGATGGTGCTGCTGGCACTGGTCTCGAGCTTGTGTGCCATGCTCATCCCACCCTCGGCTGCAGGACTGGGTTGGTACCAGGGGGCCTCGGTAGAGGTGGTTATCAAGGGCCAGATGTACGATCCTATTTTGCATACGCAAACGGGTTTGCGACCCATTTCCACATGCAAAATCTTATAGGGCCAGGTACAATCCCTATTTAGCGAGGCGCAATTTATTTGCGACTCACTAAATAGGAATTGCGAATCACTGTTAGAAAGGGGCATTCCAAGGGCGTCCCTTCCTAATAGCAAGTCAGAGGCCTATGTAAGAATGTTTTGCAACCGCAATTGCAGTCGCAATACACTCGCAATTTACCGCCCTCTTCAAGAGGGTGGTAAAGCACTCGCAAATGGGGAGGGGTCACCAGGGGACCCCTTCCCCTCTGTGAATGCAGGGGAAAATGTTTTTTAGGGGCAGGCAGTCGTCCCAGGGACCACTACCTGCCCTTAAAAAATGAAACAAAAATGTTTAATTTATCTTTTTTTAAATGCATCCAATTTTCCTTTAAGGAAAACGGGCTGCATTTAAAAAAAAATGCTTTATTTAAGAGCAGTCCCAGACATGGAGGTCTGCTAAGCCCAGCAGGCCACCATACCAGGGAGGGCCAGCCATTCCTAATGGGGTCGCAAATTGCGAGTGCCTCATTAATATGCATGAGGCATGCAATTTGCGACCCCATTAGGAATCGCTAACAGTGTCTCAGACACTGTTGTACATGGCATTTAGCAACTCGCAAATTGCGACTCGCAATTGAGCGCAATTTACGAGTCGCTAAATGACATGGTCGTACATCTGGCCCTAAGAGTGCAAAACTCAGAGCACTGTTAAAGACAATTGTCATTGCACTAGTTCTGTCTAGAGAAGACTACTGCAATGGCTCACACCAAAATCTGCCAAAGATATCTGAATAAATTACAAATCTTTCAAAACTCAGCAGCCCATATGCTGATGAAGGTTCTAAGATATGGCTTGGCCTCACAAGTCATTAACAGAGTGCATTGGTTGGCCGTAATTTTTTTGACAGTTTTAAAGGGCCTGTGCATGGCTTATGAAACACTCCATGGCCTTGGACCCATCTATCTTAGGGATAGATTCAGATGGTACCAGCCTGCCAGGACTCTGCGCTCCAGCTCTGCCAGAGTTTTGGCTGTTCCCAACTACAAAGTGGCTACCTGCGGAGGCAGAAGTGTTGTTGTATGTGCTGCCCGAATTTGGAATAGTTTATATCAGGAGCTAAAAAACGCCACTTTTCTAATAGGGTTTAGGAAAGTATTATAGATTTTGGCTGTTCAGTCATGACTCGTAGTCGGGGAGCCTCTTGCACCCATTCACTCACTTTACCGGCAGTGCCACGATGCCTCCGGGCATACAATGTTTTTATAAATTATCAAATCCGTGTATAATAAGACTTTCCTGATTGAAGCCTCTGTGACAATATATGGAGATAACATCTTTATTTGTTACCATGATGCTACACTTGATCTTTTTATGATATTTTTAGTTTCTTACATACCTTTGCTGCATTTCTCTCTTAAGACTTCTTTCTCCATTTGTTTGGGATATGGCATAGATGCTCTGAAGGTTCCTCTCTGGCAATTTTCATGATATTTTGTCATCGGTTTGTGCTCTTGGTGCTTTTCAATTTTGCACTTCACTGTTTTAAATATGCAACTGTAATTGTGCACTTTTAGTGCTTGCTTTTAGGTATCTCCTTCTTTTATTAACTGCCTTCAATGTGCGCTCCTAATATAAATTACTCATTTTATGGGCAGAACAAGACACATTGCAAATATTCCTCCTCATAATACACACTACACCAAGATGGCCAGTGACCTTCTTGCATCTGCTAAAACCATCTCCTCCAGGGCGAAACCAAGGAGGGTGAAAAATGATCCTCCATCGCCTATCATGTTCTCTCATAACCCAGTCTTAGACACCATCCTAGATGAAATAAGGGGTTGGAAGCCTTTTATGTGCACTACCAATAAAAAAATCCAACAAATTGAGGACAGATGGATTGTTATGGAAAATAAAGGGAATGAGATGGAGCAACGCGTTAGCTCTCTCTAGGATGCCACCAATAAAATCCATTTACTTGAGCAGGAAATCTTAAAACTCAAATTACACACAGAAGATCTTGAAAATAGAAATCAATTAAATAACCTTCACCTATATGGTCTGACGGAGTCTTTCTGAAGGAGTTTCTTCCTGATCTTCTTTGTCTGTCTACTTCTCCTCCTGCCAAAATCCAGCATGCATAGCGTCTAAGATGTCCTCATCCTCATTTCTCCAAACCTAGGAGAACTAATATGCTGTTCCTTGAATTTACAGACCCCCTTCGTGTCTCCAAAGGTGCAAAAGACAAACGTTGTCTCATTTGGTCCAGCCACAATATCTTCGTTTCGCAGGACGTTTCCAATGTAACTAATGCCAGGTGAAAGGAGATCCCTATTTTTTTTACCACAGATGAAACAGCTGAACATACAATACAGCATTCTCCATCCTTGCACATGCAAAATAGCGCACAATGGCTCCACAAGATCTTTTGATGATTCTATTAAATTAAAACTGTTTCTTCAAACTATTTCTTCTCATGCTATGGATAATAATGCTTAGAAGTCTTAAAATTTGCTGGATTGCACTTCCCTTCTTTCTCTTTTCTCAACCTTTTTAAATACATGGCTCTTCTCTTCAGATCTACATTGATCTTCTCTCAGCTGCTGTTCTTGATATGGTGTAGCCATGCCCCATTATTACTTCTCTGTTTATTCTCTTTCAGATGTGGAATACTTTCTGTCTATTCTTCTTTTTCCTTACATTCTTTTCCTTCCCACTGTTTTCTTCCTCTTGCACATTTTCACTGGTTCAGTGCTTATATGTTATTTAATATGGCTTTGTCTTTTATCTTATATTTTATTTTTTTGTTAATGTATGGTGTCATTTTGTCCCCTTTTTCATTTTTGCAGCTTATCACTCACATTCATGTACCCTTATCCTTATGTCTCAGATATGTTTAATGTTGTTTCATGGAATGTCTGTGGACTTGTCAATCTGGTTAAAAGACATAAGGTGGCCCTCGAAAATTAAATATCTTGGTGTATGTTTCTCCTCCAATATATCCAACACCCTTAGACACAATTTTACAACATTAGCGTCCAAATTACGAAAAATTATTTACACATTGGTCTCCTTACACTTGTTATGGTGGGGCAGACTTGACACCATTACAATGATGACTGTGCCACATACTCTATACACAATCTAAATGCTACTTGTTAAGATCCCTAAATATTACTTTGCACAAATTGATCTATCTGTATAAAATTCTAATGGAATAAACATTGATGTATTGCCCATTTAAAACTCAAGCATTCAACAAGTGAGGGTGGTGTAGTTTTTTTGAATTTAAACTTTATCATTCTACCTTTTTAAGTCACCAGTTTATGCCCAAGACTTGCCAGCCCCATGATGGATTACATTTGAACAATTCCTAATGAATGGTTTCTCATTCAAAGATATCATTCATATGTCCAACTGTAGGGTTATCTCTAAGAAACCTATTTTAAAGTATTTTCACAATTTATTACATACATTATCTTCCTTTACTCTTATTTTTACCAATGTATTTTATCCTTATCAATTTGGTATAATACATTTCTTACATTTCAACATAAATATTTTTACTGCAAGCATTGGAAAGAAAAGAGTACCATGGTGGTTCACCAATTTATAAATTATACTTCTGTTATACCCTTCCCACCCTCTTCTACATATATTCTCTATTCAATTCTGGGATCAAATCTTGCTCAAAATTATTAATAACTTCAAAACTGCTCACATTACTCAATCCCTCTTTTTCATTTATAACAGAGCTGTTATCACCCCAGAATGTATTTTTATATTCGATCCTTCTGCTTCTGCTTTGGGTTGGTTGTGTTCCATATGTAATGGTTCTTTGACACATTATACTATTGTTCCCATGTTCCAAAATTTTGGAACGCTATAAACGAAGATGTATTGCATCTGCGTTGTGTCACCTTTGGGGTGCAACCCCAAATAAAATCATTTTTGCCATTTACTTAGCCAAGCTAAGCCACTTTGTGTTGGGTAGCCATGACATGGATGGAACATGGGCATTCTCATGAATCCCCCCAAGTATTTTCATGCAAACTCAGATTTATACAACTGGGTTTGCGCCAATATGGTGTACCTACCGTACAGAAGCGTACTGAGGAGAAATATCTTTATTTCTCCACGTTACTTCCTCTTCCTTGTTACTTCCTCTTTCTCATTTCTTCCTCTTTCCATGTGTGCAGCATTCTGCAGCACGCATCGAAAGAGGAATATACATCTAAGGATTGTTTTCCTGCACAAAAGCGCTGTGCCCGTAATGCTGGTACCATTGCACCATGCTGCAATGGAGCATATGTTGATGGAAGGCATCACACAGCAGAAATGCTCCAGATCATTGTATGTAGGTAGAATTTCTGCTATTTGCCCTTCATGGAAGGAACCACAGAATACTCCCTGGCTGTGCTGCATTGTATGAAATAATAGTAAGTGTACCCCATAATGATTTTAATGAACATGATTTGCACTCTCTTTTTCAGAGAGGTGTCGTGTAACGTTAATCTTCAGAAATGGGAGACGCAGTAAAATACAAATTGCTGACATAATATCAATCCATACAATATTGATCGTAAAAATATTGACTTCATCTACTTAACTAGTAAAAGCACAAATATTGAGAACAAAAATATAATTTGTAAAAATATTGAAAACAAAAATATTTGCTACAAAACTACTGTTACCTTGAAATAAAAATATAGCAAAAATATTGAAGCACTCTATATATTATTATTGCCAAAATAACTAAATAATCACCAATAAATATATTTAAAAATGCTTTTAACATGAAATAATTACTTCAAATAAAACAAAAATGTTGCATACACATACTTAAATTCAACAAAAATATATTACATTTACTTTTCATCCCCAAAAGAATATAACAAAAATTATAACAATACAACCCTCAAAAAATATAAGCATAAGCTAGAAACATTTAAACTACAACCTACATATGAATATATGTATGTGTGTGTGTTTGTGTGTGTGTGGGCATGTATAGCCCACGCTGTGGGGACCAACTCAGTCCTCACATGTGGGTTAACCTTTTCAGAAACTGAAAAACACTATCTTTCTTAGGACCAGGTTGTAGTAGTGTGTTTTTTACCTACTTTCGAGTGAGTGTATCAAAAAACTAAAAGAGCAGTTAAAATTGCCTTGGTACGCTTTATACCCTTTCCTACTATCACAGCACGAGTGGAGTTAGAATAGTAATTACACACTTCATTATGTCAATGGTGGGTCCTCATAGTTATTGGTATGTTATGTTGTGCCTGTGTGTGTGTTTGTGTGTGTGTATGTGTGCGTGTGTGTGTGTGTGTAAACATATAAACATGTATTCAAAAGTAGCAAACTATATTATTGCAGAAAAATTAGGATCTGCTTCTATAAATACCCCCACTTTTTGCTTGATGTAATGCTGTTTCTGACTAGTCTGACTGGGATCCTGCTATTCAGGACCCCAGTGTCTCTGCTTTCTCAACTAAATTGTTATGGTAAGTACTTAGGTACATCCCAGATTGGATACTGGGGTACCCTTATAAGTGCCTAGTATATGGTACTAAGGTACCCAGGGTATAGGTACCCCAGGTGTCCCCCATAGTATGAAACATGTATTATGCCACCTATGGGAGACCATTCAAACTATCACCACAGGCCTGCCATTGCAGCCTGTGGAAGCTGGTGCTAGCACCACTTATGAAAGATATAGGTTTCCCTATGTCTAAGGTCAGTGCACTTAAAAACTATAAGTCACCCCTACAGCAGGCCTTTTCAATCCTAAAGGCAGGGTTCTCAGTTCTAAGTATGAGGGTGCCCCTGAATGAGCAGGACACCCCTACATCCTTCAGAGTCCATTTACCCGGGTTGTAAGTGAGGCAGCCATATAACATATAGAGGGGCATGGTGTCATGACGCGATGACCATCTCAAAACTGGCTATAAAGAACCCTGTCAAGTTTGGTATCAAACATTTTGGAATCATACCCCCCACCATAAACGGTGTGGGAGGTATGATTCCAAGCACTGTAAAGACCCTCTGTTAGGCCCTCAGTGCTTCCAGTACAGGCTTCTAGACCCGGACACTACAACATGGTTGCTGCTGACCAGAGACACAATTCTGCTCTCCTGCTGCTGAGTCAAGCTCGAGCAGGGGAAGGCAGAACAATAGACATCCTGTCACAGGAAGGTGTGACCACCTTCCAGACAGGGTTTAGTGTATTGGGACAGGGTGGGAGCGCTTGGCAGCGCCACATAGTCTGCGTGTAGGGCACATTTGGTGCCCTCCATGCATAGTCCAGTTCAAATCAGTTCAGGAAGTCGTTGACTCCCGCTCTGGTGCAAAACTGGACAAAGGACAGGGGAGTATCCTCCCCCTTGTCCAACACCTCCTTAGTGAGGGATGCCTGAATCGTCCCAACCCTTTCCTTAGGGTATTTAAGGGCTTACCTGAGGGTGGGTCCGTTGATTCATCGTGGGACATGATTCAATTCAGACACCGCTTCAACTTCGATGGTTTGGGCACTCTGCACTTCATTGGACTTCGCTCTGGGCATTAAGACTGCAACCGGGAGGAGTCCTGCTGCCCTGATATTTGCCCTGATTGTCTGCTGCAATGTCCATGCCTGTGCACCACACAGGAACCTTCCAAGGCCCGTGGGCATCAAAGACACCTGAAGGAATTTCCCTTGAAGTGAAGGAGTCACTTCCCTCCATCTGCAGGCACCACAACTAAGCTGACCGGTCTGCTGATCCTGAGCTCCTCCAGACTCTGAAAGGCTCTGCAGCACAGGTGGTGGTTCTCCACATCCCTTGAGGCCTGCCCTGTCCTCTCACCAAGTTTAACCCAGTATTCCTTGTTGGACCCACAGGAACCGTACCCCTGTGCACAGCATCGACTTGCCATTGCAAAGGCTTGTTGGCTTTCTTCTACCAAAATCTTTGGGTTCCAAGTAGCCCCGACCTCAAGCATCTCCTGTGACCAAGATCAAGGTCCTCTGTGACTCCAGTGCCTCTGGGTTGTGGGTACTCTTGAGGGTCACTTTTGAATTCTTTTGGGCTCCCCTGATTGCTTGGGGCCTGCCCTGACTCCCCTGCTTGGTGTGAGTCTCCTGGACCTTGCTTGTCCTGACATTGCACCTTCTTCAACTTCCTCGTTGGTGGCAGTTGCCAAGGCTTGTTGGTGCTCCCGCCTGACACCGACCCCTCAACTCTCGACATCCGATGTGAGACAGCTTGTGTACAGCTCCTGGTCTTCCATGAAGTCGCCTGGTCCACACAGCTGCAGTTCCAAGGTCACTGTCAGCTCTCCTTCAACACCCGACATTGGTGGGCATTCATCTTCCGTGCCTCCTGGTCACTCCTGAGTGGCATAGACTCTGTCCCCACTGCTTACAGTTTCTTCACATCTTGAATCCACCTTTGAGTTCCACCGGAGACTTTCACCTTCCACAGCAGTGGCATCTTCCTGAAGTCCTCCATTGGGTTCGATGGCGGTTTCCGACGCCACTTCAAACCTATGCACCTGGCTCCCCTGGTGCAGGTAATCTGGTTCCTAGGGTATCCACAGGTGGGGTGGCTCTCCAACCTTCTGTCTGCCAAGGGGTTTCTTCAGGATCCACTGGGAAGGGTCCTTCTTCTTTAAAATTGCAACTGCGACTTGCCCATTGACTTGCATTGATCCCGCGGGCGTGTTCCCACTCTGCATACGTCCTCCGTGGGGCTCCTGGTTACTTACCTTGGGTGGTTCCTTGGGTCCCCGGCACTTCTACGTCTTCTGGGTATAGTCTTGACTCTTGGTTCGCATACCACTATTTTAGTATATGGTTTGTTCTCCCCCTGGTAACCACTGTGTATTCTGTGCTACTTACCTGTTTCTATCGCAAAGTATTGTGTGTATTGTGTATATCTCTGGTTAGGAGATACCTGAATGTGTTAGTGAGTGTCTTATAAAAAAATACATATTTTTATAAATACACTGTGTGATTCTTTTTCACTTAATCTATAACTACAAGATTATGTTCTGGTGAAACAAGATGCTTTACACTCTTCTAGACTAAGCCTGAAGGCTGCTCTCCGCAGCTACCACTTAGAGAGCTTTCTAAGGTTGTCTAAGACCACTACAATCACCATAAGGGTTGTCTGGACTGGTGCAGGGTGCCCACTTACATAAAAGTGCCTCATATACCAGGCCAGCATCTCACAATTATATACATCAGAAATAGCATTTACCATAGAAAGACCAAACAAACAAGACAATTCAAACTAAAACTAAACCAACTAGTGAAATAAAACTCTGCTAGAGTTTCTCACCAAAGCATTAGAGAAAAAATATATACATTTCAACAACTACTGAACCAGGTAGTTAAACTTATATGTACACCAACGTAATAATTATTAAACTTAAAAATATTAAATAACAAATGATTAAGAAAATACTATCCAAATTCTACTTTTTTACATAGACTTCCTAAGAGAAAAACACATGCCTGGAAACAGCAATAAATTGCCTGAAAATAACAACTATGAAAATCTATCCAAAAGATATAAAAAGTAAGTATAGATAAATTAATACAAAAGTATAAACTCACCCAAAATGCCGAGCAAAAATGCACCTAATAACCTTATAGTCTACAAACTAACATCAAATTAACATACAATTATTTTTCAGCCAACAGAAAAAAAGCACCTGCTCCACATAAGAACACCCCCAACGAAAAAGCTGCAAAATCGTGAGAAACATATATGCACAAAATATATGTAAATATACAAAATAGAAATGATTGCATAATTTTAAATGTAAATAATAAATATACACATGTTAAAATATTCTATATATTTATACTATTACACTACTTTCAGATACAATGATAGAAGCTGCAGAGTATATGACTTTGCAGAAAGGAAAGCTGCAGTTACTAATTCACATGGGCTACACCTACAGCCAAGAAACTGCATCTACAGAAACAATAAACTGGAAATGTATGAAATAATATTCTAATGCATCCTATGGGAGGTCAACTACACAAGATGATGTAATTCATGTGCACAACCACACCCCAAATGTAACAGAAATAGAAGTAAGAGAGATATTGCAAGATATAAGAGAGGCAAGCACTAGCTCCCAGGAATCCACAAGCAAAATCCTTAAAGATGTCCTACATAAAGCACCTGAACACAGACCAGGCCAACTACCACCTATTCCCAATTTAAAACATTTAATTTCACAAACTAAAAGAGATATCAGTGACACCCCACGTGCCCCTGGAAGATACCAAGACATATATATACCTGGAGACTTAACAATGACACATAATGAGGAACGTTTCCTTTTACATGACAACATAAATAACCAGAAATGAATCCTAATGTTCTCTACAGCAGATAACTTACGAAAAATAAGACAATGTGACACATGGATGATGGATGGGACCATTGAAATGTGCCCCAAATCATTCACTCAGAAAGTCACCATATACGGTGAACCCTTTTATATATACTCTACTACCAAATAAAGAAGGCAGCCCTTACTACGAATGCCTAACCCATATCAAACACAAAACAAAACCACCCCTAAAAAATAATCATACACTTTGTTCAAGCTATGATTCAAACCATTCTAAAAACGCACCCCTGCACAGCCATTCAAGGCTGTTACTATCATTAATCATAGTAAATTAAGACACCTCCAAACATCTGCTCTAATTGTACAATATTTTACAAACAGCCATTATGCCTTTAAAATTAAAAATACACTACACTGTGTCCCCATCACAGAGGTAGCCAACCACTATTAACTACTAACAGAAAGCCCTTTCAACCAACAAAATGAAGACACACTTAGCCCCCTAATGGACTATTTCAAAGACACTTAGGTAGGCAGACTGCATCACTCAGGACAAAGACGCAAACCCAAATTCCAAATAACATTGTGAAATGCCTATGACAGCACCTTGGCACAGGAAGCCAAAATAAACAAGGCAGTGCAAAAAATGGCACAATGCCTTCCAATCCACACTAGACAGAACCCAATCTACACTACAAATTTATAGAAGCATAACAAAAAGAACAAAGCTACCAACAACTAAGAATGGAATGATCTGTTACCCAAATTGCCACTAAATCTAGCAAACAAACCAAAAGAATTTACGATATGCAACAATTTTAAGTTAAATTCTTAATAAATAACAAAGGAGTAGATTACTTAGAAATGATTGCTGTAAAGAAATAGGTTCTGCCCATCAACTCCATCTGAATTTTTTGCTTTTTGACTACCTAGTATGTGACATTTTGTACTGTAGGTGAGCCTTACAACCTGAGACTCACCCACAGTAAACTCATGGTAAATGTACTGAATGTGTTTACCATCAGTGTCCTCCTTTTAAGATAAGGCTGCTGCGATGCAGTAAGGGATAGGGGCCTTTGGGTGCATGTGTGCACACGTGAGGGATGTGCATGGGAGACTCCTGTTGTGTGCAGCACAGTAACTACGCACAGGTAGCCCAGCACAGAGGGGACTCTGCAGGATTGGATATTGACCTGGGGTAGACTTCATAATGTTAGCGTACACTCATAGGGAAAGTCAGTGTGATATACTGTCTTGTTTGCAGTGACACTGCATTTTACACCTATGGGGAGGGCTGCCTTAGAGTGCAGCTTTGCTTTCCTTTGACCTACAAAGACCAGTGACATATTGAATTGGGGCACAACCTGTACAGGAAAATACATTCTGCAAGTTCCAAAAAGAGACCCATACAGTTTATGGGTCATCCAGAAATGTCATATTTCTCTGGCTCAGGTCAGTTCAGAGCAAAGGTCTTTTGTCACCCTGCTGTCATCCTGCTGTGCTAAGTAAATTTCATTTCTCTCCAAACAGGAACAAAGGCCTCCCCACAAAAAGGGAGAAATTAACAGTATTTGACTCAGGTCCGGAGGAGCAGAAGGGTGGAGATGAAGGATCTGAATCAATCAATCAGCTGTCAAACTGTGCCAGGGACGCACCAGCCCAAGCCCACTAATGATAGGAGGAAACCCAGACCTCTGGTGCCCAAAAAGGAAGGGGCTACCTTTGAAGAGTTGCTGGGAAAGGCCCTGGCAGTGATGTCCGTGAGGGGCAGAGCTGAGGGCCCCAGAGCAGATGTAGCAAGTGACTGCTAGGTGAAGCCATTTTGAAATGTTCCAGCAGGCTGTGCAGGAGGGTTGGGACAGGGGCAGAGAGGTGATGTGGCACCCCAGCTTAGAGAGCAAGGGTAACAGCATTCACCTGGTTGTGACTTTCTGTGGGACACTAGGACTAGAGGCCGCAGACATGGACAGTTGGAAACAAGAACCCCCTGATGGCCATCTTTACTAAGGACTTTGACTTCATTTGACCCCACGACCAGTAGGGCTCTCCCCAGGACTACGGAAGGAGGACTAGTTGTGGGAAAGAATCGTCACCAGGAGCAAAATGAGCCTAAAGCATGCACATCAGCCCAACGGGGCCCGAGATATGAGAAGGATCTTGACTTTTGACCCCCCCCCCAGCAAGGCCCAGAGCACATGGAGCTCTACTGTTGACTCCATATATTATCCCAGGAGTGCGCCAGGACCCAGGGGTCGCAACAAGGAGTAAAACGCAAAATTTCCCTGGGAGGAGGCTTGCATGGGACCTCCTCCTCAGAGCTAAGAGGGCCGGGCCGGATTTTAATCACAGGTGCCTAGGACCCCACCTCCAGCCCCCTGGAAACAATGGAATGCAGGGAGCACCATTGTGCCTCACGAAAAGGAAACCAGGGGCCCTGTATATCCAACTCAAGGCCCCCGATGCCTCTCATAGCGTGGGAGTGCTGTCACACTCCCCCAAAGGAAAAAGAATAAATGATGGGCTAGGGATCCCAACTCCTGGCCCCTGACAGCCACCTAAAGGATGGGAGATTGCCACTGCGCTCTCTCCAGTGGTGATGGGCCAGTCCTAATCCCAATGTCTGTATCTGGGGGGGCAGGCAGACATCACCAGCGCTCTACCCGCAGGAGTAGGGGTGGGCTCCCTGGACTGCTCCGATGGATGGCGGAATATGGGGTGCCTGAGTGGAACCAGCCAACCCCATGGAAATAAACCACCCCCAAACAAAAAGGAAAGCTGCACAACATGAGGCTGCATGGCAAAAACCACAAATAAAAAGAAAGGCCAAAGTTATCCCGGAAGCAGCGGAAGAGCTGTTCATCAAATTTTCACCATGCCGGAGGAGCGCCCTACAATGCCTGTAATGCCCTGCGGGGCTTGACGTTGACAAAGCATTTCTGCCACTCGAAAGTGCACCCAGACAGTGAGGCCACCATTAACGGGGAAATAACTGCACAGGGGAGCTTCAGAAGTGCCACAGCTCCCACCTAAAGAGGCCCAAAGGATTTTAAACAGTGCTGACCCTAAGTTTACAGGGTCCAAAAAGGAAGGCCCAACGCAGGATTTTGCTTTTTCAAATACTTTCCAGGCTGGAGCATTTGCTGCGCTCCATATGGGCCACGTCTATGGTTGTAGTTTTCTGTGGCCTGAAGGTGTTTAAACAGAATGTACATGTTGTGCAATGCCCTCTATGGGCGAAGTTTCTGATTACATGTTCTGTGAACCAGTGTGAACAGGTTTCGAGAAATCTACTTGCCCTCTCACTATGGCAAGCTATTTTTAGGTCTCACTGGTCCGTTCTGGCGAGCTAACAAAGAACAGTTGTTCTGTTCACTCACAAAGTGAATGAGTAGTAAGATGCTTCAAATCTTGTTTTTATCTTGTCACATTTGCTCTGAGTCAAAGAACAAAAAGTAGAGGATTTTGTACAGTGAACTGTCCAAAAAACGTGATGTACAAAGTGGAAATGAAAGGCTGTTGGATGTCAGGTTTCTTTTCAAACACACAACATTTAAATTGGTAAATATCTAAGAAGTGGACTGTACAGAAATTTCGGAAACAAGATTTTAATAGGATGAAAACAAATCATAACACTTTACTTGGTGATATGCAAATGATGATCATTTTTGCTGAAACCCAATTTCCAAAGATTATTGTTTATTTGCTGTATACTTTTATCAGTAAAACTACGTTTGTTTGAATGTTTGTGGCCATTTCAATGGAAATGTACTGTATGTAAATGACAGTGTGCTACCACATCATGCTTTAGTAATATATCCATCAAAAGTGAGTTTTTATAAATGAAATGGGCTGCAGAACAAGCCGCAGTAGAAAAAAGCACTTTGTGCACATCCATGCACTGTCTGCCAGGCACCATGTGGTACCTGGCACTTGGTGCATGTATCTGTGGGGGGGGCACTACATGAGCCCCCAGGACCATTTAGCAGTGACCCATAGGGGACGAGGGCCCTGCTTTGGGGCCCCAAATTCCGTTTCCGTATGCCTTTTCATGGCGGTGGGAGTGCCATAAAAAGGCAGTCGGAAAATGACATCCTAATCCCTATGGCAGTGCCTGCGCAGGCACCATCTTTATTGTAGGGATAGGATTCTGACTGCCACCCTGATGGTATCTTGTCGGAGGTGGCGTTTTTTCCCCCAACCTCTGTGGTCTGGCCGCTTGCATCAAAATGCGGCAGTCGGACCAATGGCCTGAATGTTGGGTGGACCCCCACCGATGGCCTATTGGTGGCGGTCTGCCCGACATTGTAATGAGGCCCATAGTTTAACAAAACATTACCAAAATAGTATACAAAAATGCAACCCTACAAACTACTCGAAAACATTAACAGTAATACATCTAAATAAACAACAGACTGACAAACAGCACTGGACCTAACTTTTGGACCTCCAACCTTGATCAGCTATCCTCAAAAACTTTAAAAAAAACTCCTTAAAAAAGGACTTACCTGTTCTGATGAACAGCAGCAACTTACCGTGACCTGGTTCTGAGAAAATAGACTAAAAATAACACAAGCATATTACAAAATAGAAGGCAGAGGTAAAAAAAAAAAAAATAACTGCTAAATGAAACTTTAAAAAAAGGTTATCTGCTCATACAAATGAATGGGAAATCTTGTAAAAATGTTGAATAAATATATACAAACATTTTAAAAACTATTAAACATGTAAAATAGGTCAAAATATGGTATAAACGTTTAAAAAGCATAAAGCATAAATTGCATAAATGTATGAAATATATAAAAATTTTACTTATACTTAAAAAACATAAAATGAAATAATACTGAAAATATGTATATTAAAAAAGATAAGAAATGTTAATAAACTGTTAAACAATGTAAAATAAAATTTGCAATCCAGTACTATGTATATACAATTTAGATTTTTTTATTAATACAAATAAAAAAAGTTGTATTTATTTAACTTTAAATGTTTAGAAATGTTTGTTTTTGACATGCAATAAAAATAAGTAAATATGTCAAAATATACAATAAAAATCATTTGGAAAAAAATGGTGACATGTCTTTATTACATAAAGCAATGCAAATGTTAATATTATTGTACACAAACATATAACTAATTGTCTTAGTTATATTTTTGTCAACCAACAATAGTAACAAAATAACGCAAACTATTTCTACAATGTACAAATAAAAGTAAACTATTTAGACCCTAAAGTGGTGACATTTACCATTCCAACTCCAATCCAATCATACTGGGGGAAGGTGATGGAAACTAAAGGGGTTACACTTACTATTCCCACCTCAATGTAAACCAAACTGGGGAAAGTGGTGGACACTAAAGGGGTTTAATTTACTATTTCCACTCCAATCTAAATGAATTTGGGGAATGAGTTGGACACTAAAGGGATGTAATTTACTATTCCCACTCCAAACTAAATCAATTTGGGGAAAGCATTGGACACTAAATGGGTGACATTTCATATTACCACCCCCAATCTAAACCAATTGGGAAGGTATTGGACACTAAAGGGGCTACTTTACTATTCTCACTCCAATCTAAACCAATTTGTGAAAGGCATTGGAAACTAAAGGGGTGACATTTACTATTTCCACTCCAATATAAATCAATTTGTAGAAAGTGTTGTAAATTAAAAGGGTTACATTTACTACTCCCAATCAAATCTAAACCAATTTGGGGAAGGTGTTGGAAACTAAAGGAGTGACATTTACTATTCCCAATCAAATCTATATGAATTTGAGGAAGGCATTGGACACTTAACGGGTAACATTTATAATCTACAATTTAAACTTATTTTTTTTGCAAAATTTTAAATAATGTAAGATTTTACAAAAAAAATCAAAATATTTAAAATTCATAAAAATGTCAGTATATATTTTGATTCTTGATTTTAGTGTGTTTACAATTAATATTCAAATTACTTAAAATGAAAACAAATAATTATGAAAATATGTCAATATATACTATTTTAAAATCAAGTTACTACAGCAAAATTATTAATTTGCTTATCTTCTAAACTGATGACATACATTTTAATTGAAAATATACAATTTTTTTAAAATCTCCCCACGCTTACCCTCTAAAAACCCAATATATCACTACTAAAAAAAAATATTAAACAATTATTTATTTACATAAAAACAACTAAATATACACATTTTAACAATTTCATGATTAAAAAAACATACTAAACCATAAATATACAAATACACAATATAACACAGTACAATAAATTAAATATGAATTCACACTTACAAACGATATTACATACAACGATATTTCCTACATCAATATTTTTTACAACGATATTAAAAACAACAATCTCAAATCCTTATAGAGTCACATTACCCATCACACCATCCCAGATCTTTGCGACGCACTCAATACCTATTTCATCAACAAAATCAAGACTATTAAACTGAGCATCCCCACTAGTTCCCTCTCAAACAGGAACAACCCAGATGGCATGAACCCTGTCACCTTATCTTCACTCCTGGAAATCAATAAGGATTGCCTTATGGACCTACTGATGAAAGCAAAATCGGATTCTCCAAATTACCCTTGCCCCCCAAAAGCTTAAAAACGGTTCTCTCCATTATCCCGGACCCAGTCCCATCCCTCTTCAACGAGTCCCTCAATTCTGGAAATGTACCCAACGTATTCAAGGTAACAATAGTGGTACACCACCAGAAAAAAAAAGGTGAAGATCCTCTCTCCTTGAAAAATTACCGCTCAATATCCCTCTTATCTTATCTAGCAAAAAGTACTAGAAGCACATGTGTCACATAACCTCTGCACCTTCATAGAGAACTTCAAAATTCTGGACCCATGTCAGCCCAGCTTCCACCGAGCTCATTCCACAGAAGCAGTCATCCTCTCAGTAATGGATAGCATGCGAGTGGAATGTGACAACCGATCCACCCAGGCACTGGTGCTTCTCAATCTGTCCGCAGCTTTCGACATGGCAGAGCATGCCGAGGCCGCTGTGATGAGGGGTCCGGCGCTCAATTGGATCATCTCCTTCTTAAGAGACCACTTCCAGTCTGTTTGCCTGACTCTGCTTACCTCATCCCAAGTCGATTTATACTGCGGAGACCCCCAGGGATATTCTCTATCCCCCCTTATCTCTTTCGCAAATACATTTGCCCCCCCTAGTCCACATGCTCAAAAAGATGAACTGTACAATTTACAACTATGCAGATGACTTGCAATTACTCTTCAAATTAGATAATTCCTCCGAATCTAAAGAGCACTTTCATGCCACAATGAGACTGGATGAACAGCAACCACTTGAAATTAAACACAGAAAAAACAGAAGTTATTATCACCAAAAATAAGCTAAAATATTGGGCCAAATCATTCTGGCCACTCAAGTTGAGAGCTCTCCCCACCCCTAAAAATCAGTAAAAAGTCTTGTGGTGACCAATGATGCTGAACTATCCACGAAGCCACAAATCTGCTCAGTAATCTCTTCATCTTTTCTAATGCTCCGCAAAATCAAGAAAATTGCTACATTTGCCAGCTCTGATTCCCTTGTCCAAGCTGTCATTGCCCTCGTCTTTTCAAGGATATATTATACCAACTTCCTATATGTTGGCTTGACCAAATGCCTCATCAAAAGGCTCGAAATTGTAGAGAACTAGGCAGCCCATCTATTTTAGAAATAACCCAAATGATGCCACATCACCTCCTTGAAGAAAGACCTCCACTGACTGCCTGTAGAACAAAGAACAACCTTCAAAGTGGGCAGCATCATTTTCAAATCGCTTAACAACAAAAGGCCCACCTTCATCACCTTTGGAAACCAGAAGTACACCACTTAAACTTCACAATAACATATCTGTTCCCAATTTCAAGCAGAAAAGGCTGGGTGGTGCCAGACTTTCGGTCATCATCCCCAAACTCTGGAACTCTCTCCCTCTTGAGATAAAATCAGCATCTCGCTACTCGGACTTCAAGAAATCATTAAAAACTTGGCTAATTTGAAAAGTATACAAATAGCACTCTGCCTATCTGTATCTCACCTCCTTGACCCCTCCATAGTGCAATGAAACTGATGGGTTTACACATGCTTTATAAACTTCATTAACATAACATAACTAAAAATAATACTTCGATATTCCTACGACAATATTTTTGATTTGTCGATATTCTTGACACAATATTTTTGTATCACAATATTTTTTTCACATTGTTCTTTCCAAAACACTGTTAAATACACATCTTGAATCTACCATCTGCAATACCGTATGTGCTTGCAAAACATGCAGAGCAGAATTGTTAAATTCTAAACAGTAGGGCAAAGTCTTTAGTCCATTCAGTGAGCTAGCACCATTTGTTTATCTTTTTGAGGTGAGTTTCTGCCACAAATATGCTGCGTTATTCCAACTATCCTATTTACTGGTGTATTATTTTTGGGGAATGCTGCAAACTCAGACTACAAAATTGTATACATCCCTGGCTTCCTTGAGATCCCAAGATAGCAAGGAACTGAACTTAGTGTGTGCTGCTTTATGCAGCACACATAGAAAAAGGAAAGCTCCTAAATGGATTGATTTTGTGCAGGACAAAATCAATCATCCCTGCAACGCAGGTACCCTTGCACAATTAGCGCATGGCAGCCCATTGTGTGCCGGCGCAGGTGAAAAGGACAGGAATGCGCCGTATCTGATCGATACAGCGCATTCCTGTCCTTTCCTTTTGCGGAAGGGCAGCGCAGCAGGGAGGCCTGCAGCGCTGCCCTATGGCAAAAGCCCATAAGGAAGGCACATAGTGCGAAGGAGGCAGAATACATACCAGGTAATGTCAACTTTAATGCAGAAAACACATTTTAGGGATGGTGGGCTGCAGGGCTATGGAGTCACCAAAGTGACAGGAGTAGCAAAGTGAGACAGGGTACCCTTTCACCCCAGTGCTGTGACAGTGGTGAGACCTTGTCCAGGCCCTTAGCTCATCAATGGCCCCTTAGCTGATGCCTAGTGCCAACAGACCCCGGTGAGTGGTGGCTGCTTTATGAATGATGCTAGTCAGTCAGTCAGGGGTCAGGAGAAGGGCAATGAGTGAAAACGACAGAAAATAAACCGTGCTCTTAGGCCCTGGTTACTTCCTTTTTCTGTGGCCACCTTTGTGAGGGTTGTGGTCTGGGACAGTGACAAGGCTGTCTATGTGTAAGCCAAGGGTAACTACTGCAACCCATGGCTACCTCTCCTTAATGTGAAGGGCGGGTTAATGATCAGTGATTGAATCAATCCCTGTGTTTGCAGAAGCAAAATATGACATTTCAACACGTTTGGTACCTTCTGGGATTGACTGATAGCCAAAAGGAAACCAATTGTTCTCTGATAATCTACTGACACGCATACATTTGTAATTATTGCTTCTGTGGACTCTATTCCTTTCCACAAACACACATATGGTAGATATTGCTATGCTTGGTACAAACACGAGAGTAAGCCCCAGGTGCACTAGCCCATTTGGTGGTCGGAAACTCTTCAATTGTGAAGTTTCCAAATGTGAAATATTTTTTCCCTGTGCACGAATTGCATTTTAAGAGTCAATAAACGTTTACCAGCTCCTACAACAAGATTTTGAATGCATACCGAATCACTACTTGGAAGTAATGACCCTTCCAAATGCCAATGTGGCATCCTATGTATCAATGGTGTTTATTGAAAGGTTTTGACTCCCAAGGTGGGGTGGTAACCAATTCGCATCTCTTCAATAGCAATCACAATGTGCGACCTACCTCATTAACAATAATAATGAGGTAGGTCAGATTATGACCCACTCCTATTACGAATTTTTATGAACTGACCTAATAATGCATAGGTCGGTTCTGAAAATGCTTTACTTTTCACAAAAATACGGGTTGCAAATTGCCACATAATTTTTGCAACCAGATCTTCATACATCTGACTCCGAAAATCTGAGTCCACATCTCCCTGTGCGGAGACAGTCATTCTGACCAGAAATGAGAAGTTTTCAACCCAGTCCTTGGGATGCTCAGAATCAGACAAGAAATGGCTGTGCTATATTTGGTTACAGCCCAGGCTTCATATTCCCTTTCCCAGGGAAGGGCGATTCACACAGGTTGGGCTGCCAGAATATTCTGACACAGACCGGTTGTTCTGCAGCACAATGGAAACACATACACTGACGGACTTTCCTTGTTTGAAACAGATACATATATACCCGTTTCTATTGATTGCTAATGGATCTTTCCCTGGCTGAGAAATTCATCGTCCACTGTTTAAAAAAAAAAGAAGATTGAAAGGATGCATACATTCCACGCAATGTTTTAACTTCACGCCTAAAGATGTTTAAGGTGCCCCTTTTCCTGAAGCATGTCACAAACCAGGTTGCCGTGACATCCCTCCAAGGAATTAAGGGGCATATCTACAAGGCCATGCGATAATTATCGCTCAGCGCTCTTATCGCGAGGATAATTATCGCCGGCCAACTCTGAATTTTATCGCGGAGATAGCGTGCTATCAGCAACGCTTATCTCCAAAGCAATAAAATTCAGAGCGCAAGCTACCAATTGTGCGATTATCGCTGGAAATACAGCGATAATCGCACAAGGTTTGGCGATAGCTTGCTGATAGGGCAAGACATACTTAGCCATGATATCCACCTTACATAGGATATCATGGCTAAGTCAGTCTTGAAGCAGGCATAAGGAAAGTAGCGATAACAGAGGTTATCGCTACTTTGCTTGTCGCTATGCTTCATAGCGTGAGGCTTGATAATAGGAGAAATGTCGCTTAGCAACATTTCTCCCGTTATTCTGGGGAGGAATGCCCACTTTGCATCTCATTAGAGATGCAAAGCTGGGCGATGGGAGTAAGGGCGAAGAAGCATGGATTCACGCGTTAGCGTGTCCTTGCTAATAGGGCGTTAAAATTATCGCGGCTTTTCGTCCGAAAACGGACGCTAAAGCGGCGATAATTTTATCGCGGGGCCTTGTAGATATGCCCCTAAATAATCTCTTTGAACTACATCAGTGAAAATATGGAATGATCTTGACATGGAGTAGTAGGGAATCTCTGAAAGCTCCAAGTGGACTGTAAAACATTTTTTTTTGTATGCTGTTGTGACAAAGTTTTTGGACACTGGAAAAGTCTGGGAAAAGGAAGGAGGAAATTCCTTCAGGTTAAAAAGTACCAAGTGAATTCAATGGTCCCCATTAGGCGGCAGCAGCACCCAGTTTCAGTGTCAAACTGGAAACTGCTAGAATGTTTTCCATTGACGTTTAATCTATGGCCAAAAACCCCATAAACCACCGCATTGGATGTGGTGAAATCCATGTATTAATGGTCAATTGGAAGTTCCATCAACTATAATGGTGAGTGCTTTCGAAATATCGAGCTATAATGATATTCACCCACAATAACGCCCATCACTGTACTACCGAGCTATGTAGATGTGGGGTTAAACTCATCTATAATCTATACACTTACCTTCATGACATGGTGGTAGTCAATATTGTTGATGTGATATTTATTAGGACGATATTTCGACATTCAAACTCAAGTGACAGAAGAGAGTTTAAAACTTTGTAGCACAATAAAATAAAAAAATACAGCATGACTTACCCCTGGCAGGTGACTCTGGAAGGTGCTGCCGTGAAGGACAGTTCGGGGAATGTCCGCTGAGAGAGGACTGGAATGACTGCTCCGATGAGGACATTTCCAGGTAAGACAACCCCACTGTCCTCTGGCCTGGTAATCTGACAAGACGTTTCTGCCCTCTGATTGGCCGAAAACAGGATCTGACATGTCAGCAGAATGCACTGAACTCGCATCTGCGCTGACATCCCACTTCACAAGGACGGTCTCAGCAATCACAAAGAAGGCATTGTGCAGCAAGCCCCTTCACTAGAAGAAAGACAATGTGTTGTGCAGCTCTTGGCGAAATATTGTTGAGAGTGTAACACGGATCTCTAGTACTGACTACTCCTAGAAATTAAGGTTACATAATTTGTGATGTTCAGTGCCTAAAATATACTTTTTGTATACCTAGCTTTATTTCCTGGGATTCACCTCACTAATGCTAATTATCTGTCGTTCTCCGACAATGCCTTCCTTAAAGAGCAGCCCTCATATGACCCAGGCACACAGCCTTGGCCCCTGTACTCCAGCTGTGCAGCGAAGGCGCCTCTGCTTTTATGGACATCTGTCCCTGGGAGACACGTTCACTTTTCCCTCGGTGAGATTATTTACCAAACCATTACTGCTTCAGAGAGACTGACTCCCAAATGCTACAAGGGAAGAAAACAATTAACTGCAGCCGGGTATCCAGGAAGAACCCAGGCCTGGCTCACATCTGGACACGGTTCTGATGCCTTTCAGCCTCTCTCACCTCTGTAAGGTACTTTTCCATTTCATGTACATAACAATCAGGGGTGTCCAACCAAGGGATTTTCATCCTAGTATGTACAATAATGGTTCCGATAAATTATATATTTAACTGGGAGGCTAAAAATAAAGTCCTCATACTGTGATATATCACTCAGCACGCTTTCCCATTGAACCATATATTGTCTATCATAGTTAACATCACTTTATAAACATAACTTACGGTGCTCCATAAGCGGTGAAACAGAAGCAGTGTTCCTGCAGTGTGAAATCAGAGCAAATGGGCAGATAGTAGATTACAAAGACATTTTATGACATAAATAAAATCGGAGACTACCTCCATTACAGGTAAAATTATAAATGTTGGAAAAGCAATTCTGCCTTCGTATTAAAATCAAAGATTTAGAACATGAAAACAAAATATATATGCTCAAAGAATTGATTAACTTTAATAGTACTGGTGTTGTTTATCATAAACTGTCCTTGTAATCTTTTATACGTTGGTCAGACTAATCAAGAGTTCTAACATTGCAGCCATACCAGGGGCTTTCTTATAGAAGTGCCCCGGGGGCACTTTGGCATTACAGAAGGAGCCGCAGATGCTTGTGCATCCCCTATTGTAATACTGAAAGCGCTGGCCCACATACAGCACCAACGCTTCCTCAAGAGGGCGTTCCCTCATTTGCATGTGGCTCCATGCAAATGAGGGAATCCCTTTTCCTCTGCGCCCGCACCGTATTACAGATGCGTGCGCAGAGGCTGTGTGCCACCTAAAATGTGGCGCATTGTCAGTGCGCTCCTTGATTGCAGCCCTCTGGAGGGGGAAAAGAGGGTCACCCCCACCACAGACATCCCCTTGCAGTCAATCACTGCCCCGCCTGCAAAGTGATCTCTAATCCCCTTTAAAGGTGCAGGGGGCACTGTGAAAAAACAGAGTGGCTTCAAAGCAGCTGCTCCATTTTTCACATGAATGCGCTGCCCCCCTGTCAGCGCAAGTTTGCGGCTACCCTGGGGGCAGTGCATCCATCCTAATATGGTGCATTTTCCTTGATTGCGCCGGGCGCACATTTTAAAAGGCGAACCAGGCACTGAATGGCCCCCTGAGTGCCCCTCCCCTCACAACTTCAGTACATCCTGATCCCATTACAGCCCATGACCCACTGCTCATTGACTTGATTGAGGGCAGTGGAACTGGTTTTCATTCGGGTCAAGGTACCTCTCAGTCATCGGACCGGGGGCGGCCTCAGCCATTCCCACACAAGACCCTAGGGCAGGGAAGGGAGTCAGATCTAAAAGGAAGTGCCCATCCCGCATTGGGAGTAATGCAAAATGACACAAAAGTAACGGGGTGAATCCCTGTTCCTCCCGAGACACCGGTTATATCCAAAACTGATTTGATTGCCATGTTGGAGCCCTTTATGGCCTCTATTACAGCTGTCCTGGACCTTAAATTAGATCCCATTGTCATACGCCTATCAGTACTAGAAAGGTGTCTACTACCATGAATTTGTTCCTTCAAGCAGACCCTGGGGGGGCAGGCACAAGGACCCTGGCTCTAACCGCTTCATCCAATCCAGCGTGTTGCAGTGCGCAGGTGCGCGATATTAGGAGCCCACTGCCGCAGCCCCAACCCCCACTGGAGATAGCATCGGATAGCCCCTCTAACCGTGCACGTTCATCTTCACTGCCTACCCACCCATCAATGCCGAAAGAGGGGGTCTTTTCTCTTCTCAAGCGTAATCCTGGAGATGTTGGGAGTAGTGTAGTCATGATGTCCGGAGGAGAGACAAATAACCTCTGTCATGAGGCATCTAACAACCCCACTCCCTTTGTAGTAGTTCTAGCAAATGTCCCAGTGCTCTCAGCAGGAGCAAAGGAAGAATTTGGTCAACTTTAGGCCTGGGCGGTAAATTCCGTTCCGCTCGCAGAATTTGTGGAATTTGGGTAATTTCGCGTTCCGCGGAGAACGCGGAATTGCCAAAAATTCCGCGATTCGCGGCTTCGTGGAATTTTTTGCTTGTTCGCGCTTTCAAAGTGCGTGTTCGCGAGATATATCCCCCCGAGCATGCAAACAGCATTCGCGAACAGGAAAAAAGCATTGCGAACGGGCGGAACAAGCAATTCCGCGTGTTTGCGGAACTTTTGCGTGCTCATGGAGATTTTTTACCGTTTCGCGGAGCTTTACGTAGCGCGACTACGCAAATTCCGCCCACCCCTAGTTCAACTTAAGAACAAAGTAGTACATTGGCTGAATTCCAACACCGTCCCAGGATTGAGGGTGGAAAGTCAAATCATCATGTTGAGGAGAATAAGCTGGATGGGAAGGGCCAGGAAGGCTTGGAATAGTGACTGTATCGTCATTCATTTTAATAATCACCAGGATGTGGAGAGAATACTTGCTTCAACCCTGCAGCCCACCAGCATCGGACCCACTTTGGCCATCATGGCCCTCTCCTTGGGTTACTTTTACAGGCCCCCTATCTACCCGCTCCCTTCCGGAGCCAAGAACTTGCGTGGACCCAATGACTCAGGCCAGGGGACACGCAGGTAATTGCCTCTGGCACTGATACATACAACAGGTATGCACCATTGAGTTCACTTGATTGTTGCGACTGACTGCCTGCTAGAACTCCATCAGAACCCAAGACCATTTTAATCCTGCAGCCAAATGGGCCCCCGGGGCAGGCCATCCCGGCTTCTTCCGAATGTAAATTTATCTCCTGGAACATCACAGGGTTGGCGAGCAAGTTTCATGAACCAAGCTGGACACTATATATAAAACAGTAAGATATAATATGCCTGTAGGAAGCATGGGCCACTGCTAACAGCTTCTTCTTGGAAGGTTTCAAGATGTTTTTTGTACCAGCTACTCCCCCTAGTGAGGGTAGAGCCAAGGGGGGGGGGGTCTGGTCTGGTCAGTTTCGTCTCCTTGGCTGTTTGTAGTAGTCTTGCAGCAATACCCACGGATCTTTCCTCCTTCCAGGCTTTGTTGTTGTCCAGTGGGACCAATAAGTTGCTGGTCTTCAATATTTATAATGCTCTACTCTCTCTTGTTGAAGGCTGTAACATCTCCCGGATGGGTTCCTTCTGAGAAAATTGTGTTTAAAAAAACAGAGCTACACTAACCTTGTGATTGCAGGAGATTTTAGAATTCACACGTGTGGGGACTTGAGGCGAGATGGGATCAAACACATGGGTTGTGCACGTCTGTACGGCCTGCAAATGGAGCATACATTACCGGGTACCTCACTTAATGCCCTTGTAAATGAGTTTGACTTAATCTTAGCCATTAATAAGTTGTCCCCTGAGACCAAAGACATCAACCCTACTTCCACTGGTCGAGGGTGTGAGTCATTCATCGATTTTATATTTGTCTCTACTCCCTTTTTTGCACATATTTTAGACTTCTGCATCCAGGAGAGTGTGCATAGTGATCACAACCCAGTGCGCATGTCTATTTGTTGGCCTCTGGCCACCCAAACCAACAGGGTGGAACCCAGGGGGTCGCAGAAAACGACAGATGGTGGGTGGAGATTGAAGTGGGCACAGATTTCCCCAGATCAGTTTCAAGAGTCTTTGCCCCCTCTGTGTCATAAAGAGTTTGTTACCAGCACAGATAGGCTAGCTAAGCAATTAGATATCTTAGATGCTTTTTACGCCAATTCAGGCATAATTGCTAGTTTACTAAAGGCCCTGGTGGCGCAGTGACTCTTTGCGGTCACAAGATGGTTCAACTGTGAATGTTCTCGAGCCTCCAGGAACTTGAGGGTAGCCCTCAGCACCAAACCAAGAGATTCCTCCACCGTTAAGGTTTGTTGCAGACTTTACAAAGCTGCTCTGGCTAGTCGTAACTCTACCTTGAAGGTTGAGGCTTGAGCAAATCGTATAGAAGCCAGCACTTTGGCAAATAGGTCAAAGTTCTGGAGCATCATTAATAATCCTTTGTTAAGATATTGAAATATTGAATTGGTAGACATCTGATAAGACTGGCTACGAATGTATAGGTACGATGGGAGTTCTTTCGAACTGAGATACATGATTTTCATGTTAAGAGTGATTTATTAGCCCTGATGAAGTGGGTGGGAAACAATCCACAAGACGAAACACGTGTTGGCTACTTTCTGTTCAGATTGGCTATGATATTAACTCTAACATTGGAATAAAAATGAAGAAGTAACTATGACCACGGATTGGTGGACTTATTTTACAGTGGACATTTGCTCAGGATAAAACCCTATTAACATGAAATTCAGGTGAGTGACACTCTCAAAATTTTCATACATTTACTTTCTACTAACCCATCACACACTTCTCCTGTTGTTTATAGAAGGTTTTCCTTTATTATACAGGGCGCATCCATGTGTTGTTCTGATGAAGACCTGACCAGATGAAATTATAAATTACACATTTACTGGCCGAAAAATCTGAATTTTACATTACTGTGTCTGTTCTGCAATATTATGATTGGGGAAAAAAAAAGAACTTGTGCCCTTTCAGTAAGAATGCATCAATATAGCCAGGCTAGGCCATATTGTATGTTTATATATATTTGGCACTTCTGCACTGATTTCACACTGCATGAGCACTGTGTCTGTTTCACCTCCTATGGAGCTCCATGAGATATGTCTATAAAGTGATGGGTTAACTACTTTAGACTATATATGAATCGCCTAGCTGAGAGAATCACCATTACCTGTGTGTGTGTGATAAATTGTTGAGTGATATATCATAGTGTAAGGACTTTCTTTTGTGCCTCCCAGTTCAATATATAATTGTCTTCCCAAGTAAATTCGACAGAACTACTGAGAATACTGTAAACTAGCCCACATCTTGAGGAATACAGGGTTACAGCTTCAATCTTTAAGAGATTCTCATCATAGACATTACTTTAATGAGTTCCATTTAGATACACTGTGCATATTCTGAAAATCCGGCATGGGCCAACCCCCTCTGATCTTTTTTTATACCTATTTTAACACTTTTGTGCTACACCAAAACATTATAGAGTGGGCTGTACAGTAATCTTAACTTGATTAGACATTCATTCTTTACTGTAAGTGACACACTGAAATCCCCCATGATGATAACTTGTATTTAATACAGGGGTGCCCAGCCTAGGCCCAGGAATGCAATGTCCATGCCAGACTTCCAGGACTACTACTGACTATATTACTGGGCTTCATTAAGAGTTAATACATGCAAATCTATGCTGTGTCTAGAAGCCAATAGAACTGAATGGCAGTGATTGGATAACATACATATATTAGGTGTCAGAGCCTTTTCCTGTAACAAAAATACGACAAAGAATAGAAAAATATAAAACTCTACTTTACCATATATTAATTCAATACAGCAATGTGTTTGACTACCCATTGCATGGAACATAAATAACTGGCTTATGGATCTATCACTGGCAATGTCAAAGACTGTTGTTTCTAGGTTTCTACCTGCAAAGGTCTGCTTTAGGGCAATAACCCAAAGATGTGAGGAACTGGTACATATCAAGTAGAAGGACAGTACAATGTCTCTAAGTGAAGAAGTGATGTTATGATTCACATTTTTACTACAGGAAAAGTCTAGTGGAAACTGAGGGTCAGTATATGAAGATACCCTAGTTCACTAGAGAAAGCATTCCTGGAGATCTGCCACTAATGACATCTTTGAAAGGTTTCTGTCATGGGACAAGACCACAACATGTATGATCCTTATCACCCTTGCCACTGCATGATCAATATTTCAGGTCAAAGCTTTTTGGAAATCTGATGCTAAGCCAAAGAAGTGCTAGATACCACCCACCAAACTAATCCTCATCCCAGGGTCAAACAATCCCAGGGGATTTAACAACTATGTACCAGATGTCAAGCTGTCTCTTCGTTTAGCTTTCTCATCCAATTTATTCCTATATGGGCATATATATAAACCTGCAATCTATTCTGCTGATCCGCTGTCTGCTATATCACTAAGACCATTTAGATCCCAGCAAGCCATCTGCTTGTGCTGAAAGCGCGGTGGAGGTCCTGCCATTGTCCTACCCTGGTGAGACACCTGTCTAGGGTTGTCTGCCAAACTGGTGGACCTTTTCCAGTGAAAGATCGTCTATAAACAGAGTGAGAGAATATTCTTCAGAAATGTTGATGCCTGGCAAGCCTCAATGTTTTGTAGTTGGGTCTGGGTTCATTTTAGAGGTGCTTGATGGGTTTTCTCCCCACATACCAATGACATTTATGCCTTTTCCTACCCAAGATTACAAAGTAAAACTAACATTAGAAGACCCCCCCCCTCTTGGCTGTTTGTCTCACTTTCAGTGACTGGTAGCGTTGTGGCAGATGGGCAACCAACCACAGATTTCAGATTATGGAACTAGATGAAACTCCACTGTCACAAACCTAGTGGTTTCCCCACCACTAAAAGAGGTGGGGGAATCACACGCCTGGTTGAGAGGGAGACTCACCAAATTAGATCAGGGTACCAACATTGTCAATCTTTGAAAATGTTCCACTATCTCAAATAGTCTGCAATATGTTGCCTTCTTTTTTGTGCCCCATTGAGAAATAATCAAGGTGAGGTCTGAGAGTAACGATCATGCTCTACTTCCTCAAATTTTGAAATTTCTTTATATTCCTCAAATTTGATCTCTTCTCCTGCCTTCCTAAGTTCTACTAGTTGGCCAAGCCAATTTTAATATTCATTGGCTGTCAGTGCGAAAAGATGGAGGTTGCTCTCAACCAGCAGTAGACAAGCTACAGGCATGCGGGTGCTATTTCGCCATTAAGCAAAATGGAACAGGGTGTCATGGCTACCAATGAGGGGATGCAAGATACTTTCCCTCAGCCTCCTAAAAGCTTCATATACCTGCACGGACAGTGAAAATCAGTAAAACACATCATGCTTAGGGCAAACAGGAAAAGTGCAGGAAGAGGAGGAACACTAGATTTGTATATGACTGTAAACCTATAATAAAATTCACTTAAAAAAACAAAGGATGAAGGGCCGTTATAGTTAGGAAATAGAATTTAAAAAACCTTAGAAATTCACTTAAAAAAACAAAGGTTACAGGGACGTTATACTTAGGCTCAGATTTCACTCGTACAAAACCAGTGAAATTCAGCAGTTATAGGTACATGAGCTATAATTATAACTTATGCACCCGCAATGCACTGCTTATGACCTCATTTATTGCATCACTCATGACAAGGTCAGTGACATCACTGATTACATCTAAAATGACATCACTGATGACATCATCAAGTGAATGCACGTGTTTTTAAGAGTTTATGGGTGTTAAAGATAAATACTAACCTACTACAAATGTTAAATTAGTATACAAGATGCACTACTATTGAGTGATACTACTTCTAACATATATTAAGTGAGTAGCAGTATGACTGTATGTATCCTTGTGCGTATGGGTGACTAAGTGGCTGTATGGGTGTATAAGTGGGTGTGTGAGTAGCTGTGTGGGTGAGTAAGATGCTGTGTGAGTGGCAGTATTGGTGAGTGAGTGGGTGTGTCAGTGGCTCAATGGGTGAGTGAGTGGCAGTGTGAGTGGTGCAATGGGTGGGTAAGTGGGTGTGTAGTGACTGCATGGGTAAGTGAGTGGGTGTCTCAATGGCTGTATGAGTGAGTGACTCCATGTGTAAGTGGATTTATGGGTGAGTGAGTAGCTGTTTGAGTGAGTGTTTGGTTAAGTGAGTGGGTGTGTGTGTGGCTGTATTGAAGAGTAAGGGTCTGTGTGAATGGCTACATGTATGAGTGAGCAGATGTGTGAGTGCTAGTATGGATGTGTGAATGTGTATGTAAGTGGTTGTATGGGTGTGTGAGTGCTTGTATAGGTGTATGGGTGAGTGAGTGGCTGTGCTGAGAGGCTGTATGGGTGAGTGAGTGCTGTGTGAGTGAGTGACTGTGTAGATAAATAAGTGGGTGTGTGAGTAGCTGTATGGGTGAGTGTGTGGCTATGTGGGTGGCTGTATGGGTGAGTGACTGATTGTATGAGTGAGTGAATGGTTGTGTGAGTAGTTGTTCGAGTAAGTGAAGGAGTGGGTGTGTGACTGCCTCCATAGAGGAATAAGTGGGTATTTGAGTACTGGTGTGGGTCTGTAAATGGGTATGTGAGTGGTTATGTGGGAGTGGTTGTGGCTATATGAGAGGTTGAATGGGGCTGTGAGTGGTTCTGTGGCTGATGTAATAAGTGATATCATTTGAAATGTTATCAGTGATGTCACTGACCATGTCATAAGTGATGTAATATGTGAGGTCATAAGCAGTGCATTGTGGGGGGGTAAGTTTTTGTTATAGCTCAGGTAACTATAACTGCTGAATTTCACTGGTTTTGTATGAGTGAAATCTGAGCCTAACTATAACATCCCTGTAACCTTTGTTTTTTTCAGTGAATTTCTGAGTTGTTTTCAGATTCTATTTCCTAACTATAACGTCCCTTAACCTTTGGTTATTTAATTGAATTTCTATGGTTTTTTAACTAGTAGTTGTGTTTGCAGAGTGGCGGAGAAGAGGGGTGGGGCCTCTAACCAGCTCTCAGGAATCCAGCTGTGTTGGACTTACTGGATGTAACATGAGGGTTTCTAGGTCCCTTAGAAACCTCAGCAACCAAGAGGACTTCATCCCCCAAACAGCAGTGTGCCAAGAGGCTTGTCTGCAAAGTGGTGGAGAAATGGGCATGGCCTCTGAAGACCTCTCAGGAATTCTGCTTTGTGGGACTTACTGAAGGTAACAGGAGGGCTTGTTGGCCACCAAGGACACTCTAGAGCCAAGAGGACTTCATCCCCCAACCAGCAGTGCACAAGGAGGCACATTTATAGAGTGGTGGAGAAAGGGGGTGTGCCCTCTGAAGTCCTCTCAGTAATTGTGCTCTGTGGGACTTCTCCACCAATCATGTTGCCCCTAGCATCTCATCTTACTGGAGGTAACTGGAGGACTTGGTGGCACCCAATGCCCCTCAGCAGTCAAGGGGACCTTCTCCTCCAGACAGAAGTGTGTCAGGAGGTGCGTATGCAGAGTGGTGGAGAAAAGTGTGGCTTCCAAAGACCTCTCAGCAATCCCACTGTGTGGGAGTTACTGGAGGTAACTGGAGGGCTTGTTGGCCCCCAAGTACTCCCTGGGGCCAAGGGGACTTCATCCTGCCAACCAGCACTGTGCCAGGAGGTGCGTTTGCAGAGTGGAGGAGAGAGGAGGCATGGCCTCAGAAGTCCTCTCAGCAATTGCGCTCTGTGGGACTTACTGGAGGTAACAAGAGGGCGTGTTGGCCCCCAAAGACCCTTAGCAGCCAAGGGGACTTCATTCCCAACCAGAAGCGTGCCATGAGGTGCAGGGCTCGAAAAATCAAAAAAATGGTACTAGTCCTGCAGGTCTAGTACCTTGAAAAATCTCCTCGACCTAACTGCAACCTACTTGACCTCCGTCTCTGAAAGCGGAGCAAATGTGACAAGATAACAAGATTTAAAGGCATCTTTATTGCTCATTAACTTTGAGAGCAATAAAAATGCCTTTAAATCTTGTTATCTTGTCACATTTGCTCCATTTTCAGTGACAGAGGACAAAAGTTAGCTTGTCTTCCTACTCGCCAGAAAGGGCGAGTAGGACCTAAAAACAGCTTGCCCTGGTTAAATTTAGCTCGCATATGCGAGCGGTCGAGTGGATTTTTCAAGCCCTGCGGTGCGTTTGTAGAGTGGTGGAGGGGGCGTGGCCTCCAAAGACATCTCGGCAATTCCGCTGTTTGGGACTTACTGTAGGTAACAGGAGGGCTTGTTGGCCCCCAAGGACCCTCTGGAGCCAAGGGGACTTCATTTCCAATGAAATTGTGCGCCAGGAGGTGCATTTTCAGAGTGGTACTGAAAGTGGTTGGGGCCTCTGGCGACTTGCCGGTCCGCTTTTTATTTATTATGGGAGGAGGACACGCGGCCCCTCCTCCCAGGGCCTATTTTGGCCCCAGGGACCCCTTGCCCTGGGGCCCACCATTTTGTTTAAATTTACTTTAAAAATTAAAGGAAGCAGGGCAGAGTGGCCCCCCTCCTGGGCTGATTTTGGCCACAGGGAACCCATCCCCCGGGGCCCAGAGTATTTTTTTTTATTTATTTAAAAAAAGATGGGGAGGGGGGCCACACAGGCCCTCTCCTGGGCTGACTACAGCCCCAGGGACCCCATCCCTGGGGCCCGGCTTCTATAGTTGATGCCCTAATCCCACCCAGGGTACCCCCTTACCACTGATGGGGAGCACAGGGGGAGCCTGAATGCCCCGTGGTCCTTACTGGCTTCCCGCCTCCTGTGGGAGCCAGCATTGCTTTTACAGAGAGGGAGCTGCTATCATGCAGCTCCCTCTCTGTAAAAACAATTGTGCTCCACTTTCAGCAAGCAAGAGCATTCTTAATACTCTTGCTTGCTAACAGCGGAACACAGTTTGCTAGGGCTTTGGGGAGGGGAAAAGCTCCTGTCAAGCCATAACAAACAGCTTTGTCCCGGGGGTGGGCACCCCGGGACATAGCAGGAGCTGTACCTGTGGTGGGGTGGTCCCCAGGGCCATCTGTGGCTCCAGGAAGGGGGCCACATGGCCCTCCTCCTTTCTTACAATTTGGCCCAGGGAAGTGCCCCAAGGAGTCTGTGCAGCCCCGCATTAACTAAAAGTAAAGCCCTGGGGAGGTAGCAGCCCCATGGTCTGCATGAGGTCTGTGGGGCCCGCTGCATTCAAATTCACAAAAGCCCCGGGGAAGTGGCGGTCCCAGGGCTGCAGGAAGTCAATGCAGCCCAACCCATTAATTAAAAGTTAAGCCTCGGGGATGTCCCTGGGTCTGCAGGGGGATCAGCATGCCCCCTGCATTCTTTAAACAAAAAGCCCCAGGGATGTGGCAGTCACCAGGGCTGGGGGGGTCCAAGAGGCCCCTCCGTTGATAAAGAAATAAGCCCCAGGGTAGAGGTGGTGGGCCACAAGGCAGAGGGGGAGGCCATACAGACATCCCCTGCAATTTTTATTAAACAAGCCAGGGAGGGGGTGGTCTCTGGGGCATCAATCAGCCCCAGGAGGGGGGCTTGTGCCCCCCTCCTTTATTAAAATGCCCCTGGGACCCAGCCCACCAGGGGGCCTACTTGGGGTGTCTCTGTGGAACACCCACAAGAGGCCAAGGGGGACAGGGTATTTGTTTTAATGTTTTTTCAGTGACTCGGATCAAGCTGAGTCACAAGATGGCTGACATCACTTCCTGGTTTGAGGTGTTGGCAGCCAATCAGATTTCAGCACGAGATTAGAAGGGGTCATGGATCCTCCACATCTCTATATATACAACTGGAGATTTCTTTAAACTACTCCACAACTACTGAACAGATTTAACCAATTAACAAAAGGTCACTTTCTGGACTAAATGCTACCTTTCTGCCAAATTTGGTGTAATTCCGTTCAGCTGTTTGGGCTGTAGCTGTGTCTAAAGTTCCGATTGAAATTAACATGGGGAAAATGTGTTTTGGGACCTTCCCCCCCCTGTTTCTCATCCCCTGCTTGATGGATCACTCCAAAATTTTCATGCCAGAAACTACAGTAAGCGTCAAATTAGTTATGAAAATTCCATTAGGATTCATCAAATGACGCCAAAGTTATTGGCAAATGAAAAAACGCTCTTTTTATGGAAACTACATCATAACTATCTACTGGCAACCGCCAGTAGGTAATATTGGTTATTAAACATATGACAGCACAGTAGGCAATTATATTTGACCTTGTACCACTCATCATCATGGAAACAAAGCACAGCTGCCCCAGGAGGTGGTTTGCCAGAGGTTGCGGACTACAGGTAGAGAGTAGATTTGATTAGAATTTCAATACAAACTAGACCATCCATCAAAGGTACGTTCACTCAACAGAAGAACTTGAATAGGAAGTGGAACTAAGGGGTAGAAAAACATAGAAAAAAACATCAAAAGTGTTATTGAAGGGAAATCCAGGTGCGAACTAGGAGTGACAGCGAAAAACCTACCCTCATGCTCAGTTACCTGCAAAGAATTGAAGCATAGACTGCCTTTTAAGCTTTTCTGCCATTCTGAACCGCCGGAAGAGGAAGTAAATCCTTGGAGAGGGCCATATTTGAATGGTTTGTCTTGATCCCTGGACTGGCAGTGTTGGCCAGTTTGTTTTTGGAAACATGCTGCTTTCTCCACCAATCATGTTGCCCCTAGCATCTCATCTGCTATGAATCCCATGGACAATAATGCCTCCGGCTTCCACTCTATCCCCCATACCACTGCCAATCTAGTCCACCAGCCTACATCTTCACATGCCTTGGTATCTACCCTCTGAATGCAGGATCTATTGTGAATAATATTTCAGTTGAGTTCTGACACAAGGGTGGACGAGAACTCTGCTTTGTAGCCGGTAGGGGATTGTGGCCACATTTGAAGGTTGACATTTGTATTCAATTGATGTGTAACATCCTGTCAGCACTCCTCAAGCCAAATCACCAAGCATTCCTGTGGAGAAAAATATGCATTACTCAAGACTAGAACAGCCTATAGATGTTCTCATCAGGATCGATGTATAACGGGGATACTGGCTGGTCTCCCCCAGAAATAAGGGCATGTGCGGGTGTTCTACAGCATCCCTTCCATGCTCTTAGAAGGTCCACAAAAGATGCAATATTTTTATAACCCCTTTTTGTGGCCATTGTATGTAAAAGGATGGACAGGTTGGAAACTGTCCATCTCAACATTTTTTCTGCTTTCCACTGGAGAGATGACATTATTCAATCCCATTGGGGTATAGCAGGATGAGAATACAGTTCACCTAGGAGTACAGTGTTTTTCCTTTTTTATTTGTATTTTGTATTGATTCGCGAGATGATGTAATACAAATATATGGTCTATTCAATTTAATCAGTTCAAATAAGATCAATTTCATATTTTTTCACACAGAAGAAAAGACAAATGGAAGTAAATTAAAGACACGGGTTATGCTATCTTAAACAAGTGAAACATAGGGGCTTATTTACAAGCCCCTTGCGCCACTGGTGCGTTACTTTTAATATGGGAAAAAAGAAGTAACGGCAGCGTAATGGGCTTGTAAACAAAGTCAGTATTATCAAACGGAAGGGATCACTTTTTCATTTAATCATTAACCCGTTTGAATATACAATCTGGTTTAAGGCTTTCCCATAATTTGTGTACTTCCACGAGTTACCTCTAGCCTGAGAACCAAGACAACCTATCGTACATCTGCTATTCACAAAGTAATGGAGGTCTCTTTTTGCTTCCTTTTCCTTGCGTCATTAGGTTCTAGGTAATGGTAAATACATAGAAGTAGAGAACATCGTAACAAGATCAGATCAACAGCAGGGCCGGACTGGCAGCCCTGGCTGATTGCTTCTCGACCAGCCTGGAAGGGGGGGTGGGGTGCTAGTAAGAAGCTCCACTCCCACTTTTATTACAGGGTTCCGATATTGTAGCACTGCTGCAAAATTGTCCCCCAGTGACAAAAACGGCCCCCACTGCCACAAAACCTACCCCCACACCTCTGGCCCACCGGGGAAATGCCCGGTGCGCGCTATGAACAGTCCGACCCCGATCTACAGCATCTTTCAGTCATCAAATTCGAATCCTTAGGAAATATTATGCCAGTAAGGCTTCACTGTCGAACATGTCACCAACCGGTACTTTCAAGCGATTCAAAGATTGTGCCTCCACCTTGGACACGCATCCGGGCAGATTAATTCTATTTTGCCATTGTGGAGTTATATAAAATTAAGGATGGTGCATTAGCCATTAAGAGAACTGATGACAAGTCAAGTGTAAATTTTGAAGGGCTTGTTATATATACAGTGGGTCATTGGGTGTTCCCAGTCAGTTTTCCCACCTACCTGCCACTTCAGCAGGTCGTCAGAGGTGCCTTCTATAAATGCAATTTACACATTAGAAATAGTTGGAATTCAATTTAAAAATATGTATTCATAAAATAAGACGCCCACATTTACTATAATGTGAATTGCTGTAGTATGATCTGGTGGTGCGTGTGCTGCTTGGTTGTCTTCTAGTGGTTGTTGTTATTTAAAATTGTACATTAAAGATGTAGTGTAAGATGGTGTGGGGTGTTCACATAGAGTGTTGTGGTGCTTTAATTTGTGATCAGATGCAGCAAGCTGCCGATTTGTACAGTGCATTTTTGAAGTGCAGTACAGTATGTTACTAGATAATGTGCAGCGGTGATCTGTGGTGTTGTATGGCATGGCGAGTAAGTGCAATGTGCTTTGTGGTGTGATGGGGTATGGTTAAATGGTGTGTTGTATTATGAGGTGTGGTGTGGTCAGATTAATTGTAATGCGGTCAGACCAGTGTATTGTAAGGTATTGCCATGTGCAACATGGTGTACAGTACTATAAGGACAAGAGACAGATAAGAAAGGGATGTTGTTATGGACGTTGTAATATAGAATGATTTTAAATATTGAAGTCTACTCTTATCAGATGTAATGTGATGCAAGGTTACCTTTGGTAGGGAGCGACGTGGGCTAGTGCTGTGTGACATTTTCTATCCTAAACTGTGTGGACCTGGTGTGTTGTGTGGAGTGGTGCTGTAAGTTGCGTAATGCATTATACATTATGATAGTAGTGATTGAATAGCTTGATCTGATGTGCTGTGATGGTATTTTATTTATTTATTTAGGGAGTTTGGTATCACATTGGACACATCCCCTTACTACCACTTCAGAGCACCTGGTAGATTATGGTAAGAACCATTAGTATACTCTCACTTTTCTGATCATGTAGGAGGAAGATGAATGGAACAAAGATTGGTTGTCAGTCCTCCAACTGGCAGATCACATGAACCAGGCATGGAACAGTTCCAAAGTCTTCAAGCCAAAAGCATATCAGAGATGCTGAGATCCTTGGTAGTGAAGCTCAGTCACTGGGATGCAGAAGAGTAGGTATTTTTCCGCTGTGGTGCAACAAATGCATCCTTGAAAAGAGTGGTTTTCAGATATTTGATGAACTTGAGGTACTTTTGTATGACATCTTCCATCATTAACTTTATTCGGCTCAAATGAACCATAAAAATACATAAAAGAAACATCAATATAACTCTAATCTCAGCTTTTATTCTGTAAACAGAACCAAGCTGCAGAGCATTATGTTAGATCTTGGGGTGGAGCAGGACATTGTCACATTCTTGAGTGACCTGTATATTAAGGTGACGGCCTGTGTTAGATATGGCCGTGGGGGAGGGTAAACAACTAACCCTTTTAAACACGCCAGAGATGTACGCCATTGATGTGTCCTGGCCCCTTCCTTTTTTCTTTATATGTAGATGGTTTAGAGATGGTTTAGAGGAACAACTGGTTGACCTCAATGTTAACTGCCTGTGCATAGCCAATTGTAGTGTCCCTGCCCTAATTTATGCTTATGACACGGTTCTAATTGCAAGGACGACAATCGACCTAAAGCAGTTACTGGAAAGTTTTCGCAATTTCATGGTCAGTCTGGATCTGACGAATGGCATGATCACCACTGGGCACAACAAAGACCCCTCCTAGCCGATTGTTGATACTCTGCTCTTGGAACGAGAACAGCCTCAAAAACAAGGTGGGGGAGCCAGACTTTATCTTGTTTTGTCAAGAGTTTTACATCCTCCTCTTTCAAGAAACTTGGGCCAAGGAACCTGCACCAATCATAGGCTTCAAAGAGAACCAACAACTAGCAACAAAAAAATCTAAAGAGGGTAGAGCAGCAGAAGGCCTCTCAATCTACATAGCAACCGACCTCCAGCTGTGTCAGGATAGCGTCGACCTTGGGCTGGCATGGGCACAATGCCTCAAACTCACCTTATCAAGACCTAGGATCGCAAACCACCACTGCCGATGCTAACTTACTACTTTGCAATGTTTATATTAATCCATCTCTGAAGATCAAAGAGGACCAGATCCCCTCACTAGTATCAATCCCAAAATCACTCCAGAAGACATTTCTGCACTATAAAATCATATTGTCTGAAGATTTTAACATGTACTTACTACAAACAGACTCCCAAAATGCAAACCAACAGTTCCTCAGGACAACCACAAAACAATTACCTTCGGTAATAACAAAACATCAAAAAAACGATCATCTCGGGAAATCGTGCATCACAGCCTTAGAAGTAATCGGACTGTGTGCTCTTAACAGCCGCCTTCCACAAGGCCAACCAGCTGTGTTCACAAGGAGCTCCAATAAAACCACCTCCACTTTAGATTACACATTTGTGGACTCAGAGTCCTTTGACAAAATCTGGTCTTTCTCCATAAAACCAAGAATAGAAAGCAACCACTTTCCACAGCAGGTCAAACTTCTTATATATCCAACAAGAGTCCCAGAAAGCAACGACCTAATGGCCCACCCTGGTGCCTAAAATCAAAAATGCCTAGCCTGGAATGGAAGGATGGCAGCCGTCATAATGAACTTTATTATCAAATTCACTTCTCAAACAAATACCGCACACAAGGTGACGTGGACCAACTGGGAACTTCTCACAGCGGGACTGGTCACCAACTGGCCAGCAAATACTCCACATTCCCTCAAATCAACAACTAAAGGGGCCCCCTGGTTTACTGCAGCTGTTCAGAGAAAAAGAGAGCCATTGACTGGGAAATCACGCAGCTGCGCAAAAACAACTCAATGCCTAGTCATTCCATCACAGAGCAAACCACAGCCCTAAGGCACGCATCTTAGAAGGCACTCTGGGCGGCAAAAATATCCTAACTGGAAAACATATGGCTTAAACTGTTACACAAGCAAAACAAAAAACAGTAAAAAGTTCTGGGCAGAAATCAACACACTTGCAAATGGCAGTTATTGTCACCATAATGCCTGCATTTCAGAATCGGCCTGGATAGAGCACATTGAGGCAGCCTACCCAGAGAAATCCATCCATTGTGCCACACCAAAAGGTGTAACCACCAAGGGCGCATTGCCCAAAGTAATTTCGCCAGAGGCTAATTGGCTGGAAGAAGTGCAGGTAGGGCAATTCTTGAAGAAACTGAGACCAGACAGGGCACCAGGACCGAACGGTCTCCCCAACACTGTATTCAAATACGACCAGGCCTTTTGGGAATCGTATCTTAACCCCCTATTCAACTTGGCATTTACCACCAACACAATTCCACCATCATGGAGAGGCAGTGTTCTTCACCCCACCTTTAATTCAGGCTCACGGACAAATCCTGCAAACTACAGATTAATCGCCTTGATTGATTTTGAAGCAAAACTCTATGCCACCAATCTTTTGACAGACCTGGAAGCATGGGCATTGGGCGAAAAAATTATTCGGGCTACCCAAACGGGAGTCAGGGCAGGCATGAGTACAACCACTAACCTCCTGGCTCTCACTCTCATGATCGAAAAAGCCACCCATAAGGCCTCCAATTTATATACCTGCTTTGTCGATTTAAAATCAGCATTCAACACGGTCCTGAGAGGCCTCTTATGGGCAAAAATGGCCAAATGGGGTGCGCCCCCAATCCTTCTCAAAGCCATCGTCAATCTATACTCCGATACCTGGGTACAAATTAAAATAGGCAAGGGCGAGAGAATGAACAGAAAGATCCATTGGCCTCAAATAGGGATGTGTCCTCACCCCTTGCCTTTTTAATATTTATACAGCAGACCTGGATACCCTGCTATCTGAAGTCTTGAGCGATCCACCAGAACTCGCACAAAGACCAGTGCGTAGCTTACAATATGCAGATAACATTGTTTTGTGCAGCCAGACTCTCATCGACCTGCAGCGCCAAATAAACACCCTATACATTATAACTGAATCTTTAGGCCTGAAGCTAAACTACAGCAAAACCAAAGTCATGTGCTTCTTGCCAAAAAACAGACAGCAAAACTTCAAATTCAAATGGAAAGTTGCCAGTAATAAGATCGACCCGATGAGCACCTATAAATACCTAGGGGTGGAACTGGTCTCTAGATTAAACTTCAAAAAGTATCTTGCCCAATGAAGGGCCTTAGCAAACAAACTGTTCTTCACCCTCAACTTAATAAACAAAAAAATGGGGAGTTTGTCTCAGTCAAATCAAATCAAATCAAAATAAGCTTTATTCGATTTTAGTCATTTAAAATCACAAAAGCAGACAATTTTAAAAACATTTCATATATACAATAGCTTAAAAAGAACACATCGACTACACGGCTCACTCAAAATAGTTATTCCATACATCTTAATCTCCGTAAGGTACATTTAAGAAAAGCAGGATGACCCACAAAATTAATACATTCTGATCTATTTTCAGAGTGAGTTAACCATTTATACTTTTCCTTACTCTCAATATATTTTTCAAAAAAACAGTCATAACACATACACAAATGGCACTATCCAAAAATTGTAAATATAATAAGGCAGGTCTGCATTGCCTCCATCCCCCCAGCTTTAACAATGGTAGGATCCATCTAGCTCTTTCCTTTGCATAAAATTTACAGAATAAAATCACATGGATAGTTGATTGTGGTGACATATTGTCACATGGACAATGGCAGAGTTCTCTAGACCAGTCATTAGGCTCTGGATAACTAACTAATCGATGGAAGCTACCAAACCTGAACCGTGTTAAAACATACCTGTCATACCCCTCTGTACAGCATAAAAGATATGTTTGAATATCATAGGTTATCAGGGTCAGTTGATGCTGAGCTACCGTCCATTTGTTAATCTCCATGGCAGCTCTAAGTGTCTCTAAATGGGTCATGCAGATTAATTTGAACTCCTTCCTAGAAATAGAATTCATTACCTCTGGAGAAGTATAATAATCGAAATGACCAAGATCAAACATACATTTTTTGACATAATTCAGCCAGGCGATCTTACTTGCATGGTCCAGGTTCACCGAATCCTTAATTATTTCTCTATTTAGAGCAGTACTACTAGAGGTCCAGATTCTGTGCCAAAGAAGTACAGGTTGCACTTTGATAACGTCAGAAATATAGGGAATACCCAACTCGCTGTGACAATTAAAAACTGGGGAGCTGGCTGGTACTGCTAAAATAAACCTTAAAAATGCATTTTCCACGCGTTGAATCGGGGATACATCATAAAAACCCCAAACTCCCGCCCCAAAGGTCGCAATACTTATACACTTCGCTTGGTATTTCTTAAGAAGAATCCCCGGGGGCCTTTTGCCCATTTTTGGGGAAAAATTAACAACAGCTGCGGTTGACTTCATAAAAAGAAGGCTCCTACTCTTAACCGCTGGTCCCCAGGAACCTGTATGCTCAAATAAAACACCCAAATAAGTAAAAATATTAGTGGAGTTTACCCTACTATCCCCTAATGGTAGGCTACTACATTTATTTCTCTCCTTCCCGCAGGTCATGACAAAAGTTTTTTTTGCATTTAGTTTTAATCCTAGATTATCCATAAAACTAGTGTATGTGGCAAGGGCTTTCTGCAGACCTAATTGCGTACGGGCCATAAGTACTGCGTCATCTGCGTAGAGAAGGGAGAAGATTGGCCGTTTATTGACATATGGTGGATCTCTCGCCCTTTCTTCGAGTTCCTGTTCCAGAGCGTTGGTATATAGAGTGAACAGGAACAGCGCCAAGACGCAGCCTTGTCTCACACCCCTCTCCACACTAAACGGCGCGGTACATTCCCTTTTAGATCCATACTGCACCTTAGCAGTAGCCCCAGAATATAATTGTCTTAAAAACTGAACCAGTACCGGATCGATCTTCAAAATCGTCAGAATATTCCACAGTTTATTGTGTATAACACAATCAAATGCGGCTGTAAGATCTACGAATGCCACATAAAGTTTCCCTGCCTTTGCCTGAGTATACTTTCCAATTAAAATACTAAGATTTAAAACCTGCTCGTTTGTTCCCAACCCCTGTCTAAAACCATATTGCACATCACTTAAAATATTATTCTCTTCTGCCCAGGTGTGCAATCTATCCAGAACAACCCTTCCCATTACCTTCATCAGGGAATCTAATAGGGATATCGGGCGATAACATGCCAGATTTTCCCGTTCCCCTTTTTTAAAAATTGGTATTATTACTGACTCCGACCAGGTCTTAATAAAACCTTGCGCGCAACAGGCTTGGAGGACCTGTGTTATCAGCGGTGACCATAATAGGGGGATTGACTTGAACAGGTCAATTGGCAGCCCGTCGAGACCTGCCCCAATTACCTCGTCATCTGTGATTTGAAGCTCGATGGGTGAAAAAATAAGAGGATCTCCCCCCTGATAATTCGAGGAATGTATAATGTTTTCCACATCCCCCTGAGTACTATAGACACTTGAGAAGAAATCTACCCAAGTTTTCTCATCTATTGCGACCGCTATTGTCGCAACATTGTTTTTAGTAGAAAACGGTGCATTCACTGCCCGCCAAAATGAGGAACAGTCCTTACTCAGTGATGCTTCATGGAGAGTAACCCACGCTTGATCTTTTAGCTCCTTCTTTCGGGTTTTTCTAGCCAGATTGTAAGATTTCCTGCATTCTCGAATCTCCCCCTGATATCTCTCTGTCCTATGAAGGGCCTCTTTTAATCTAGAATATGTTTTTGTACAATTTGAATCAAACCACCCATTTTTAGAATCACGAGTACCCTTATTTTCTACTCTAAGCAGATCTTGAATAGTCAATGTGATCTGGGAAAATGTACTCAAAATGTTTTCGTGGGAAGTACTTTCCTGCAAACACACTAGAATTGGTTCATAAGCCTTAGATATATTTTGCTTGTTCAGCTCGACTGGATCATGACTAGCCCAGCGCAAAGTGTATCCATTTTGGCGGGCCAGATTGATGTTTTGGGCCCATACCAATTTATTATTTATTTGCTGATCATCAGCATTTGGCAAGACTATATCAATGCTTAGAGGCAGGTGATCACTCATGACATTTGAGTGGGTTTTATAATTTGCAATCCAATTAGCGTAACAATTTGGGGCAATTATAAAATCTATTATAGATTGGAGTCCCCTGCCTATAAAAGTATAATCAAAATCCACACTAGGGGTACACAGCCGATTAACAAAACCAAAATCATGAAAAAACAAAATTTCATTAAGCTTCTCCCCCCTTTCCGAGTGCTCAAAGTGAAACAGAGGATCATCCTCTTCTGTTTTTAGGCCACAAACACCAAGCCCGGCTAGTGGGCATAAACTAACATTAAAATCACCACCCCAAATAGTAATCATATCTGTACCTTTAGACACCCTTAGCTTGCCAAGATCGTCGCTAAGCAGTTTTAAGATATCGCCCAACTGTCCCTTTTTAGCATTATTATAAAAATGTATTACAATCAAGACACAGTTAGGGTCCAGATAAATTGATACTATTTGGTAATATATTGCAGATTTTATCATTTCAATTTTTTGTACCCCCAACAAATTAGATATATAAACACAAATCCCCCCTTATGTCTCCCATGTAGTGACTGGATTGCTGGCGTATGATATGTCTTATATCCAGCTATGTGGACTTCATCCAGCAACCAAGTCTCCTGAAAGCACAGGATGTCAAATTTATCAATAAAATTAATCCAAACTAAATTATTCGCTTTATTTCGGAGGCCAGCTATATTCCAAAACAGCACACTAATATTCTTGGGGGATTTTAATCCGGGAACGAATTCAATCTGAGAAGCCGAATCGTGCCCAGGAATCTCAACCCGGCTTGGATCACTGATCGTACTTAATTCCGATATTTCACTGATCCTAGTGCCTAACCCAGAAGTTACTTCCCTATTATCCATATTCTCCCTCCAATCTATACTCAGAACATTATTATGTTTAGTCATACATGATTCATGGGCAACTTGATTATCAAGACCATTAGTGACAGTATTCTGATCTTTATTAACGGGTAGTCAATCGTTCTCATCCAATAATCAGAGAGGCCCAAATCTATTTGACACCTCCAGATTATAGGACATTTGGTCGGTAGGCTGCATTGATGGGTAATTATCTTTTTGCCAGTTAGGGTATTTGGGCTGGTAGAAGTAACACAGAGGGAGGACATTAATGCCTGTATCAGTAGTATTTTTATCCCCCGCTCTGATTAGAACTTCCCTAACCAGGGACGGTGTACCAAAAGAGAGAACAACACAATCCCCTCGAAAGGTTTTCCTGCTGTATCCCACCCAAGTAACACACCTAACCATCTTAAAAGCTCTAAACATTTCCATAGTCAGTCCTGTTCTGTTCCCTAAGCAGTGAATAGCTTTATTCCTCAGTGAAATCCATGTTTCGTTTTCCCCTGGGGAGGAAGCTGGAACGTTAGCCAAAATCACTGTGTAGGGCTTAGCTGCCGGGGGTAAATTTAAATTGTGTAAATTACGTAAAATTTCATATGAGTTAGAAGTTGTTGTGTAGTGTAGCTCCTATTTCCCTAATAGGCTCTGCGCATTGGAATAATATATCCTATAGGTTTGACATAGGACTAAGGTCAGTATGTCCCTATCGAGTATATTAAACTTAATTACTTGTGCCAGCTAGCTCAGAGGCCACTAGAAACTCCTTGACAACAAGAAGGGAGTAGTTTCTGGCAGCCGCAAAACATGACCACTGTGTTTCCCTTTAGAATCAGAACGTGTCCCAGAGTCGTGGAAACAATAGATAACTATTTCACTCAGCTCAGTCGTGCATGCTTAGTTTTCTCCAAGTTACACAGAAAGAAATTGACGGGCATTTCAATAAAAGATTTATTGAACAGTCTTGTTTCTGGTGTAAGTAAAATGTGCTGTTACGATCACAAGACAGGATGCGAGATAAATAATGTACAGTGTGAGCAGTAGAAATAAATAATACTGCGAGAGCATTATCTTTTAGTACATATGCTGTTACATAAATAACACAGACTAAAAATGCGAGTACTCATACGATGCATTTCTAATCTAGTTCTACCCCAATGTACCTAACCTAACCTAGGTGTAGGGAGAGGTATGAAGTAGGTGAAGTATTCCTTACTATGGTATACTAAGAGTATGTTAAGCCTACTATGCCTAGTATACCAAGAGTCCCTCTAGGTTCTAGTCTGCTCCATACCTGAAGAATGAGAGAGGTAGGAATCTCTTTGCCAGACTCGAACTCCAACACCCCGCAAGGGAAGTCAGATCACTGGAAGCTGGACTCTCTGCGTGCAGGGATGACAGCATCTTCTCAGTGCGTCAGGCCGGGAAACGGGCTCCTCTGAAGTCGAGGTCTCCTCTGATTTACAGGGGCTAGGGAAGGTATATTTATACCTGAGAAGCACCTAAGAATGTTAGTATTGACGTGAGTCGGACAGCGAAAGACGTCATGAATGAACCCCTAAGGAATAATGGTTCATGCATAATATATGAGTCCTTGAAGAAATCAATAGTCCTGGACTAGGGAAACTCCCGCAGCCTAAGGGTCTGTTCTTCAAGAACTCGTTGTGATGTTAGGGTGGACGGATGTCAGAGACCATGCCTGTATTTGGAGTGCACGGTTAATGCCTAAATAAGGGCTGGGATTTTATGCCTATATAAGGGCAGGGCGAATTGTGCCTATATAAGGACATGATACTGGAAAGCCCGTTTATGGACACCCTAAGAGGAATACAACACGCACTCCACTTTCGTGTGTACGATAATACTAAAATGCTAAACATTTAAAATGCTAAACATTAAATGGAGTACCGCATATTTCAAAAATATTTCATAAAAGCATTTAAAAAAGCATTTAGTAACCTATTAGAATGCAAAAGGTACTGTACATCTGAAGCAAATGCTTTTCATTTCAGGCATATATTTAAAATAAAATGCAATATGAATGAAAAAAGCAGTAATATTTACATGTGACAGAAAAAATGATCGATAAGTTTCTTAAAAATCAAAGTCATTTCATGTCATGAAAATTAATGAACTGTTTTAGACACACAAGCTGACTAAGTGTCAGTGGAAGTACCTTGAAGTCTGTATTATAAGGCTAGTTCTACTTTAAGCAGATGGAAGTGCCATTTTCGTTCGAAAAATGGGAAAAAGTTCAATTTTGGTAGAGTTCCAAGTTGTTTTGAAAATGAAGGCCAAATTGTTACTGCATCTCTGGAACACTGTATGCTGAATCAGAGTCAGTTTACGGGTCTGGTGTAAACATGAGATCATCTACTTCTATAGACAAAACATCGTCCACTGTAGTTGGTGTCAGTTGGAACACCTCGTGTAGCAGATTAATTGCACAGAGATGTGAAGCTTCGCTTCCAGCATAGGGTGCCGCAGCAAAGTTCGCGTCCGTTGTTACCTGTGTGCCTGTAGATCTTTCACGTACCTCAGCAGCAGCCGGAAGCGTCTGTGAGATCTCAATGAATGCTGACATCAGGATTGGTAGCCTCTGGGGACAACACAGAGCATGGGCCGTTATCGGGTCCAGCAGAGTATCGACATCCGTTGGCGTAGCTGATGGAAATGTTAGACAGGTGTCCAACACGCATTCTTCACCGCATAGCAGGCATCGTAGAACAGGTAAGATGCAATCTTGCCAGATTGGTCTGAATGACAGGAACCAAGTTTTATTAAGGTCCCGTAGACGAGTCATGCCAAAAAGCTGCACTATTCGCTCACGGCACTTTCGTTCAAGGAGAGCTTTCTCCATTTCGCTCGGAGTTATGTCTGCGAATAGGCTGGCCATAGCGCAATAGCAGGAAGAGAAATAGAATTCCGGCAACAAGTGCTAGAATTAATGGTATGCCACCAAACACCGAATGTGCAAAGTTCGGGATGATTCCGAGTATTGCCTGGAAAGGTGCTAACAGACCGGTACAGATGCTCTTAAATACATGTATAATTCCACTTGTATCAGACATGTTGAAGATACGTGATATCATTTCTACGAAATGTATAGGGCAGTTCGTACGTATTAAAGTCTGTATCTCAGCCGAAGTCCTTGCTACTTGTAGATCATAGGTTTCCTTGGCCGAGGTCAAAGGCATTGTTTGCTGTAAAAGCATGGCTTTCATTCTGCTCAAAGTATCAAATCTTATAAAAGAGACGTTCAGCGAAGGCCATAGAGGCGACTCCCTGACTGTGTCTATTGGGGCAAACAATACTTGCATACAGCAAGTGACCCTGGAGTTGACCGTTACTAGATATGGGATGCCTGGCAACATGCCGCAGCAACTCTGATCATTCAACATGAGGTAACTCCCATTAGAAAGTTGTCCAAACGTTGGATTAATCACAGCAGCTGGTGTACCCTGCTGATGGCAAGACAAATTTGCCACAGAACCATTACAAGCCCCGTGTAAAGAAATGTCCTGACATATAAGCGAACCGCTTAGTGCAAGTTTACAGTTTGTACCGCTCAAAAACACTTCACGATCCCCACTCCAACATCTATATGTATACGGTAAATCCCAAGATGTCTTAATGTATTCCTTACCCAACCTTTCATATTTGCCTGCTTGCATTTGTCTGAGGCAATACTGAAACTGAAAAGTACTCACAGGTAATGCTATTTTGCCATGAATAAGCCATTCTGTAGCTGGTTTTTCTGCCACTGTGAATGGTAACTTTTCCAGTTTTTCAATGCTCAGCACTGTATACCTTGCTCCTCTTTGTGCCAGTTCGATCTGTTTATCAGTTAGATTGTATTCTGCAAACAGAGCCGTTGTGTTGATAAAACGCCAAGGCACATAGCCCGCTCGCAAAGATTGCAGCGTCCAGCTTAATAACATAATAGAACGTAATTGAGACTGGCCTTGCTGTAACATCGCCAAATCTTGTTCTAGTATGTCGATAGCAGAGGATACAATGCCATCCAATGAATATATTCTGGAGGACAAAGTTGTTAACCCATTGTCGACCACAGAGAGTGTTTTCTCTAAATTAATACGATCAAGTTCACGTATTCGTTCTGCGGCCTCCATCTGTGATACTTTCCATGCTTCATTATAAGCAGCATAAATGCCAGCATATATGAAACGTTTTTGACGCGGTTTTCTTGGTCCAAGCAAGAATTCCCTACGGTCTGCGTCCTTTTTAAGTAAGGTTAAGTGTTGTTTCACATCCTGTAGTGTAGACTTATGCAGCCAATCGAGGCATAATTTTCCTACACTGTATGTTGTTACTACCCCCGGATGTTGTCTTTGGACGTATCTTGGGTCTGGCCTATTAATAGTAAAGCCCTGAGTTTTATTCAGGAATCTTTCCTGACAGTTATTCGTGTCTGTGGGCCAGATCAACCATTTTTTCCAATCAGGATTAGATCTGTTGAGTTGTAGTATATTGTCAACTGTCACCACTGCCTGTGTATCGTTATCTCTGGCAGGTGTTGGTACAGATGGTGTGTTCATCTCTTTGATCTTGGCTAATCCAAGACAAGACGTTTGTTGGATGGTTTCATTCAAAAACATTATTTGTTCAGGGATGATGCAGGCTCTAAATAAAGCTTCTATCCCCTGCCCTTGCCAATCTTTAGTACCCCAGACAGTTTTTGTGTCTATTGTGTCTTTCCAAAAGTCGAAACCCTGTCTAGACAGTTGGGCATTAAATAACGCAGAGTAAATCTGTTTTGTATTTGTTAACATAATTTTCAGGCCTGTCTTGTTTACATTTTTATAGTAAAACATTTCTGGTTCAGATGTATTGTATCCTGAAAAATATGGAAACTTACTAGCAAATGTTTTTGAACTACCTTTAGGTGGTGTAGGACAATGTTCCCATTGGTTAAACATAAACACATTTCTTGGATATGCAGATTTATGCAAATAATGATGACCATAGTGGTTATAACAATACATTTGTTCATAGTCTGATGAACCCTCTAAATATTCATGTTTAGAAAATGCAGCAGATTTTTCTAGGTCAAACATTATATCATTGACAGTCTCAAAGTCCCAATCATCTGAATAGGTACTGGACGTAATTAGATCACTTAGTGAAATTTTAAACAAATGTGGAATGTTCAATTGTTCCGTCGGACCGAAGATTTCAAAATCTGTTTTGTCCCACACTATACCATCCTGTATAGGAACAGCTGTGATGTTCACTGATGACAAGTCTCTTGCTTCACGATGGGAAGATTTATGAGGTTTCAAAAGTACGTTCACGTCTTTTCCTTCAGTGTTCACATGGATGTATCTGCCACTTATAAGCACGCTCACAGTTGTTACCAAAGCTAGCCAGAGCAGGAAAACAAAAAGTCCAGATGTAATCCAGAGTTCAATCCATGGAGAAACCAAATAAGTCTTTTTCAGAAAGTGAAGAAAGTCTTGTACTTGCTGCTTGAATTTCAATGATGCTGGCGTAGTTTCAGGTTCACTCGGATCTTCTGAGAACGTATCAAAGTTAATGAAATAGCCAGAAGCAGTTCTGTCAATTGTTGGAATTGCATCAGGATTTGTAGAAATCACTGGAACCAGTTCATCACTTGCCACGTTGGTGTAGACAGGTGTATTTGGACGAACTGTTATTTGGTGTTCAAGAGGGATGAGTTCCATAGCGTTGTTGCTTAGTCCTCCATCTGTTACAGCTGAATTCTCGATTGTTATCAGTCTTTCAGTCTGAACCTCTTGGATAGTAGCGAGAGGAGTGCGTCTGCTACTAGGTCGGAGTCCACGAGGCCTACTGTTTAGTATTGGCCACATACTGTGGTTTGATGAGGTCGATGGACACAAATCTTTTCTCCTTTCTTCCAGCAAGGGGCGGCAGAAGTACTGTTCTTGTTCCTTGAACTGCTAGGACAGGTACTGGTTGTCTGTAAGAAGGTCCAAATTCCTTCTTGTCCGCAATCTTTTCTTTGACTAGATCCCCAACTTTTGGAATCCAGACAGGCCTTGCAGGGACAGCCGGTTGATCCCCAGTGGTGGTTGGCTGTAGGAATACGTTGCTTTGTTTCGTTCTTAACTTGTTTAGTTCCTGTAAAACAGCCAAACGATCTTTGATATCAAAGGGTTTATTTTCCACCACTGTGCCTACGTGTTCAAGGTCTGGTACCCACATTCTTGTCCCAAATAGGACCTCATATGGAGTGACCCCCCCTAGAGAACTTCTTGGCAGATTATTCAATGAGCGTTGAACCCCACTAAGGTATTTGACCCACCCATACCCGAACCTAATACCCTAGCTGTTATAGACTGCTTTATGTCCCGGTTTTTCCTTTCCACAACAGAATTTCCCTCAGGATGGAATGGAGAGGAGTACCGCAATGCAACGCCCAGACAGGCCATGGCTTCTTTGTAAGCCCTAGAGCTAAACACAGGACCCTGGTCAGAATGTAGCGTGCCTATTGCGTATATGCCGATAAAGACTCAAAAATCTTTTATAACAGTTCGAGCGTCAGCCGAGCGCTGAGGCCATAACCATAGGAACCTAGAGCATGAATCCACTGCAACCATGATATATTTATAGTTACCGTCCCTTTGCAAGGGACCGCAGTGGTCCAGGTAAACACAAGCTAATGGTTTGTCTGAAATTAACAGGGGTGTCTGCGCAGGACGTTTCACTGTTGAGACTTTCATCTGTTGGCAAATATCACATTCTAAAACATAGTTTTTAGTTTGTTTCCGAATGCCAGGCCACCAATATCTTTGCTTGAGTAAAGATACTGTTGCTGAAACACCTGCATGGGCAGAAGCTATCCCTTCATGTGCTGCTAGGATTAGTCCTAATCTGCGTTCCTTGTTTGGAATTACCCTATCCCCCACTCCAGGGATTCGAGCAAAAGGAACGTTGTTTGCATCAATTACATAAGAGTACTTGAGTGGAAACTTTTTTGGTAACGCTGCACTGCTGCCTTTGCTTGAAGCATTGACAGCCAACATTATCTCACCGTCTATTTTTGTTTTTGAACGAGTGATCGCAGCTACGGAAGCCGTCTGCACAGCCCCTTTGCGGCTTCGTCAGCCAATGAATTCCCTGCAACGTGAACGCCATCACGTTGATGACTCAGTGTGTGGATCACGTGAGCCTTTGGTAGTTCGTTTTTCAACTGAACTACTTGTTCCCAAAGCATTTTATGCTTTATTGTGCCACCTTTCGCATCTTTGAAACCATTTTCAAGCCAGTTTTGTATATAGTCATTATACGACTGAACACAGTAAAGGAATCGCACACTATCAGTGTGGGGAATTCTCGATCTGTACTTTCAAGTGCCAGTTTGAATGCTTGTAGTTCAGCTCGCTGAGCCGTGCAATCTCCTAGAGATTGAGTTTTAGTGACCATAGGTCTGAAGATGCCATTTCGCCTGCGACCTTTAACGATTGCACACGCTACACTGTAAGCTTGCTTACTCCCTGTTGTGGGTTGTGCAGATCCGTCAGTGTAAATTATGAATTCGTACTGATCGAGAGGCAGAATTTCAGTAGGCAGAGGACATTCATGTTCGTATTGCAGGAATGCTTTTGTTTTTAAATCTGGATCAAAAACATATTCAACAGCTGTTGCAGCAAGAGAATTAACCCATTGTATCCATCTTGGATGTAATGCTTTAGCATTTGGAATGCTTGCTTTTGTGACCGCTTCTAAAGCAGGTACCGGGGTTACGACAATAATGCGTTTCCCTTGGGCTAAGGCTCTTTCTTTTGCTACAGCCGTTTGAACTGCTGTTAGAATTTTTCAGTTGAACTGAAGCGCATTTCCGCTTGTGTGTACAAATGGGATTTGTATGCTATTGGTATTTTCTCACCCTCATTGAAGGTTAAGTAGGTGAATCCACATTGACCCGAAATTATTCGGATCACCAAATTGCGTTGACTTACGCGTGTTTGTAAGTGATTTGTTGCTAACATGTTAGCCTGGAGTGAACGCAAGATTTCTGTGTGTTCCTGTGTCCAGTTTCTGATCGAAAAATCAGGTTTGATTAATGCGTAGAGAGGTTTAACCCTTTCTGTGTAATTTAGAATGTATGTTCTTCCAAAATTTAGGAAACCCAGGATGGATTGTAAGTTTTTTAGCGTTTTTGGAGGTTGGAGCAGCGCACATTTCTCTAGAAAGTTAGCTGCCAAGCTCTTTCCTTCACTTGAAAGCTCATATCCCAGAAATAGGACATTGAGATGGGCAATTCTGGACTTTTTAAAGTTGAACTTGTAGCCCTCAGAGGCGAAACCCAGTATAATGGTGCTCACCCTGTTCAAGTGTTTTTCCAGGTCATCGTCTGTCAGATAGATGTCATCGACATAGGACAATGCCTCATTGTCATAAATTTGTAGTAACTCCGTTACCCTCACAGAGAATAAACCTGGGCTGTTCTTGAACCCTTGTGGGAGTCGACAAAAGTGACGCTGGGTCCCCATTATGGAGAATGCTGTTAAGTACCTGCTTTCAGGTGCTATGTTTTGACAAAAGAAACCATTTGAGATGTCTAATGTTGTTTTATATTTTTTATGCACAATGTTATTCATTAATGCTGTGCTATGTGCATTTTGCACTGCAAAAGTTTTAGAACAAGTGTTTAAGTGTCTGTAATCCAAAACTAGACGATATGTATTGTCTGGTTTGGAGACAGGAAACAAAGGATTGTTCATTGAGGAGGTGCATGTTTCAATCACCCCTTGATATTCAAGTTGATCTAAGATCTCCCTGAACTGTTTTTTAGCTTCTTGCTTTATTGGGTACTGCCGTTGTGCAGTTGGTTCATGTTTCAGATGTATTTTATGGTGAGGTGAATCCTCATCCCATCCTACATGATTTTTATATAATGCTGGGGGCTGGGCCACTGCCCATTTCCTGGCATATGTATATCTCAGATGCATTGGTATATGGTTGGAGAAGGCAGGCATAATTATGTCCTCGCCATGTGGGCACTCCCTGACAAATTGTGGTGGCCAGTCCTTTTCTGCTAGAAGTATGTCATAGCCCTTTGATAGTCTTTCCAAAAAAAGTGCTTTCACCTGTCTAGGTTTATCTCCCTCCATCCGGAGTGTTATGTCATATAACTTTTGTGGAGTACTAACCCTGGTGTCTACAGTCTCAACTGTGATGTACTCATTCAAGTCCACTATCTCCAGAAGTTCCTTCAGGTTCTGGCGAACTATTGTGACTTCTGCTGCACTGTCCAGCATTGTCTGAGCCCATTCTCCGTTCTTGAGTTGTGTTCTCAGTATTCTCGGCATGTCTGATCTTTAGACCTGCTACTTTCTTTTTGGAGAATTGAGGTTTTGCTTTAGTTTTTGGAGCGTGTTTGTCGTCTTTCGATTTCACGCGTTCTTCTATGTTCCGATCGTCCTCTTCTTTCCGAAGTCTGTGATGAGATCTGAAAGGACGAGAGGAACGTGTATCAGTATCTTGATACCTGTCAGGTTTTCTCAAATTATCCCTATTCCTGAGGTTATACCTCCTTTCAGAGGGCTCCTTTTGAGGAGACCTACCTCGGGATTGAGAACGTTTCTCATTTGATTTTTGTTTAGTAGACTCCCACTTCTTTTTAGAAGATGTAGGAGTTTGTTTAATTGAGTCCTTCTCAGAACTTTCAGATAGCTTAGGTTTCACTGGTCTTCCACCCAAACTATCTCTGCCTAATTCTGCATAAGATTGTTCAATTATTCTGGGTAGCTCAGTTTGATGTTCTGTAACATCAAATTCCCTTACTTTTTGGCGGATCGCCACTGCTGCTGCCTCCCCTTTAATATTAGATAATATTATTGTTGAGACCTGGTCGAAATTTTTCAGTAATTTCATACCTAAATTCAGAGCAGGCTCTGCCCCGTATTCATTTTGAATTTGTTTCAGGACATCAGGTATTACCGCAATTGACGGAATGCCATGTGTTTTAGTATAGATGGCAGCAAAGACTGAGCCCCAAGTGGTGCAGTCTTCCAGTTGTGGTGTGATCCCCATTGGTAAACTGATTGTCAGTATTCTGTGTTACTCATACGGGCTAGTATTTGGAAATACTGCTTCGATTTGAGTAATTTTTTGAGCTATCCAGAATGGAATTTGCTCACGTTTTGTGGGCATTTTACCCATGACTGTGTATAGAGTCTGTGGTGTAATTTTTACTGTATTCCCCTGTTGGGGAGTTGGATTTGGAATTGTTAATGGTTGCTGGACTGTAAAAGTCTGCATGACATATTGGACCAATTGTCTGTAGATTTTTATTAACTCTGTGATTAGAGTAAGTAGTTCCTCGTTTGACATTTCTTCAATGTCAGGATGAGGTGGGTAGCCGGCTAGAATCGGCCATGTTGCTCCTGGTCTACCTACTGGACCGAGCCTGGTAATGTTTTTGTGATGTTTTAGGGCGCCTTTAAACCAGAGCTGATGCTCCTGGTATGTTAATGGAATTTCTATATCCTCGAAAGGAATGTATTCCTCTGGTGGATCATCTTCTTTGTAGAAGTGAAACATGTGTGTTACTGAATTGGATTCAGGAAATATTACCCATGAATAGAATACCTCTGTCTGAAAGGATTCATGTGCCTCTATCACGAAAACTGCTCTACCGCCTCTTGGTGGTAGGCCATGTTTTATAAGTTTTAGAGTGATGGCTCTTCTTAAGTTTGGATGGATGTCTATAACACCCTCCTCGGTTTCATTTAAACCTGTAATGTTAAAAACTGCTGCTTGGGCTGGATCAGCCGCAGCTTCACCGTTTCCGGCGTCAGTCTTTTTGTTTTTTGAAAAATGTAGAACAAGTTTCAAGGAAACAAAGATAAGGTGGACAATATTTTGGAACACTGTATCCTTCAACGTTGAGCAAACCAAACAGCTAATATATAGGGTACTGCCCTATGTAGCCGTGGCGGATACTAAACCCTGCCCACTCCAGACGTCTTTTGGAGTATATGGGTAGGGGTCTTGAAGAGAAAAGCACGGCTGAGTTACTCAGTATCTAACGTTGAATTACTGCCTTACCAAACCGTTGGGCGCCATGTAGTGTAGCTCCTATTTCCCTAATAGGCTCTGCGCATTGGAATAATATATCCTATAGGTTTGACATAGGACTAAGGTCAGTATGTTCCTATCGAGTATATTAAACTTAATTACTTGTGCCAGCTAGCTCAGAGGCCACTAGAAACTCCTTGACAACAAGAAGGGAGTAGTTTCTGGCAGCCGCAAAACATGACCACTGTGTTTCCCTTTAGAATCAGAACGTGTCCCAGAGTCGTGGAAACAATAGATAACTATTTCACTCAGCTCAGTCGTGCATGCTTAGTTTTCTCCAAGTTACACAGAAAGAAATAGACGGGCGTTTCAATAAAAGATTTATTGAAAAGTCTTGTTTCTGGTGTAAGTAAAATGTGCTGTTACGATCACAAGACAGTATGCGAGATAAATAATGTACAGTGTGAGCAGTAGAAATAAATAATACTGCGAGAGCATTATCTTTTAGTACATATGCTGTTACATAAATAACACAGACTAAAAATGCGAGTACTCATACGATGCGTTTCTAATCTAGTTCTACCCCAATGTACCTAACCTAACCTAGGTGTAGGGAGAGGTATGAAGTAGGTGAAGTATTCCTTACTATGGTATACTAAGAGTATGTTAAGCCTAGTATGCCTAGTATGCCAAGAGTCCCTCTAGGTTCTAGTCTGCTCCATACCTGAAGAATGAGAGAGGTAGGAATCTCTTTGCCAGACTCGAACTCCAACACCCCGCAAGGGAAGTCAAATCACTGGAAGCTGGACTCTCTGCATGCAGGGATGACAGCGTCTTCTCAGTGCGTCAGGCCGGGAAACGGGCTCCTCTGAAGTCGAGGTCTCCTCTGATTTACAGGGGCTAGGGAAGGTATATTTATACCTGAGAAGCACCTAAGAATGTTAGTATTGACGTGAGTCGGACAGCGAAAGACGTCATGAATGAACCCCTAAGGAATAATGGTTCATGCATAATATATGAGTCCTTGAAGAAATCAATAGTCCTGGACTAGGGAAACTCCTGCAGCCTAAGGGTCTGTTCTTCAAGAACTCGTTGTGACGTTAGGGTGGACGGATGTCAGAGACCATGCCTGTATTTGGAGTGCATGGTTAATGCCTAAATAAGGGCTGGGATTTTATGCCTATATAAGGGCAGGGCGAATTGTGCCTATATAAGGACATGATACTGGAAAGCCCGTTTATGGACACCCTAAGAGGAATACAACAGTTGGACATATTCTTAATTGCGAATCACGGAGAGGTCTTTCCCACCCCGATATATTTCTGAACCTCCCTTCCCTGTCTCACTGGTCACTCCTCCCTTTGTTGATAAACTACTATGCGTAATTACAGCTGGTTTAGAAGGTACCCCAGCCCTATTTATCCTATCCCTTTCATCTATCTGTCTTTCAACTCCCAGGGGGATATTATTAGGATTTAAACTTTGGGGTCTAGTTACACTGATTACACTACTAGATGTGCTGGGTTTACACAGACTCTCCTTTTGAAGAATAATATTGTGATTTCCAATCACTCTCTCCAAACCTGTTTCAATTTTATCCAATCTAGCTTCCAGGGTGCCAATAGACTGTTTAACGAACCTCGTTAATTCTATAATCAAATTTGACATTTTATTATTTTCGGTAATAGGGGGAGCATTACCTTTATTTTTTAAACGAGGTACATTATCTTTACCCTTTTGATTCTGCAGATTACCTTAGTTATCCTTGGATTACAAGGTCTTTTTGGTGGGGGTAAGGTGTCAACATCCGGGTCACTAATAAAAATATCATCAATAATAACTTGGATGCAACCATTTTTACTTTGCTCTATATTGAAATGATCTGAAGTCCAAACTTCCACTGTCTCCTTACTGAGTAAAGTTTTAGCTTTACTATTAGGTATTAACCCCTGCGATTCTATATTTAATGTTTCTTCTACTGTCGAAATCTGTTTTTCTATGACACCAACTGCCCCCGTAAGATAATTTAGCAAAGTCATATTTGCATCTTTTGGCTTACTAAGGGGTTTCACTTAAATTATTACTGCTTAATTTTCTTTTCCCCATTTTTATCATCCAGTTATATCAGCATACGACCCCCCTTACTTTGCTTAATTAGCCACAAATTTCTGAAACCAATACTTAATGTCCAGGGAGTTAAACATTCAGCTTAAAACCAAAAACAATAATATCCCAGCAGCACCTCCACTCACTGTGCGATGGGACCAAAAGGGGGGGGCCCAGCCCAGCCTCCTCTGGCCTCCGACGGGCTCAGACGGGCCCGCCCTTGGCCCGGGCGTGCCCGCGTGCGTCCCACGCAGTGGTGGGTTGGGCTCATTATATGCACCCCCTGCCGCGAGTTCACTGATGCGTGCGGCTCCTGCCGCAACGCGGTATGGGCAATATGGTCCTTGTTACTTCAATGCGGGGAAGGTAAAGTGCAGCGTGCTTCTCACAGGAGCATGGGCGATTAAAAAACTCAGTTCCCCGGTCCTTCAGAGACCAAAAGTGCAGCGTGCGTGTCCAGGTCCGATTGCAGCGTTCACCGTGCAGCGGTGGGTTGGGCTCGTTATATGCGCCCCCTTGCGCGAGTTCACTGACACGTGCGGCTCCTGCCGCAACGTGATATGGGCAATGTGGTCCTCGTTACTTCCCTGCGGGGAAGGTAAAGTGCAGCGTGCTTCTCACAGGAGCAGGGGCGATTAAAAAACTCAGTTCCCCGGTCCTTCAGAGACCAAAAGTGCAGCGTGCGTGTCCAGGTCCGATTGCAGCGTTCCCCGTGCAGCGGTGGGTTGGGCTCGATATATACGCCCTGTGGCGCAAGTTCACTGACGCATGCGGCTCCTGCCGCAACGCGGTATGGGCAATGTGGTCCTCGTTACTTCCCTGCGGGGAAGTAAAGTGCAGCGTGCTTCTCACAGGAGCAGGGGCGGTTAAAAAACTCAGTTCCCCGGTCCTTCAGAGACCAAAAGTGCAGTGTGCGTGTCCAGGTCCGATTGCAGCGTTCTCAGTCATATTTACTGCAAATCATCAGTGCCAAATTTTTAACATCATTGATCTATGGCTCAGAACTCCTTAAGGGCAAAGACATAACGACTCTCAACACTCTACAGTCCGTCCTGTTCAAAAGCATCTACCGCATACCACGACACACCTGCCAGGCTCAAGTGCGCCTGGAATTTGGGCTCCAGCATCAGCTCCCGGTGAGAATGGTTGCCCTACGCAAACTGTACTGGAAATTGAGAACCGCCCAACCTGAATCCTTGGCCACTTTGTGTTGGTCTGAAATGGATAGCCAGCACATGATCAAAAACTGCTGGCCAACTGTGCTCCGCCAAGCTTTGTCATTCCGCAACTTACATGAGGCCTGGGAGCATTAAAAACAAAATTGCTAACAAAGCTGCCAAATTAAAATCTTGGTCGATGGATAAAGCGGAATTGGCAGGAAAAAACACAGCTGGTCAGTCTTACAATCTTATAGCAGCTGGGGGCCCCAACCATACCTTATGTGTCACTCTCAAACCATCCAGCATTTTTATTTAAAAATACTAATGGGAGCCTTTCCTTCAAAAGATCAGGTGCCGCCCTGGGAACAAAGATGGTCGAACTCTCTTTGCCGTCTTTTCGGTCAATTTGATGAAAGTTTACTACACTTTTTGTGCATCTGCAAGGCTGTAAACTTTTCAAGGCAGAAAATTACTTTTCCCCGCCTTTCAGGCACTCAATTAAGATCATACTGTACTGCAGTGCTGACATTACTGAACAGCAAATCAATTTAGCTCTCCTGCAGGGCCGTTATGTTCTTTCTACAAGTAAAAAAAAATGTGAAAAAAAATGTAAATCCTTATTTGTAAAGCGCGAACTACTCACCCTTACGGGTCTCAAGGCGCTGGGGGCCGTCGTGGAAATTAAGTGAGCTATTGCCCAGAGTCACAAGGTGCTGAGCTGCCGCCGGAGATCAAACCGTGAGCCTTGTGTTCCAAAGTCAGCTGCCCTGGCTGCTGCACCACACCTAGTAACATCAACTCGGTCACCCCAGATAAACAATGGCAGTTACGGAGCAGGGAACCTTGAAGCAAAGATTTTGCCAATTGCCAGTTGAACTGTGCGCTTATTCTTCATTATTGCTTAAATCCTCGTAGTCAAATCCCACGGGTGTACCCACACACAGATCACTTGATGAACCATTGTTTTTAGACTATCGCTTTTTTCAATGTAATGAAATTTTAACTATGAATTCCCTTTAACCAATAATGCTTTATTAACAAGATATTTTTATTCTTCATTTTTTGTATGGCTTAAAAAATTGCAATGATTTTAACTAATCTGCAAATAAAAAAATACTTATTTATTGGTTGTTAATCAGGCAAAAACCCATGTAATGGTCTATGGATCTAGCAAGAAGGAAAGCACTGCTTTTAGAGTAAATGGCAAGAAAGTCACTACCCTCCCTGCTTTTTCAATGAAAAAACTTACCCGGGGTCTACTGAAGCTTGGGAGGCTGTGGCTCTTGCAAAAGCTCCAGAGGGGTTCTTCAGCCTTGCTACTGAAATAGGAAACAAGCCCGTTAGAGAGCTTGTCACCATATACAAAGCAAAATGTTGTACAAATGCCTGCTATGGGGCTGGCTTATGGGAATATAGTGATCCAATGGGGCTGGAGAGGATCGAAAATGGTTTTATTAAGAGGCTTTTAGCTGTCCCAAAATGAAGAAGTTCCTTTTCGCCCACTTGTAAAATGGTCTATGATTTACTCCTGACATTATAAAGCTGCAGCCAATCCTCTTATGGTTCAAAATCTGGGCAAAGACCCAAACTTCCTTCAGCCAAGCAGTAGTCTCTGGCCATCACCTGAAAGTCCCTTGGATTAGGTATATTTCTATCTCCTGCACTAGCATGGAACTGGTAGATCTTTTCAATACACCAGAAACTTTACAGGCCAGCTCCTTGCATACTCTGAAAACTCTGTTTTTAGTGAAGTTCTATGATCAGAGATTGTGGTTAGAAGCTACAAAACCAACTGTGCAGGCCTATGTTGAAATGTGTACATGTAATATCATTGAGCCACATCTAATCTGGGTCACAATACCTCATCATAGGTTTCTATTGATGAGACTGATACTAAACACTGTCCATTATTTAGAAACCTATCCTACTCAGGGCTCCTACATCCCAAAATAACCTCACTGCCCATGTGATAGTCATTCTGTACAATGCACAATGCACTTTATGCTCTTTTGCAAATATTATTTGTCACTGAGAAAATTGTATATTTTACCTATTTCAATGCAAGCTAATATTAGATATTGTAAAGTCACTTTAGTTTTCTTATAGACCTTGCCATCACCAAGAATTGATACATTCATTCAAGGGCTATGAAGCAGAGGACAACTGAATTGTCATGTGTCTGTTTTATAGTTTTTAAATCCTCTGATGGATTTTATGTTTACTTTATGATCAAATGCTGTAGAGATATAGATAGTGTTCTGAAAAGAGAGAAAATAATAAATTCACATTTTAAAGAATTATGTGATGTTTGTTATTCATGTCTCATACCATCTCTGTTAACATACCTAGAGTCATTCTGAGTTTTCTCTAAATATCAAATGAGTCCCTTTCCTGTTATTTATTTACAGTTGCTTGATCTCTGTAGTAATTACTGTTTTTGACATCGTTTTATATTGTGTGATTTATATTTATACTTGATGAACTTGATCATCGTGCTTTTTTATATTGATGATTTATATTCATGTTTGTTTTATGTACTTTTATGGTTCATTTGAGCCGAATAGTTAGCGATGGTATCACATCTAAAAGATTGACCTTTGATTCCAAATGTAGGGACCCTGATTTTCGTCTGCAGTCAATGTGCAAAGAACGTTTTGGCATAATTGTGCAACTTTCTTAAACTTAAGTTCCAGCCTGGCTACACAGGGGGATTCGATTTTGTAGAAAGTTTGTCTTTCTTTTCTAGAAGGCCGTTACTTTGGCACATGGCACACTTCGAACTGGGTATTTTTCTGTACTGGGAGTCAGCACTGTGGTTGGTTTCATATCATGGATACCATATTTATGTGTTTTGAGATGTTAACTCAACCTGACAACCTGATTCTATATTTTTTGCAATTTTGGATTGATGATTTAGGTAAGTGTTGAGGATGTTGCACTAATCCAACCTTGGTAGTACCAGTGGTCTTGTTAACTTTTATGGCAGGCTGATGTTAAGCAGCAGACAATTATGGATATTAATTCACCAAAATGCCAAGATCAGCGGAAGTGGCATCACTTTTGACCTTTACTTTGACTCACACACACATTCTTAGCAGGCAGCACTGCTGGCTGGAAGCTCTCAGCGAGCAGGCAGGCTTGGATCTCAAAGAGCTGAGTTAGGAACTTTCCTCGGTCGCAAAAAGAGAGCAGGCAGCAACTTCATCCTGGGGTACAGAGAGAAAACAGGTACAAACTCTAGACTGGGGTCATGGAGAGAAAAGGCAGTTGCTCTAGGCTGGGACCACACATGCTGCAACCTGTTGCTGTGTTGCTCTGGAGCAGGCAGCACCAACTGCTGTGATCCACGCATACAAAGGAGGCAGATCCCGTAGCCTGGGGGTACTCAGACAGCAGGCAGGAATGCCAGACTGGGGTCATAAATAGGTGCACACTGGACAAAGCAGCAAACAATGCCTCGGAGGGCACAGAGAAGAGGCAGCGACTCTAACCGGCGTCCCACAGGGAGCAGGCAGCGACTGAGTGATGCCTTGGTTGACAAGCGCAGAGTAGGCAGTAGCCATAGTTAGTATGGACACTCTGTGAGTTGCCAGCTCCCTCAGCCTGCATGAACAAACACTGCACGTGGCAGACAATATCTTTATCTCAGCAGCATGCACTAGGTGCAGGCAGCACATTTAGATGGGATACGTTCGCTGACTGTACCCTGAACTGCGCTCCAACTCGTAAATAGACCAAGCAGGCAGCATCTATGAGAACAGGCCCTCCACATTCCTGGAACAAAACCCTGTCTGCAACCTGGACCGTCACTGCATGCAGACAGTGCTTCCAAACTAGATATGCACACAGTTGGCAGCACCCCTATAGGAAACAGCAATGCAAGCCTGAGATCTGAGTACACAGAGCACCTGCAGCTGTGCATACTTGGAGCAGGCAGCGCCTTGAACCTATGACCTTCCAGACCGACAGCATTTCTGGGTGCAGGCAACACTGCAGGGGGCAGGCAGCACCGCCTCTCTTGAGGGCAGTGAGGTGCTTCAGGCCGTACTTCCGAGGAACGTGGATGTATACGGAAGACCACTACCTGCCTAGGACTGTCAGCTGAGAACTGCAGATTGCTGTGAGTAACCGTGCTGTGTACGTGTCGAGGGCAGAAGCAGATGTGAAAACTAATGAACCGACGTAGTATAACATTTTACTGCTGTCCAAGATCACACTGAGCGTAGGGACATGAACCAAGAAGGACTGGAGTGAAGAAATCAATTCCAACCACATCCTTTCTCTGTAGGTCACCTGATCCGATGAAGGCACATTATATTGCTTAATTTAGTAAGAAATTCATGCATAACACTGTATTCCAAAGAGTCATAAAATATGGCAGTCGCGTGACAGATCAACTCGTTGGAAACACAACTGCACTGAGGTATAAATCAGTTAACAATAACCCCACATGAACATTACAAAAACGTGTAAAAACCATTTCCTGGAATATATCTTCTGCTGTTTCATCATGAGTATTTGACTTGGCCTCCTAGTCATGATAAGGGTGATATTTTTATATAGCGCCAAAACCCAGGTTACCTGTCATTATTACCTAATCCGCGATCCTTGTTTTATCGCCAAGGGAAAGATGAGAGGCCAGTGAGCGCTGTAGAAATGTGTACGTTTCGAACAAGAGTGTATTGCTAGTGCCTAAGTCAATGGTTGAGTGCAACTGTAGAGCCTGAGTTATTTGAAGAGTGCATGGGTAGTGCCTAAGTTATTGAATGAGTGAATGGGTAGTGCCTGAGTGAATGGATGAGTGCAAGGGTAGTGCCTGGCTCATTGGATGAGTGCATGGGTACTGCCTGGGTGATTGGATAAATGCATGGGTAGTGCCTGAGTGAATAGGTGAATGCAAGGCTAGTGCCTGGGTGATTGGATGAGTGCATGGGTAGTGCCTGAGTGAATGGTTGACTGTAATGGTAGTGCACTGGTGATTGGATGACTGCATGACTAGTGCGTGTGTGATTGCATGAGCGCATGCGTAGTGCCTGGCTGATTGGATGAGTGCATGGGCAGTGCCTCAGTGAATGCATCATGGTGAATACATACACCTTCTACAGAAACTTAGAGAGCGGTCTGAAACACAGGTATTCTACTATTTCTAGGTTTCTTTTTATGTATCATGTCACTAGGAAAATGCACAGACACACGCATTGAAGCCTTCGGAAACATGGTGAGACTTCCAACAGTGACAGGGGAAGGGTTGCTGTTTTATATTTAGCTATGCCCAACATTCTGAGCAGTCGGTGATTAGTGAAACTGCCAAAGAAAAATGATGTTTAAGACATGTTGGCAGAGGGATTAGGGATTAGGCTACTTCGTATGAGTCTCTGGAAAGGTACACTTGAAGAAGGCCCTATAAATTTAGCTGTCTGCTTGCAATGGGAAGTGCACTCTGTCAAGTTTAAAGGTCTGTGTGCTCTTGTGACTCAGGTATGTGTCTACTTATACATGTATTCTGACATGTGCTGTGCATCTGAAGATGCTAATTTAAAAACCTGGTAGCTTCTCATAAAGGTGCACAAATCTTCTCAGTTCCGCTTCATCATTCGGTCGCAGAGGGAGACATGTCTTACCTATATAGGTTTTACAGAACCCCTCAAAACGACTGTTGAATACCCACATGCCCTGTATTATAAGCAGAAATGAATACATACACCTTCTTGTACAGAAACTTAGAGATCATGCGGTCTGAAACACAGGTATTCGACTATTTCTAGGTTTCCTTTTTATGTAGCATGTCACTAGGAAAAGGCACAGACTCATGTATTGAAGCCTTCGGAAACATGGTGAGATTTACAACAGTGACATGAGAAGGGTTGCAGTTTTATATTTGGCCAGGCCCAACATTCTGAGCAGTCAGTGAATAGTGAAGATGCCAGTGAAAAGTGAGGTTTAAGACATGTTGGCAGAGGGATTAGGGATTAGGCTACTTCGTGTGAGTCTCTGGAAAGGTACACTTGAAGTAGGCTGTATAAATGTAGGTGTCTGCTTGCAATGGGAAGTGTACTTTGTCAAGTTTAAAGGTCTGCGTGCTCTCGTGACTCAGGCTTGTGTCTACTTGTACATGTATTCTGACAAGTGCTATGCATTTGAAGATGCCAGCTTAAAAAACTGGTAGCTTCTTATGCAGGTGCACAAATCTTCTCAGTTCTGCTCCATCATTCGGTCGCAGAGGGAGACATGTCTTACCTATGTTGGTGTCACAGAGCTCCTCAAATAGACTGTTGAATACCCATGTGCCCTGCATTATGAGCAGAAAGGAATACATACTCCTTCTTGTACAGAAACTTCGACAGCATGCGGTCTGAAACACAGGTATTCTACTATTTCTAGGTTTCTTTTTATGTATCATGTCTCTAGGAAAAGGCACAGACACATGCATTGAAGCCTTCAGAAACATGGTGAGACTTACAACAGTGACATTGGAAGGGTTGCTGTTTTATATTTGGCTAGGTCCAACATTCTGAGCAGTCGGTGAATAGTGAAGCTGCCAAAGAAACGTGAGGTTTAAAACATGTTGGCAGAGGGATTAGGGATTAGGCTACTTCATATGAGTCTCTGGAAAGGTACACTTGAAGTAGGCAGTATAAATTTAGGTGTCTGCTTGCAATGGGAAGGGCACTCTGTCAAGTTCAAAGGTCTGCGTGCTCTCGTGACTCAGGTATGTGTCTTCTTGATCATGTATTCTGATACGTGCTGTGCGTCTGAAGATCCTATCTTAAAAAACTGGTAGCTTCTCATACAGGTGAGAAAAAATGGTTGATAGGAATGTGAAAGAAGTAATAGCTCAAGAAGTTCAAGGGAGGCGTACACAAGCTCCTGTATAAACTGGGATTGTAGCAGTATTTGCAGTATTCAACAGGAATCCCTTGACATATTATGATTTTTTTAAGAGTGTATGCCAAAAAAAGTGTTAAAAGATAAAGATGTTACAAGGACTAGATCCATGTAAAATAAGAAAATATACTAAGTTGCAAGGTCATTCTCTGGCTTGTCTTTCAAGTAAAGTGTGTCAAAGTACTTTTCTTCATTCAAGAATGTTAGCTGTACACCACTCGGAAATGTGGAAGTTAGTAAGGAGACTCTACTATGTAAAAACTCCTGCATTATGTTTAAGTGAAATGAACACAGCTCTTTTGCATGGTTCTGTATCAGATAAACAAAAAGTTTGTGATGATATACAGTTTCATTTTTTTGGTTCAGAAGAGGAGTGTAGACAAAGTGAGAGTCTGATAAGTGTAGGAGTTGAAGAACACAAGAAAGAGATTAGTATTGATTAGTTTGCAGAATAAATTACAAAGTTTAGCACAGTTTTGACGGAAAAAACAAACTATGTTTGTATTTGTTGTCGACGTACTCACTATTGAAGTCAAACTAGGAATGTTGATTTATATTTAAAATGTAAAAAAGAAACCAATGATAAGTGGCAGCAATTTTGTGTTTATTTGTTCTTACAAAGTCAGTTTGACTTGGCTAGTGATCAAGTTATTTGTAAGTACTGTTACAACAAATTAGAAGAAAAGAAAATGCCAGCAAGAGCAGTACATAACAACTTAGAGTTGGTACTTATGCCTCAGGAACTGGCAAATTTAAATGTATATGAGTCTATTCTTATTCAATCTATACACCAATTTCAGGCCATAGTTCGTATGGAGCCTAAAACAGGTAAGGTACCACCAACAGTTTTGCAAAAGGGTCTCAAAGGAAGAGTTGTCTATTTACCTTTAGATTTTAAGAAAAACATTGAAACTGTTGGTGTAGAGAGAGAGGAAAATGAGCCAGTATTTATTCTAGTAAATGGTGTACCAACAAAGAGTAGGAAACTCTGGCAAGAGTTTGTAGATGTTAATAAACTTCAAAAGGCTACATTAAACTTGGTACAGAATAATATTTATTATAAGAGTGTAAATGTTGATGAACAAGTAATATGCTTACAAGATGAAACAGTAATGTCAAGTGGCCAAATTGAAAAAGTTGAAACGTCCAGGAGTGAAGAGATTTATGAGCATTATACGATACATCCTCTGCATTCAAAAGAAATCATGGGAAATAGTATTGAATTATTTCAAATGAAAGAAGCAAAGGGAACTCCCATGAGTGTATGGGAATAAAGTTTAGAAGCTTGTTTTCCACAGCTAGTCCCCACTGGAGAAGGTGGACGATTTGATGAGCGAGCTGTACGGATTCTAGCTTCAGAATACCGATCAACAAGAATGTATTGTGACAATCCAAGAATTCGGCAGTCCATTCCAAATATATTTCATCTTCTGTTTGAATGCAATTTGTCTGCACTTTCATATGCAGTGAACCATATATTAAAAACAGGAGTTCATCTTCAACATGTTTCTGCAAAAGAGTTCATGGACAAAGTTCAAGAAAGAGATGAAAATTTAGAATCTCAGTTACTTGATGGCGTGCCAACGTGGTACCAATGAATATTGATATCATCGTCAGTGTGAACTTAAATGCATGTTAAGAAACTTACGTACACCTACATGGTTTGTAACACTTAGCTGTGCTGAATATGCATGGGATGATTTACTTGAATTCCTATGAGAACCAAATTCAAATGTTAAAAACATGTTAAAAACATTGAATTGAAGACAGCTGGAGAACTCTGTACCTTGGATCCTGTAAATGTCTGCAGGTATTTTAACCATAGGTTTCAAGCTATTATGTCATTTATCTGCAATAAAACATTCCACCTCTTGGAGAGGTATCTGATTTCTTTTGGCAAAAACAGTACCAAGCTAGAGGTGCTCCTTAGATACACCTGCCATTATGGATAAAGAATGCACCAAAACATGGAACAGATAGTGATGAAACTGTTTTGTCTTTCATCGAACAGTATGTTACATATGCCATTCCAAGAGAAGGAAGACAAAACAAATTGAGGCAACAAGTTTTAGATGTGGGAAATACTGCAGACTAAAATACAAATGTAAAGGGAAATTTTAAACAAAATGTCGTTTTGGATTCCCACGTCCTATAATTTCTAAAGGAAGAGTAAATAGTTTTTTCTCAGCAGTAACAATACCATAACTCGAAATCTCCCAAGAATACATACAACTTAAAAAGAACAGAAGCTTCAAAGTACATTAATGACTACAATCCAGTTACTTTGAAAATGTGGTATGCAAACATGGATATTCAGTTTGTTGCAGATAATTCAATTGCTGTTGCTCGTTATGTTACATCATATATTACAAAATCTGAAAAGACAGAGATGAAAGAAATGTAGGAAGAAATTTCGGACTTAGCAAGAAATTGTACAGCTTCAGTTTCAAAATGCTTTCCCATACAGAGATTGGATTGTATGAATGTTCAGATCGTTTGAGCTCAGCCAGTTTATATTCAAAGTCAAGAGGAATTATTTGGATAAATCTAGGTCTTGCCTCCACACAAAAAAGAGTATTGATATCTTTACAAGAAATTGAATATTTAGCACAGTATGAGCCAGAAAGTACTGATATTGTCAAAACTAATATGTTGGATACATACTATCCCAAAAGGAGTACACATCTTGAAAACCTATGTCTGTATGAAATACTTCAGCATTATACATTTAAAAAGAATGTTAGAAAAAATATAAAAAGAGAAAAATATGCAGTAAGTGGATGTGACGGGTGTTTAGTAAAACATGTCAAAGGAAATCTTATTAACCACAGAAAACTGAGTTGTGAAAATGCAGATAAGAGTGAATTTTTCTATTTAGCACTCCTGCAACTGTTCAAGCCTTGGTGTAACGAAACAGAATTTTTAGAATGCAACTTCCAGATTTGGACTGTAACGAAGATTCTTTAAATGAAACTAAAGACAGCATTCAGTGCACAATTTTTCCAACTTACCTACAAATGTTGAATGATGAGATTGAACAAAAGGTACTATTGCAGCTGAAATAGCTAGAGAAAGTTCACAAAGCAGTCAAAGTTCTGGTCCACTGACTCAAGATCCACTGGTACAACCAATTATTGAAAATGAAGCAGCAATAGCCATGAATGAGGCAGAAACTGCAATGCAATGCAGCAAGCACAACAGGATGTTATTCAGTTTGAAAAGTTAGAAGAACAACTAAATATTGAACAAAAATAAATATATCTACAAGTCAATAAAACAACAGGTACAATATGGTTTGCTGCATGAAAAAAAGAATGCCAATCTTCATCATTTAAACCTATTCTATTGTACATTAGTGGTCAAGCTGGAACTGGAAAAAGTTTCTTAATTAAAGTTTTGACCAGTTATCTACACAAAGCTACAGAATCACATTTATCTTGTATTGTAACAGCTCCAAGTGGATTAGCAGCACATAACATTAAAGTTACGTTTACGACACAGAAACTATCCCTTAATTTATAGGTTGTCCTCCACTTCGAAGCAGAAAGGGGTGGCCCTGCTATTTCGCAGCTCCGCACAGTTCCAAACTGAGGCTCTAAAGACCGATCGGGAGGGGCGAATGGTGATGGTAAAGGGGAAGTTGAGAGGCCGAATATGTACGTTTGTGTCTGTATATGTTCCTAACACAGGCCAAGCAGGTTTCCTGAATTCGCTGCTGGACCAACTGGGGGAGTTTTCTGAGGGACCAACAATACTCATGGGAGATTTCAATCTGGTTTGGCAGGCTGAGATAGATAGCACACATACTCAGAGGGCAGCAGCCAGCACATTCTCTAAGAGAATCAAAGAGAAAATACAGGCGCTGGGTCTCCGGGATGCTTGGCGCTCAGTTTACCCGATGACTAAAGATTTTACCTTCTACTCCCATGTACATGCGACATACTCTAGGTTAGATCACATATTTATTAGTCAGTCACTCATGGGGTACCTGGACGCGGCGAAAATACTCCCTATCACCATATCAGACCACAGCCTAATAGCTCTCACTCTGTCTTGGGGCCACGAGGGGGCAGGCCTTCGCAAATTGTACTTCCCAATAGCGGTGACTAGAGACAGGCTCTTAAGGGAGGAATTGAGAAGCTCGATCAAGGAGTTTTTCGAGCTGAACCAACCCCAGGCTACCACACCCCAAAATAATTGGGACACATTCAAGGCTGTGCTCCGAGGCAAATGTATAGAGCTAAACTCCATCCCAAATCGTAGGAGGGCAGAGGAACGGATGGCACTAGAGGAAGAACTGCAGAGAGTCGAGCGAGAACACAAAAAAGCTCCTACACGAATCCTACAGAGAGAACTCACAGCTCTAAAGGGAAAAATTAAAGCAATCTACATAAACAGGGCAGAATATACTCTGCTTAGGCTGCAACAGGTATCATACGCACAGGGGGGTAAGGTGGGAACCCATTTGGCGCGGCAGCTTCGGGGGAAAAGGGAGCGCGAATATATAGGGGGCATACGAGACAAGGATGGTACACTGGCCAACGGGGATGTCGATAAGGCTTGCATTTTTGGGGATTTTTATAAGGCCCTCTACACAGGCTCCCAACCAAATGTCGCAGAGAAAATGCAATATCTAGACTCTCTAGAACTTCCAAAGGTGGCACCAGTGGCAAGTGACCAGCTCAATGAACCTATCACCGAGGAAGAAGTGAGGATGGCGATATCAAAGCTCAAATTGCATAAATCCCCAGGGCCGGATGGCCTGACGGCCCACTTTTATAAAATATTCACAGCAGAGCTCTCACCGCACCTCACTCAACTGTTCAATGCCATAGCAGAGGGGTCAGCAGTCTCTAAATCTATGGCAGAAGCGGTAATCACGGTTCTCTCTAAACCGGGGAAAAACCCCCATGACTGTACGTCATACCGCCCCATTGCCCTGCTCAACCTGGATGCCAAGCTCTTCTCTGCCATTTTGGCAACGCGAATGGAAACATTAATGCCCATACTAATCCACCCTGATCAATCAGGTTTTATTAAGGGGAGGCAGACTCATGACAATATTCGTAGAACTGTGTACTTGATTGAAAAAGTCTCTAAATTTAATATTCTGGCTGTCTTGGTGGGTCTCGATGCTGAAAAGGCCTTTGAAAGGGTGGATTGGTCGTTTCTGTTCCTAACCATGCAAAAATGTAGTTTTGGCCAGTGGTTTATCAACATGGTTCGGGCCAATTACACGTACCCACAATCGAGAGTACAGGTTAACGGGTCGCAGTCACCCTCATTCCTGTTAAGTAGAGGGACGAGACAGGGCTGCCCCCTATCCCCGCTCCTGTTCGCCCTGAACATCGAATCTCTTGCAGTCCGATTCTGGGACAATCTGGAAATAAAAGGGATTCCCTTTGGGGGCACGGAACACAAAGCCTCGCTGTTTGCAGATGACATCTTGATGTCTCTGACAAACCTGCGCACCTCACTACAAGCACTTCAGAGAGAACTAGATGAATTTGAGGGAATAGCGGGGTTCAAAGTCAATCCTACGAAGTCCTTCAAACTAAATCTCACCATCCCTGTACAGGAGCTTCCACAACTGCGGCGCCAGTCGGCCTTTCAGTGGGCCAAAAACTCCATCCAATATCTGGGAATCCAGCTTACTCTGAAAGTAGAGAACCTCTATAAGGCCAACTATCCCCCAATGCTACTCCAAATGCAAAGCGACCTCAAACATGGGAAGCTTCTCTTTATCTCATTGATGGGCCGGATTAATGCGGTCAAAATGACGCTTCTCCCAAAACTACTCTATCTATTTCAGGCCCTCCCAGTTGAGCTCGAGCGCAAACTTTTACACAAACTACGCTCCCTAATCACTAAATTTATATGGCGGGGGGAAGAGCTTGTCTCCCATTTCATGTGCTACGCCGCCCCAAACACGAGGGGGGGCGTCATTGCCAGATTTCTCAATATATTATAAGGCTGCCCAGCTGAGAGTACTAGTGGAATGGTCCCTAAGAGAATCTGATACCCATTGGCTCCATATGGACAGGGCGATAATGGGACGATTGATTTGGGATGTACCATGGCGGCCGAAGCCAGAGCGTCCTGCCAATGCATACATCAGCACCCCCACACGCATCGCGCTTAAGGTTTGGGATGAGGTTACGAGAAAGGGGGGCTGACCTCTTTCCCATTGCCATACACGCCCATTCATTTATCTCCAACTTCCCACCAGCGGCGAGGGAGGGTCCATTTGACATTTGGCGGGAGGGAGGATGCCGGATGGTGTCAAATATGTTTCACAATTATGAAATTTGCATATTCGAGAGCTGTAAAAGAGAATTTGCAGTCCCACAATCAGAACACTATCATTATCTTCAACTTGAACATTGGATTTCACAACCACAAATGAGGGTGGCGGCTACCAGGGAGCACACACTGATAGAGCAGTGGGTACAGAGGGCGGGAACAATGAAGGGGGCAATCTCCTTTCTATACTCGTTACTTCTTTCTGGAGTACACGCCCCACGAGCCAGATACCAATCTTTTTGGGAACATACACTTGGGAGAGACATCTCAGAGAATGAGTGGAAACACTTATGGTCAGATATTCCTAAAAACAATCACTCGATAACTCTCAGGGAGGCCCATTATAAGACCCTATTTGACTGGTACCTGTATCCTTCTAAACTTCAGAAGATCTTCCCCAATTCTTCAGACCTTTGCAGGCGAGGGTGTGGTCTTTTAGGTGACTTCCGCCACATCTGGTGGAACTGCCCAACAATCCGGCCTTTTTGGGAGGAGATTCTCACTCATATTAAAGATATGCTGGGCTACCCAGTCCCGACCTCTATTGCGGAAGTACTCCTGGGTATTAGAGATCCAGAACTGGAACATCAAACGAAGGCAGACAAAGCTATAATGTGGGCATGCGTAGGGGCCACAAAAACGATGATTGCGGCAGCATGGAAGAGGAAGGAGGCCCCAGCGGTGTCACTTTGGCATGCGCGCCTCTGGCGAATCCTAACAATGGAGAGAATGGCGGACATCTTCAGGGACAAGCATAAAAACTTCGAATACAAATGGGGCCCGTTGGTCTCCTTTCTCTCCAAGGGCCTTCCCTCAGCGGTGTGCCCACCTTCCTTACGAGCACTTCACCTATTCTAGCTTTAAGTTGGGCCCCATCCTCAGATTACGCCTGCCCGGCCATATGGCGATTACCTAAGGACACTGCACCCAACCAGGCCCCAATATGCCGCACTGAGACGACCACGATCGCCCGATGAAGAAGGGATAAGGGAACATCCTCCACCAGGGAAGGGGGGGAGGGTGGGGGAGTGTTTGAAGTATAAGGAGTTTGGTTTTCTTGTCTTGTTTGCATATGATTGCACTGCAGTTATTGTATTGAAAAAGAACATGGCCTGGAAACAGGGAGGGGGGTATGGCGACCCCATATCTAGAGAAACTGGACTTTAATTTAGAAATGCCTCGTTGAGTGGGGAGCTATATCTCAAACCTCATGGTAACTTACTGTATTGTGATTCTGCTTGGTCATGTTGAATAAACATACTTTTGACAAAAAAAAGGTATTACTTTATATTGATTACTTATGCTTTCTGTTGAACATGATAATAAACTAGAATATCAGAAGCTATATGGAAAAGCTTGTTATGAAGTCTCAAGAGTACTGAAGAAACTGAAACTTTAAATCATTGATGAGGTGAGATGGTCTCAAACTTAAATCTTGCCTTTGTGCACTTGAGAATGCAACAGATTTTAAAAACAGATTATGATGTTCTGTTTGGAGGAAAACATTTAATTGTATTTGGATACCTACTACAACTTACTCCCATTAAAGGACAACCTGTTTTTAAAACGCTTTTCCATGATGACACAAGAAAATCTTTGAGAAGTATTGGGAATGTAAATATTTGGTTAAACTTTGAATATAAAGAACTTGCTAAGAATATGCGACAAGCAGGTGATGAAGATTATGTAAATATTCTTAAAGGTATAGGAATTGGTATATTGATGGAACATGGTAAACAAGCTTTAGAAAGTCGGCTATTAAGGAACTTGTATACATCTGGAAAAACAGCAGCAGAAGTAATGTACAATATGCTTGTAGAAAACAAGTCTATAGTTTGCCTAATGCCCCCACTGCAACTGTGTTCTGCATTTAATGAACAAGTTCTCAAACTGGAAAAACAAAAAATTCTGTAAATTAAAGCTATTGACATATTTGAAAATCAGGGAGTAACAATTCTTCTTACTGAGAAACTACAGGCTGAATTGGATTCTTTGGAAATGTGTGTATCTAAAACTGTAGGATTATAAAAGAGTTTACGTGTATGTAAAAACTGTAGAGTAATTTTGTGGCGTAATTTGAATGTAGAAGAAGGATTAGTAAATGGAGCAATGGGAAAAGTTGTTGATTTAGTTAATTTTGAAAACAGAGATGGAACAGAATTTTTGATTATAACATTTTGACCAGATTGATGAGGTAAGACAGATTGGGTGTTGAGTTGTACGTTTTTGCTTGTAAAAGACTTGTATGTTCATATACAACAGTTTCATCTGTCTCTAGCATATGCAGTAACTATTCATGAATCTCAAGGTTTAAGTATAGACAGAGCTTTTATAAATATTGGAAGTTCAGTGTTCAAAGAGGGAATGGCATACGTTGCATTGTCTTGAATAAGAACATTGTCTGGTTTGTATTTGATAGATTTTGATGAGAAAAAGATTAGTGCTGATGTAAATTGTGTAAGAGAGTAAAATCGCTTAAGAAGACTTTATGCTCCTCATTTAGGCGAATATCAAATAGATGAGAAATGTATACTGTGTCCAAAACAGAAATACATCAAACATTCAAGTGATGTTGAAAATAAGAAACTAATTGAAGAGAAAGTAGGAGGCATAAAGAAAAAAAAGTGGAAAGTGATGATGAGATTGTAGGATACCAGGTGAAAAATAGTTCAGGTATCAACTGTTATGTTAATGTGATTCTAAATGTTGTGTTTCTTTTATCACATCTTTATCATGAAATCATGGAAAATCGTGGAAAAGATTCTGTTCTGCACAACATCATTTATTTCAACAGTTGGTAAGTGACAGAAGTAAAATGCATACTGCTTCTGGCGTTCGGCATCTTTTAGATATATCTACTGGTTCATTGACATTTACTCTAAACATACAGCAAGATGCACAAGAATGTCCAATGGTCAAGCTTGGAGTATTAGAACATGAAGGAATACAGATTGATAACTTATTTGTACTAAGTTACAAAAGGGACCATAACTGCGAAGAGTGTTCATTTAGTTCTACGACTCAAATACAATCAGAACGATTCCTATTCATAACAATACCAGGCTGCAAATCAGTATCTTTTAACAAATTGATTAAAACTGCAAATCAGGATATGACATATTCACATTGTAGAACAGAGATGTTGTCTACATTACATATACAAAGATTTGGAAAATCTCATTTTAATGTTACAACGTTGTAGAGCAAATGGAAGAAAATTGGAAACAAAAATAACAGATTTTAAAAGAAGTCAAATCAATATTTCAGGAAGAACTTATATAACAGCGGCTAATATTTTCCATGATGGACCTACTACAACATATGAACACTATACTGTTAATTTAAAGTGTAACAAAGGATGGACGCATTGCAATGATGGTCACTTGGAAGTCAAACCTAGATCAATTACCATATCCTTATATGTTGTTTATCCAGCCAAAGTTTTGAGTACATCATTCAGCCTATTGGGGAAGATGTCAATAGAAAGTAGAAAGCACTGCAATCTATTAGTGTTTACAATTAGTGTTTTGATTATTATTTTGCCTAATTGATATTACATTTTGAAAATTGTGTTTAAAAGCAAATACTTTATATATTTGTTGTCAATACTGTACCAGATGTAAATCAAATTGTATATTTTTTCAAATGTATTTGTGATAAATAATAGAGTTAATGTAGATGAAAGATGTGATTAACAAAGTGTAGATAGGAAAACGCATAGCTACATATATTGATAATGATGTAGTATTCTGATTTGGGTCTTTTTTCTACAATCAATTTGTGTACAAGAAAGGGTATGTATTACTTATTCTTCCTTATACAGAACAGCTGAGTATTGAAAGCGCTTTTTATTATATTTCAAAACTTGACAAGTTTGAAGTTTGATGTATGTTCTCATTTGAAGAAGTTTTGTAACATATATCAGAGAGATAATAGGCATACGTTTAAAATGATAGAATGTACTGTATATCGCACAACCCATGCACTCATCCATTCATACACACACTACCAGAACACTTATGAATCACATAGTGACTAACTTTGCATTTACTCAGTCAGTACCTATGCACTCATTCAATGACTCAAGTACAATCCTTGCACTCATGCATTCACCCAAGGATTACCTTTGCACTCATCTCAACAATCATGCACTAATGCTTCCACTCATCCATTTCTTCATGCACTTCTCATGCACTCACCCATTCACTCATGCACTACCTTTGCACTCATCCAATCACTTACGCGCTACCCATGCACTCATCCAATGACCAAGGACCTTCCCATGCACTCATGCAATTTCTCAGGCACTACCCATGCACTCATCGAATCACTCAGGCACTACCCATGCACTTATCCAATTGCCCAGGCACTACCCGTGCACTCATCCAATCACTCAGGTACTACACATACACTGCTGCATTCTCTCAGGCACTACCCATGCACTCATCCAATGACCCAAGCACCACCCTTGCACTCATCCAATCACCCAGGTATTTCTCATGCATTCATCCAATCACTCAGTCAGTATCCTTGCACTCATGTATTCACTCAGGTACTACCCATGTACTCATCCAATCACTCAGGCACTACTCTTGCACTCAATCATTCACTTAGGTACTACCCATGCACTCATTTAATCACCCAGGCACCAGCCTTGCATTCATCCATTCACTCAGGCAGTACCCATGCACTCATCCATTTACTCAAGCTGTACCCATGCACTCATCCAATCAGTGACACACTATGCATGCACTCATCCAATCACGCAGACACTACCCATTGACTCATCCATTTACGCAACATATACTTTTTCCTTTTTAAACCAGAATAGGTGGGTCCGTAAGAACCTTTTTTTTCTTTTTTGAAAACTATTTTATATTTTTTTGTTTTAATTGAACTATTTTGTAATTTTTTAGATTTTTAACATGAAAATGTAAACAAAAAAACAAGCACAAAACAGCGTGCCCAAATGGGGAAAAAAAAATTAACAATAGTGGTTGTTAATGGTGTTCACCATGGTTTGGACAACCTGTACCCCCACATTCAACACGGAACTGCATTTCGGGCAGAAAAGTCTAGCTTTGACAAAATCAGGCAGAGTCAGACGAATGCTTGATTTTCAAGCCTGCGCATCTTGGCCACCTTCACTTGCATTAAGTCTTGCAAGTTCTGCTCTTGGAAGACGGTTTTCGTGCATCATCATCAGGTGTGTGTACATTGAAGAGATCCCACAAGAATATTTCAGGTTTCAGGGATCGTTATAGTTAGCAATTAACATTTAAAAAACCTTACAAATTCACTGAAGAAAACACAGGTTTCATGGACGTTATAGTTAGGAATTAGCATTTAAAAACCTTAGAAATTCACTAAAAAACATAAGTTTCAGGGATGTTATAGTTAGAAATAAGGATTTAAATAACCTTATAAATTCACTGAAAAAACTACAGGTTTCAGGGACGTTATAGTTGGGAATTAGCATTTAAAAAACCCTAGAAATTCACTGAAAAAAACACGTTTCAGGGATGTTATAGATAGAAATTAGTATTTAAAAACCCTTAGCTATTCATTATAAAAAACACAGGATACAGGAATGTTATAGTTAGGCTGACATTTCACTCACACAAAACCAGAGAAATTCAGCTGTTATAGTTAGCTGAGCTAACTATAACTCGTGCCCCCGCAATGCACTGCTGATGACGTCATATATTACTTCACTCATGACATGGTCAGTGACATCACTGTGAACCTGCGACCACCTCTCAGCAATCCCACTGTGTGGGGCTTACTAGAGGTAACAGGTAGGCTAGTTGCCCCCTAAGATCCCCCAGCAGCGAAGGGGACTTCATCCCCAACCAAGAGCATGCCAGGAGGTGCGTTTGCAGACTGGTGGAGGAAGGGAGCTTGGCCTGCTATCAGTACTCAGCAATCCTGCTGTGTGGGACTTACTGGAGGTAATAGGAGGAGTAGTCCTTGGGGGCCAACTACCCCTCCTGTTACCTCCAGTAAGCCCCACACGGTGGGATTGCTAAGAGGTCTTCGGAGGCCATGCCCCCCTTTCTCCACCACTCTGCAAACTCACCCCCTGGTGCACTACAGGTTGGGGATCAAGTCAACTTTACTCCAGAGGGACCTCAGGGGCCAAGAAGCTCTCCTGGTAGCTCCTGTAAGTCCTATGCAACAGAATTCCTGAGAGCTGGTCGGAGGCCTAGACTCCTTTCTCCACCACTCTGCAGACGTGACTGCTAGTTAAAAATCCTTATAAGTTCACTGAAAAAAAAACACAGGTTTCAGGGACTTTATAGTTTGAAATTAGCTTTTAAAAAACCTTAGAAAATCACTGAAAAAACCACAGGTTTCAGGGAAGTTATAGTTTAATTAGCATTTAAAAAACCTTAGAAATTCACTGAAAAAAACAAAGGTTACAGGGATGTTATAGTTAGGCTGAAATTTCACTCGTACAAAACCAGAGAAATTCAGCCGTTATAGTTATCTGAGCTAACTATAACTCGTGCTCCAGAAATGCACTGCTTATGGCCTCACATATTACATCATTCATGACATGGTCAGTGACAAAACCCATACCCACGCTCTGGGTTTACCTCCTCTTGCATTTGCGTTTCTTCCTCTGCCTCCGTCATGCAGTTTTGATCTCATTGTCTTGCTTGTTTGTAAAAAACAATATTCTTCCAAGGATGTAAAAGGTAAGGAATCCTTCCTCATGGTACCCAATTGTTCTTCCAAATCTGAGTAGCTCTCAGATTTATATATGTAATTTTAGGGTTTAGCGTGGGTTTGGGTTTTGGGGTGGGAAGGGTAATTTTAGGGTTTAGGGTGGGTTTGGGTTTTGGGGTGGGAAAGGTAATTTTAGGGTATAGGGTAGTTTGGGGTTTTGGGGTGGTAAGGGTAATTTTAGGGTTCAGGGTGGGTATGGGTTTTGGGGTGCAAAGGGTAATTTTAGGGTTCAGGGTGGGTTTGGGTTTTTGAGGTGCCAAGGTTAATTTTAGGGTTCAGGATGGGTATGTGTTTTGGGGTACCAAAGGTAATTTTAGGGTTCAGGATGGGTATGGGTTTTGGGGTGACAAGGTAATTTTAGGGTTCAGGGTGGGTTTGGGTTTTGGGGTGCAAGGGTAATTTAGGGTTCAGGATGGGTATGGGTTTCTGGGTGACAAGGGTAATTTTAGGGTTCAGGGTGGGTTTGGTTTTTTGGGAGCTGAGGGTAATTTTAGGGTTCCGGGTGGGTATCAGTTTTTGGGTGCTAAGGGTAATTTTAGGGTTCAGGGTGGCTATGGGTTTTGGGGGGTGCCAAAGGTAATGTTAGGGTTCAGGATGGGTATGGGATTTGGGGTGACAAGGGTAATTTTAGAGTTCAGGGTGGGAATCGGTTTTGGGATGTCAAGGGTAATTTTTAGGGTTCAGCGTGGGTATGGGTTTTGGGGTGTCAAGGGTAATTTTACGGTTCAGGGTGGGTTGGGGTTTTGAGGTGACACATGTAATATTAGGGTTAAGGGTGGGTTTGGGTTGTGGGATGCCAAAGGTAATTTTAGGGTTCAGGGTGGGTATGAGTTTTGGGGTGAAATGGGAAATTTTAGGGTTCAGGGTGGGTATGGGTTTCAGGGTGGCATGGGAAATTTTAGGGTTCAGGGTGGGTATAGGTTTTGGGGTGGGAAGGGTAATTTTAAGGTTAAGGAGGTATGGGTATTGGGGTTGTAAGGGTAATTTTAGGATTTCAGGGGGATATGGTTATTGGGGTAGTTAATTTTGGGGTTTTAGGGGTATTAAAAAAAACTATACACACATATATATATATTTAATATATATATAAACATACATATATTTATATATATATATATATATATATATATATATATATACAATTGCTTCCCTTAACCACTTTTACCAAGTCTATGCCTTTACCACGCATGCCTTTGCACTGTAATGGCATGCGTGGTAAAGGCATATGCGTTGTAAAAGTGTGTTTTGTAATGGTAATGCGTTGTGTCATCACTTGCGTTGTTACAACTGCGTTGTAATGGCATGCGTTGTGATGGCATGTGATTTACCGTCATATATTCAGATTTTTTTTATTTTTTTTTATACAGTTGTACTTTGAGAAAGGTAAAAGTTCTTTATGAGCATCAGTGTTGTCTGAGTGATCACTTTTCTTTCACTTGCGATTCCTTGAAAGTACAGCGGTACCTCTGTAAATTTTTTAAATGATATTAACATGAAGGAAATATCTTCTTTTTAAATATGGATTCAGGGAATCATGGCTAGTTATGTTTTTTAATGGGATATGTGTTAGTACTGTAATTGTAGGTCATGTTTATGAACTATATGGGTACACCAATAGTATCAAGAAACTATCATAATACTTTCAGAAAACAGCATTTTCATTGGCTTAGAACTCCTTCATTTGTAGTGTATATCCCTTAGCCTCATTAAATTTGATATATCCAAAAGAGAAGGTTGTGCTCTTATTCTGAGAGAAGACTTTTTGTTCTGAAGCCACCTTTGAACTTTCGGAGAACTGCAATGACTGAAGAAGATGATCCTGTGCTGTTGCAATAGGAGGAAGCAGAAGCGGAGCAGAGGAAAATATTAAAAGATTCCGGGGGATATTCTCAAGAACGTGCGATAAACATCGCCAAAATAGGTTAACGCAAGGTTCCATATCGCCGTCTATCGTGGGAAAATAACCCTGTGTTAACGTGGCATTCACAACACGGCGGTAACATCCAATAGTACCCCGATAACACGTCAAATGTCAGCGATAACACCACCGGGATGGCGATGAAAATCCAAACTTGAACGCAAAAAAAGTTGCGATGGGCCCAACCGCGATAAGACAATCAGCGAAAAGCAGCACCAGGCCTGCAAATCACACACGTCAGGCAGGAAAAATCACTACAAAAGCAGAAAAAAAATAAACAAAACCGAACTACAGCGAAGCACAATGGAGGCAGCCGGAGCAGGTACAGAGGACGGCCAGAACCCCACAAGCCCCACGGAGGACCAGCCTGGGACCTCGGGGACAGGGAAGGGCAAGGACAAGAGGAAGACGAAGACGAGGTTCAGTCCGCAGGAAAACAGGATCCTGATCACGGAGGTGGTAGAACACCATCAACAACTGTTCGTCACCTCCACTGTGTCATTGGCAACAAAAAATGGAATATGGCAGTCCATCCTGGACAAGGTGAATGCAGTCGGAGTGCTGAGGAGGACAATGGAAGAGCTCAAGAGGCGCTGGAATGATGTGAAGCGCAAAACCAAGCTGAAACTCGGCAACAACCAGAAGGCAGCAGTGCAGACTGGAGGTGGGAGTCCAGCGCCACAGGAGGAGCTGGATGAGATGGAGGAAATGGTGTCCACAGTCATAAGTGTGGAGACGGTGGCAGGAGTTGGGGCACCGGACACTGCTCAATATGGCCTGACACAACAGCAACAGGGTGAGTAACCACCAGGGACTGGGGGGACGGGGGAGATGGGCACAATGGCACACATGCACAATCAAGTATAGCACAGTGCACACCCACAATGACTCTGGATCATGTCCCTGATCTCCTTGGCATACTGCAGCACACATAGAAACAGCAAGTAGGCCCCTGTCCACAATGTGCATAGAGGGGGCTCTCCCCACACATCACTAATCTCACAACAAACCCATGCACATGTGCCGAACCCAGCAAAGCGGCGTGTCTGCGAGCCACACTGACAAAGCAAGTGACACTGCATGACGAATAGCATGGCTGCAGTCAATATATCATGACATGTTGCATGCCACGACACTGAGGTGGCTGAGTGTGGACCACATCCGTAAAGGAGCAGGTCACACTCTGACACATCCACCTGCACGACCAACCCCTGACGTCAACAACACATCTGCGGACAAACCATGCCCCAGAGTCCCAAGTCCCACCAAGAGCCCAATTTCCCTAAGAATGCAACATCTCAGCACTGTAGAAGCACAGAAGTCAAAGGCACACCACCTGAAAGGGACAAGGGGCAGCAAAATCAGAGCTGCAGGGGCGACTCTCCCAAAATGCAGCACACACACGACATTCAGAGCACATCAGCATTGACAACAATGTGGTACAAACTGCAACACGTTTACAACAGGACAGAGGACACAACAGGTGCTGCTTGTGTGTAGAAACTGGCCAATCACATTTGGCATAGCAGGGAAATGTGAGATGTCAATGTACTAGTACAAACACATATCCGTGATGTCGACGAAATGTCCACTGCCCGCATCAAATAGGCAGCTCCTCCTAAACAGTCACAATGTACATTGTCATGCAGTCTGCATGTGAACTTGTACAATGCGACAACATACATGTGAACACAATGTAATACTGCACCTCCCCTTCACATTGCAGAAGGAGCATCAACACCTCCTGCAGAGCAGCCCCAACAACTCTTCACTGATGACGATGAGGACATCCCTGACATCGACCCCGAAGCCCTCCAAACCCTCTTCGACAGCTTTGGCCCCCCACCTCCAGGAGCAGGGCAGCCCAGCTGCATCGAGGAGACCCCACCCCCTGCACAGACCACACAGCAGGAAGCATCCACCACCAGGGCTGTCTCCCAGGACCCCCACGACCAACACATGGCCTTTCAATGCCGTGTGTTAGAGGTCCAGGAGAAGGTGGCTGATCAGGTGCAGGTGGGGTTCGACCTCATGGCAGCCAAACTTGATGCCATACATGGGTGTCTGAGTACCATCAGGGACCACTTACAGTTCCTAACGGACACCCACAGTCCGCTCCATGCTCTCCAGTGATCCATGGCTGACATCGCTGGAGTCATGATACTGAGACAAGACCAACTGTGCAGTCAGAGTGGCTCCAGCGATGTCAGCTGGGAGTTGGGACAGATGCGGGGGCTCATGGAGAACATGGAGCGGATGACGGCAGGAAGAATGGCTGCCACGGCTGCACACCAGTGAGATGTGGCTGGGACCTTCCATGCCCTGCAGCACATCGTCAGAGCATTGCTGCCTCAAGGCCTTGTGCAGATTAATGCTGCTTCTACATCCACATCTCCGCCCCCTGATGTGTCAGTGCCTCACAGTGCGGCAGGCAATCCACCACCACCCACGTGTGAGGCACATGTGACATCAGAGGACGAAGATGCGGGTGAATCAACCTTACTGGTAAGGAGGAGGCAGTAGCATTCATCTCCGCCATATGGCCTGTTTGTGCTTGGTTCTGCCCTTTGCATCATCACCTTCCACTGTCCCCCGATACACTCTACGACACTCACCTTGGACCTCGACATGGACTGCCATTTTGTGTTTGGTTACCAATGACACAGCGATCAGACTGCGGACTGAACTCTTCCCCTACCGATGTACTTGTCATTCCCTGAAGGACTCTGGCTGGCCCTCCACGGGCCAATAATGTGAAGTGGGGTTTGCATGGCCCTGTACTGCTCCAGCTGCAACACTCCACTGGATGTGAATTAAACATTCAGAATCGCACAGATGTGTCATGCCTTTGATCATTCAAGTATGAGAGTATGGATGAATGTAGGGTCAGTGATTCCCCCTTACGTCCATGTTGCTCATGTCATGGGACTTGAGTCACAGGGTGCAACAGTGCTGATTGCGGTCCGGGTGGCGTAGACACTACAACAGAGACACAAGCATCAGTTACTTCCATGTCCAGCCAGAACTGAAGCACGCCCAGAGCCCCAGGCTCATTGTTCCCACGCCTACGCTGGCCTGCCGTACACCAGGCCAGTCCACTCCGCTTACGCTCAGGGGGGGACGACAAAGCTACATGTCCCAGGTCTTCCCTGTAGTGATCTGCTGATCACTGGTCTAGTCGTCAGCATGCCACAGCCACTCCCTGAGGGCTGGTTCACACCCACACCACGCCCATCCAGCACAGGCATCACAGGACATGTGACCCTGCCAATAAAAGGGGCCTAGCACGTCACATACCCCACTGCCAGAGATGACATGATGGCGTACACACCACGCGACCCAATCATGAAAGTTCCATGACTTGTGGCGCACTGAGTTGGTGGCACCCGCTGCACTGCGGCCCACACGGGCCTACCGCCATGGGACGATGACTTCCGGTGCACTGAGTTGGTGGCACCCGCTGCACTGCGACTGGCAGGGGCCTACCGCCACGTGACGATGACTTGCGCTGCACAGGGTCAGAGGCACCCACTGCACTGCGGCTGGCAGGGGCCTACCGCCACGTGACGATGACTTGCGTTGCACAGGGTTAGTGGCACCTGAAGAGCAAAGCGTCCGCCTCGCCCCCTTCCGATCCAAGGCCACCAAGATCATCTGCGGCGTACCCCAAGGCTCCTCCCTCAGCCCAACGCTGTTCAACATCTACATGGCACCCCTCGCCCACGTCGCCGGACAGCACAACCTCAACATCATCTCCTACGCCGACGACACCCAGCTGATCCTCTCCCTCACCAAAGACCCTCACACCGCCAAAGCCCACCTCCACGAAGGAATGAAGGCCGTCGCCGAATGGATGAGAACCAGCCGCCTGAAGCTGAACTCGGACAAGACGGAGGTCCTCATCCTTGGTTCCAACCCTTCAGCCTGGGATGACTCCTGGTGGCCAACATCACTGGGAACAGCCCCGCCACCCACCGACCACGTACGCAACCTAGGGGTCATCCTCGACCCCACCCTCTCCATGACTAAGCAGGTCAACGCCGTTTCCTCATCCTGCTTCAACATCCTCCGAATGCTCCGCAGGATCTTCAAGTAGATCCCCACCGAAACAAGAAAAACAGTCACCCAGGCCCTCGTCACCAGCAGGCTGGACTACGGAAACGCCCTCTACGCAGGAACGACGGCCAAGCTCCTGAGACGGCTGCAACGCATCCAGAACGCCTCTGCACGTCTTATCCTCGACATCCCCTGACGCAGCCACATCACACCCCACCTGAGAGACCTGCACTGGCTCCCTGTCAACAAGAGGATAACCTTCAAGCTCCTCACCCACGCACACAAAGCACTCCACAACTCCGGACCAGCCTACCTCAACAGACGACTCAGCTTCTACACCCCCACCCGCCAGCTCCGCTCGACCAGCCTCGCCCTCGCCACAGTCCCCCGCATCCGGAAAACAACCGCCGGCGGCAGATCCTTCTCCCACCTCGCCGCCAAGACCTGGAACACCCTCCCCACCAACCTCCGACAGACCCAAGACCTACTGGCCTTCAGAAGACTCCTCAAGACCTGGCTCTTCGATCAGTAGCAGCACCACCCCCCTCTTCCCCCAGCGCCTTGAGACCCTCGCGGGTATGTAGTGCGCTTTATAAGTGACATGATTGATTGATTGATTGTGCAGCCTGCGATGATGCGTTGGCCTCGATACGGCATCCAGCGAATCAAGACTCAAATTGAACAGTGTGCCCTGCTGGACCGCAGTGTACATGCAGGCAGCAGTCAGCACACACATGACTCCGCGGTGTGGTGCCGCAGGGTGCGCTGGGGCCTGTGGCGCGGAATCCAGTGATCGGCTGAGGAGGATGCACCGGCAAGTGGTGGGCCCTCTTGGAGACACGCTAGTGGCGGCAGGTGAGCATTGAGGCCTGGGTGCGAAGGGGCGGCCAGTCATCGCTGGGCAGAGGACCGGTCTGGGGACCTGGGCTGGGGTGCATCAGGCACACAGGATCGCACAGGCACCACCGGTCACAGCGCTGGACTCGTGGCTGGGTGGGGGGCGCCTCCCTTGCTGACACGGCCCTGCATGCGATGTTCGTGATGTGCGCGGGTTGGTTTGTGACGTAGCCACCTCGTCTCCAGTGTGAATGTGCCCGTTGAAGGTGGTCAGCCACGTGTGTGTAGGCCTATGGCAGGTTGTGGCAGAGACTGAGACACACGCAGTAGTCACTTTGGTGGTGGATTGGTGATGTGTGCATTCCCACAGTTGTGAGTTGGGGGATTGTGGAGTTGAGGTGTGTGGTGTGTTCAGTTGGTACTTGCCGATGGGCAGTGCATTTCCATGGGGGCCATCCTCAAAGCGCTGGTTGGTGGAGGACTTGCGGACATGTGGGGATCATGCACACTGCCTGGGATATTTGCGACGACATTGGTGGACAGGCCACGGTTGTCCACTTTTGTATGCACAGTGATGGCATGCATGTGGCTGCTGTTGCGGTGATTGTGTGCAGTGTCGGCAGGGGGCACAAGTCATACACGTGTGCTGTGAATTGCCCCCAACACGTGCGTGACACCAGCTATGGCGTAATTCCCTTGCGTGGTCTCAAGATGTTCCTGCGCAGTGGGGGATGTGAGGGGCAGGGGTATCGAGCTGACACATACCGTGATGCTTTCAGGTGTGATGAGTCCTGCATGATGTGAGTGTAGCAGCAGTTCGTGTGGTCGTTACCTTCCTCTTCATTCCTACGACGGTTACGGCCACACGTAGTTCTGTTACGGTCTTCTCATGCATGGTTTATCTGGCCTGTGAGCATTCCGGTTTGTCCAAGTGCAGTACACTGTACCAGATTAGGCATGTGACTATACAGAAGTTTGACCATTGTCACCATTTCTCCCACAGGTTTCTAAAGACACGTTGCCCTGTTGTAGTTCCCCGTTGGGAATGGAACACGTTGGCTGAGCTTTTCGTTTTGTTGATTTATGTATTTGTAATAAAGTTCTGTTTTTCCACTACCGTTGACTACTGGACTTCATGACCTTGGGGGGAGGGTCCGGGGGGGGTGTCTGGGGATGGTGGCGGTGGGTGTTGTGGCCCTCTTGGGTCTCTGAGCTGCATGATCAGTGTCTCCATGGCATCTGTTGGTCTTCAGATGTGGCTCTGGGCTGGGCTCCCTTTCTACTGTAGTTGGTCATCCTGCTTAACATCAGTAAAAGGCAGATGTTAAATCCCTGCTGCTAACGCGCCTTATCGCCTGTTCTTGGTTCGCATCGCAGATCTGGCTGGTTGTTGAGAATCTCGCGAAGTGGTGTTTTCATGTGTTTTTGCACTGGAACACCTACGCTGCATATCATTAGCGTTAGTTGTCGCACTCATCAATGGCGATGTTTTTTGCGGCAGCTATCGCTGCAAAACTGGCGATATCGGCAGTTTGCACCAGCTTGAGAATAGGGCGATACATCTATTGCCACTTTTGCGGCGCTAAAGTGCCGATAAATCGGCGATGAGTCCTTGAGAATATGCCCCTCCAATGTATGGGATTTATTTTCATTGCCAACTGGAGGTAAAAAAGTGAATTCAAACTTGTCATCTGTAACCTATGAAATAAAGGTATTTCCTGTAGGAACATGAACCAAGAGAATGAGAAAACACCACGTTTACGTTAACTGCAATGACATCGGCTTCGTCAGCACCTCCACCATATGTCCCTCCAGTAGCACCTTCTAATTCTTTTGCTCCATCAGTACCTCCACCAATACCTAGTGCATATGTCCCTCCACCAGTACCTGCTCCTGGTACCACAGTGCCAATACATCTTTTGAGGCAGAATCAGGAAGTAATAGAGCAACATGGCAGTTCAGGGAAATACTGTCACCTCTGCCATACTCATTGTTGCAGGAGAGAAAAATGCAAACATTCATTGTGAGCTTGTCATGGCTCACCAGTGTCCTCCCCAACAGCCTTAGTTTTTTTTTGCCTGTATTGTCCTCATGTTTCCTTTTGAGACTATTGTTTTGGTTGGTTATGCTGGGTTTGTAAAAAATACATTCTAGATTGTATTTAATTAGAAAAAAGGTTTTTTTGAGAACTAACCAAATATATCAAAAGATAAAGAGCTCCTATCAATATTATCCTTGTTTTTTCAGGTATCAGAAATACCAAATTGCAAATAATATAGAGACAAATGGTAATCTTAAGGTAAGTTCAACATGTGTCTTCTAGTCACTTCATAGTAGATGGTAAGTTATTAATAGACTACTACATTGATATCTGATTGTATTTCATAAATTCAACACAAAGTCAATCCGTCATTCTTTTATATTTTATGTGTTTTCAAACAAAACAATAATTTCTGTTATGCTACTATGTCATCAATTGGAACATTTACAGTTCAAGATGATCATATGGTAATAGTTAACATGAACTTTTAATTTTGTAAGGAGCCTAAGTTCTTGGAATGTATCAGTATTTAATTTTAAGTTATCCAGTTTGCATCATCATGCTCCACATGTACTAAGAGTAGATGATGTAAGGTTATTCTTTTGATTTTATGTGCTGCTATGCCAGTAGGAGCAGTAACTGTTCAAGATAAATTAGCCCTAGTAACCTAATGCACATAAGCATAATTACTTTAATAGCAAAGATTGTCCCTGTGCCTGCTTGTCCACTTGCATATCTTAATGTAGGATCATAAGTTGTATATTCATATATTACATGTTCATACTCATGTCCATGATCTACATAATCTTTTAAGCATTTTTACATTTTTGGTTGTTCCCTAGTTAATTTACATACTAAGTATGTCCTTTTTGACCTGGTCCTCTGCATTTAGAACCATGTTCATGGCAATCACAGCGTCAGTATAAATAATAATTGGTTGCCCAAGTAGGTCAGATATCCTGAAATTTGAAGTATTATTAGCATATTGTGTTGAATTTCTGCATTAATATTGTTTTCTTCTATTTCTTGATTGAGCAATGTCATTTTTTATAAACATAGCATTGACAGGCACATATAAGTTCTTCTTCATTACGCCATGGTTTATATAGATGAAAATGGGCTAAATAGTAAAATTCTTTCTTTTCCCCTGTGTCACAACTTAGTTTGCAATGATTAATAAGAGTAGGATTACCATGACGTATTAATCATCCATTGATACTTTCTTCTCAATATATACCAGTGTTCATATCTTCTGTCATATTGTTTCTATATATGTAGAACTGGGCAACTTCATAGTGGCATAGTTTTGTGGGTAGTATGTGTCCCACATATTTGTTTTCAAAATCTCTTTGTTTTTTGGGTCAAAATGTGCAAGGTATTTAATTTTGGGTAGGATTTTCAGGATGCTTCAACGTGATGGTTATAATACTTGTTAATTTTATTTCTGATCTAGTTTTCTTTCTATTGATTTTCATTGTGATGTGACCACAAAGGTGTGTGTCAAATCCCTTTTTTAATACTTGTTAAACGTCTTTGCTGCAGTCTACTTTATTTTCTTACCTCATTTTGGTTTTTGGTAGTATTGCTACATTAGTATCCCAAATTGTATTTAAGTCAATTATTGTCCTCCTTTCAAAATTAGATTGTTGGTATGATGTAGTGTCCTAATGGCCAATCATCTAACTGTCTATATATTTGTTTGTCTGACTCTGTGTTCCTTATTCCTGTATGTCAGTGTAGGTGCAAGATGTTTTGGGTTAGGTTTGTTAGCAACAGTTTCAATGTTTTGCACTAGACAGCATGCTAAGAGAGTAGGTGTTTAAAATAATTTAAGTTTGAAAGGAGTTGAACTAATATGGATTGGTGAAAGAGATTTGAATTTGGAATCGGTGACTCCTCTACTTTCCTCTGTAAATAAATGTGACCATCCCCACTTTTTGTTTATCCACTGTGGTGGCAATGATATAGGACACTAAACTGGAGTTAGATTGGAAATTGAGATGAAGGAGACATTTTCTATCTTAATGTCCATATTTCCAAACACACATTTAGTGTTCTCAATATTGTCAGAGACAAAAGTGGAAGTCGTCTACTATTAAGTTGTTGCAGTGGGGAAGGGACAATTTTACTCTTTAGCCCTGCCACATTCCAGGAAACTAATGAAATATTTGGGACTGTTCCTGTGTTGGCATGCATGTCGGTGCTTAGGCTTTCAAGATTTCTAGGGGTAGATACTGCTGGCACACTCTTGTCTAACAAGTTAGCATTTAATTGCCCCCCCCCGAATCTATGTGTTCGCTCTGCTGCTAATGACAGAACACCCTACTACTTCCCTGCTGGTGCCACTTGGTGGCAATCTGTCATCAAGCGGTGGACAGGGCGAGGACTTTGGTGGTTCAGTGTGGAAGTACCTGTCAGCCAGGGGACCTATGTTTGAAAGTCAATCGTTTTCTCCCAGAGAGGATGAGTAAGGGCCTACATGATCTATTGGGCATGAGGAGGTGGAAACTGATAGCCCAAGGAGTATGTGTCATTTTATTTGGATTTTGGACACTGCAGGGGGGCATGTTCTGATGTCGAGAGCTATCAAATTTTTGACCATTCCTCCGTCTTTCAGAAGTAGTTCTATGCAGTCGATGGAAGAGTTGGGGGGCTCCCATCTTCTTACCCTTATGATATTGTCTCGTATTAAAGATCTGCACCCTCTTATGTGATTGATCCTGTGTATCACTTTATTCCTCAGTGAATTTTCCCCCTCCTGCCCCTTCTGGGCTACTATTTTTTGAATGTTTATAATTTAAACTTTTCAGGAGGATGGTGCCATGAAAGACTCCTGGGATGGAGCCTGGTGTCTTACTGTCTTTCCAAACTGTGTCTCCAAATGCTGGTTGTATATTATCATATTTGGTTGTCCCCAGCCTGGCCTAAATGTTGGAATAAAGTTATCTTTGGGGGAAGCTCCTGTCGCATGCCCTATGATCAGGATCCTTGGCTGCATAAGTAGACTCAGTTCTATTTGGGGCAATAGGAATCCCTCGACGCTCTAGAGGAGGTAATATATTACATTGCTCGTAAGCAAATTTATTAACCGGAGTGGATGGGACATCTCTGCGCATGCAGACCCTTTGACTGCGCTCTAGTAGTTGTTTCATCAACCCTGTGAGATCACCTATAATAGACCTCAGAGCAACCACTTCAGCTCTGATAAGCCTGGAGGCACTGGAGTCATGGTACTGAGGGTCCGTTGCTAGCAATGCAGAAACCCCTGCTCTTGCTGGTTCGATAGTGTCCTGGGGAGCATCATTCAAGTCTTGGAGGTGGGTGAATCTATTACTGCAGGGGATCACAAGGTCTAATGTGCCCATAGGGCTTTGGTCACATGATATAGCTAATTCTCCCTCATTAGAGCACTCTGATACATGGACACCTATTACAAGGCTCTTAGCCTTAGCTTTCTTGAACATTTTTGGGATGACAGGCGAGGTGCTAGAACTTATATTTGGTGAGGGGCACCTTGGGACACGAGGGGAGCCTCAACTTGGGTGTCTAAAATTCCTTTGCATTCGATCAGCAAGCTGTCGAAGAGGTCAAGCATGCAATTGCCTCTTGCATACTTTAAGTTTTTTTAGCTTTTTCCCTTTCCCAACTACCCCTCCTACCCCGTTGTCTACCGCCTTTCTTTTACCCATACTCGTCTGAAATAAGAAACAGGTTTTTACACAGAGAATAAAACATATAAGATTGGACAGTATGACTAAGGGGGCCTATTCCCTGCTGTTCACTAGAAAGCAATGAGTTCGAACAGTGCCTTAGTGTCCTGAATGGCAAAACGTTTGGGGATGGCCCACCCTCTTCCGGGCTCTTCCTGGGGCAGATGGGCCTGCCCTTGGCCTGGGCTCGGCCCAGGCACAGCTTAGGCATGCCCGTGCGTGTCCTATACTGCGGGAGTGACCCGACGCCTTTACGCCATTTTGGAGGTCAGCCCCGCCTCCTTCCTCTGGTGGCATGCTGGGGGATTGAGTCCCACCCTAGCAAGGCAGCGACAGTGGAAAAACCAGGGAGTTGTCAGGGGCCTTGGACAGCCCGAGAAGTAAGTCCAGCGCTGCGGGAGTGACCCGACGCCTTTATTTTGTTTGGTAGGCCAGCCCTGCCTCCTTCCTCCGATGGCATGCTGAGGGACCGAGTCCCACTCCAGCAAGGCAGTGACAGCGGGAAAACCAGGGAGTTGCAAGGGGCTTTGGACAGCCCTACAAGTAAGTATGTTTTCACTTCAAATGTAAATCTTAGCTTGACAAACATATGTAAATGTGTTTAATAAAAAAGCCTCTTTTAAGAGTCTCTATGTTTTGTCCTTCATTATTTTAAAAAAGTTGAGCAAATTCAGATCAAATAGCAAAATGAACCCTTACCACACCATCAGCTATATTCCTTCCAAGTTTCATGTAAATCCGTTTCAGTAATTTTGCTGCCACGTCTGTTTAAAATGTCTATGGAAATGCATTAGTGGAAAGATGTGTTTTGGGACGCCCCCATTTTTCATTGTACCTTAACTAATAACCACAAAACATTGATTCATCAGAATTTGTAGAAATGTAGAAAATATAATAGGTCTTTGAAGTTTGATGGAGATTCAACAAACAGTGGCAAAGTTAGTTCAAGGAAAAATCTGAAGAATTCCTCTATCCCAGAATCCTAACTATAACTCTATTATATATATATATATATATATATATATATATATATATATATATATATATATATATATATATATATATATATATATATATATATATATATATATATATATTATGTCACTGAAAAAACCATAGGTTTCAGATATGTTATAGTTACAAATTAGCATTTAAAAAACCTTTGAAATTCAATGAAAAAAACCATAGGTTTTAGGGACAGTTATAGTTAGTTGGACATTTCACTCGTACAAAACCCGTGAAATTCCCCCGTTATAGTTAGTTCAGCTAACTATAACTCGCGCCCCGCAATGCACTGCTGATGACGTCACATATTACATCACTCATGACATGGTCAGTGACATCACTGATGACATCACTGATGACATCTCAAATGACATCACTGATGACATCATCCAGTGACTGTGTGTTTCTGTAAAGTTTAAATATTTTTAATATATATAGGAAAAGACGTATTGAAGAATGAGTGGGTGTGTAAGTGTCTGTATGGATGATTTAGTAGGTGCGTGACTGACTCTATAAGTGAGTGATTTAACGTATCTTACTGAATGCATGGGTTAGTGACTAAACTGGGTGAATGTCTGTATCCGTCTGTCTGTTGCTGTGTAAGTGGCTGCATGGGTTTGTGAATAGCTACATGAGTGTCTATATGAGTTATTGATTGGTTGTCTGAGTATCTGTATGGGTGCCTGAGTGTTTGTGTGGGTGGGGTGTGTGCGACTCTGTGCATAGATGTGTGAGTGGGTGATTCACTGGGTGGATGGTTTCAAGAGTGCATCTGTGATAGACTGTATGGGTGGGTAAGTGTGTGTAAGAGTGTGTTAGTGAGTGAATGTATGTCCCAGTGGTACATGTGTGAGTAACTACATATGTGAAAGCCAGTATATATGTGTGTTGGAGTATATAAATAGCTATAAGCGAGAGTGAGTGATTGTGATAGTGGCTGTATGGATGAGTGTGTGCTTGTATCAGTGATTGTATAAGAGCGTAACAATGTGCTAGTATTTGTATGATTAAGTGAGCTGGTGTGTGTATAACTGTATAGGTGAGTAAATGGCAGTGTGTTTAATTATTTGCATGACTGACTAGGTGTGTGAGTACCTCTTTGGATGAGTGGCGGTGTTTGAGTGTCTATATAGGAGTAAGAGTGCATATGATAGTCCTGTACTGAGTGACCATAAGTATGAGTGACTGTACGGGTGAGTGAGTGGATGTGTGTGTGTAGACCTAAGAATCAGTGAGTGGGTATGTAGTTATTGGTGTTGGAGTGTCTATTGTTTTGCGAATGGCAGTCTGTAATTTAGATTGGGTGTATCAAAGGTTATATTAGGGTGTGAGGAGCTGCATCAGATTATCACGTGGATGATGTCATTTGAGATGTCATCAGTGATGTCATCAGTGATGTCACTGACCATGTCATGAGTGATGTAATATGTGACGTCATCAGCAGTGCATTGCGGGGGCGCGAGTTATAGTTAGCTGAACTAACTATAACGGGGGAATTTCACGGGTTTTGTACGAGTGAAATGTCCAACTAACTATAACTGTCCCTAAAACCTATGGTTTTTCAGTGAATTTCAAAGGTTTTTTAAATGCTAATTTGTAACTATAACATATCTGAAACCTATGGTTTTTTCAGTGAATTTCAAAGGTTTTTTAAATGCTAATTTGTAACTATAACTGTCCCTAAAACCTATGGTTTTTTCAGTGAATTTCAAAGGTTTTTTAAATGCTAATTTCTAACTATAACGTGTCTGAAACCTATGGTTTTTTCAGTGAATTTCAAAGGTTTTTTAAATGCTAATTTGTAACTATAACGTGCCTGAAACCTACGGTTTTTTCAGTGAATTTCAAAGGTTTTTAAATGTATTAATTTTTATATTATTTTTTTCATACTGATTTACTACATTTTTAGAAACAATTTCTTTTACATATTTTATTTTTTAAATTACATTGTAATTACATTATACATTACATTACAAAAATACTTTCTCAGAATGAATTACTTTAGTTTAAATACTTAGCACATAGGCAATAGACTTTTAAGTACAGTAGTTACAGTTGTTGCAATGGGCAACACATTTTCAAACACAATGCAACATTCAGCTCAATGTGAATTTCTAGTTAAATGCAATTAGTTACTTTATGGATTACTTTTCTAACTACAGGACTGGATCCTAGATTCAGTCCTGGGACATCTCCTGTAAACAGTTGAGTAAAAGCGTTTTGGTTACAGTCGTGATTTTTAAGGAATATTATTGTATTTTAAAAGTTGACACTTAGAAACTTTTCCTCATAGAATCACCAATGTTATCCTATGGAAGGAAATTCACTTAGCAGGTAAAAACTGTTATCGTTACTTTTTCTTACTCAGTGTTGGATCCTGGATCCAGCACTGGTGCATCTCCTGTAAACAGTTGAAAAAATGCGTTTAAGTCATACAGGCGATTTTTAAGGAATATTTGTAGTTTGTGAAAATCGACACTTTGAAACTTTTCTGCTGAAAACCAGACAATGGATTCCTATGGAAGAAAAGATAAGTTACTAGTAAGTACGGTTAAAATTACTTTTCAGGGTCAGTGCTGGGCTAAAAGATGCAGCACTGGGTTCTCTCCTGATAACAGGTGAGTAAATCGGAATTCGTATTTCGGCTGATTTTAGAGGAATATTTGTATGTTTCAAAAATCAACACTTAGAAACTTTTTCAGCAAAAAGCAGGCAATGATATCCTATGGAAGGAAATTCAAGTTACTGGTAAGTACGGTTAAAATTACTTTTGAGGATCAGTACTGGGCTGAAAGATGCAGCACTGAGGTCTCTCCTGATAACAGGTGAGTAAATCGGAATTCGTATTTCGGCTGATTTTAGAGGAATATTTTAAAGTTCCAAAACTCCACACTTAGAAGAATTTCCAAGTGAAACCAGTCAATGTTAGCCTATGGAAGGAAATTCAAGTTACTGGTAAGTACGGTTAAAATTACTTTTCAGGACCAGTACTGGGCTGAAAGATACAGCACTGAGGTCTCTCCTTATAACAGGTGAGTAAATCGGAATTCGTATTTCGGCTGATTTTAGAGGAATATTTGTATGTTTCAAAAATCAACACTTAGAAACTTTTTCAGCAAAAAGCAGGCAATTATATCCTATGGAAGGAAATTCAAGTTACTGGTAAGTACGGTTAAAATTACTTTTGAGGATCAGTACTGGGCTGAAAGATGCAGCACTGAGGTCTCTCCTGATAACAGGTGAGTAAATCGGAATTCGTATTTCGGCTGATTTTAGAGGAATATTTTAAAGTTCCAAAACTCCACACTTAGAAGAATTTCCAAGTGAAACCAGTCAATGTTAGCCTATGGAAGGAAATTCAAGTTACTGGTAAGTACGGTTAAAATTACTTTTCAGGACCAGTACTGGGCTGAAAGATACAGCACTGAGGTCTCTCCGTATAACAGGTGAGTAAATCGGAATTCGTATTTCGGCTGATTTTAGAGGAATATTTGTATGTTTCAAAAATCAACACTTAGAAACTTTTTCAGCAAAAAGCAGGCAATTATATCCTATGGAAGGAAATTCAAGTTACTGGTAAGTACGGTTAAAATTACTTTTGAGGATCAGTACTGGGCTGAAAGATGCAGCACTGAGGTCTCTCCTGATAACAGGTGAGTAAATCGGAATTCGTATTTCGGCTGATTTTAGAGGAATATTTTAAAGTTCCAAAACTCCACACTTAGAAGAATTTCCAAGTGAAACCAGTCAATGTTAGCCTATGGAAGGAAATTCAAGTTACTGGTAAGTACGGTTAAAATTACTTTTCAGGACCAGTACTGGGCTGAAAGATACAGCACTGAGGTCTCTCCTGATAACAGGTGAGTAAATCGGAATTCGTATTTCGCTGATTTTAGAGGAATATTTTAAAGTTCCAAAACTCCACACTTAGAATAATTTCCAAGTGAAACCAGTCAATGTTAGCCTATGGAAGGAAATTCAAGTTACTGGTAAGTACGGTTAAAATTACTTTTCAGGATTAGTACTGGGCTGAAAGATGCAGCACTGAGGTCTCTCCTGATAACAGGTGAGTAAATCAGAATTCGTATTTCGGCTGATTTTAGAGGAATATTTGCACAATGGTGAAGGGAGGGGCGGGGCCTGAGGTGACATCTGTGCAAACGCGCCCGTGGCGCGTTTTAAGTAGGGGATTAAGTCCCCTTGAATCATGAGGGTCCCTACGGGCCAACTAGCCCACCAGGAACCTCCAGTATGCGCCAGGGGGCTGCGTTGCAGAGACATGTACAGAGGCCACACCCTTTTACACCTCTCTGCAACGCAGCTCTGTGGCGCTTTCTGGACATACCTGTTGGGCTAGTTGGCCCCCAGGACCCTCAGGATTGAAGGGATTTAATTCCCCATCTTAAAACGCGCCACGGGGCCTGTTTGCACACATGTCACCTGAAGCCCCGCCCCTCCCTTCACCACTGTGCAAACGCGCCCCGTGGCGCGTTTTAAGTCGGGGGATTAACTCTCCTTGAATCCTGAGGGTCCCTGGGGTGCAACTAGCCCACCATATACCTCCAAAAAGCGCCACAGAGCTGCGTTGCAGAGAGGTGTAAAAGGGCGTGGCCTCTGTACACCTCTCTGCAAGGCAGCCCCTGGCGCATACTGGAGGTTCCTGGTGGGCTAGTTGGCCCCAAGGACCCCCAGTATTCAAGGGGAATTCGTTCCCTCTCTGCAAACGCTCCAGGGGGTGCGTTTGCAGAGATGTGAAGGAAGGGCGGGGCCTGCGGGCCCGATCGTTTTTTTTTTTCCCTGAAGGGGAGCTGTGTGGCCCCCTTCCTTTTTCCTATTTTTAGGCCCTGGGAACCCCATCCCCCAGGGCCTTACCCCTTTTTTAAAATTAAAATTAAAAAAAACGGGAAGGGGGCCACGTGGCCCCTTCCCTGGGCCTGTATTGGCCCCGGGGACCCCATCCCCGGGGCATGGCCTCTTTTTTTTATTTGGAGGGGGCTGCGTGGCCCCCCTCCTCAGGCCATTTAAAGCCCCGGGGACCCCATCCCCCGGGGCCGGCCTTGCACTTTTTTTTTTACTTTTGGGGAGGGGGCTGCGTGGCCCCCTCCGTGGCCACTTATGGCCCCGGGGACCCCATCCCCGGGGCCTGGCCTCTCGTTGAGGACTGTGGGGGTCCCCAAACCCCCACAGTCCCGCCCTCTCCCGTGTCCTACGGGAGCCGACATGCTTTTACACATGGGGAGCAGCTAACATGCTGCTCCCCATGTGGAAAGCAATCAGCTTTGGATATTGGAAGAGAGAGCAGGTTTCCTGCTCTCTCTTCCAATATCCAAAGCAGTTTGGATGAGGCTCCCGTCCTGTCATTGCAAACAGCAGTGTCCCGGGGGTAGGCACCCCGGGACACTGCAGGAGCCGGCCCTGGGGGCTGGCGGTCCCAGGGCCATCAAGGGCTCCAGGAGGGGGCTGCGCGGCCCCCTCCCTTAAGTTGCACAGCCCCGGGAGGTGGTGGTCCCCGGGGCTTGAGGGTCCAAACGGACCCCCATTTTAATTTTCTTAGTGCCCCGGGAGGTGGTGGTCCCGGGGCGTGTGGGGCTGGAGCCCGCCCACACAGGTTTTAATTTAAAAAAAGAAGCCCCGGGGAGGTGGTGGTCCCCGGGGCTGCGGGAGGGCTCAGAGCCCTCCCGCACCATTCCTACATAAAGCCCCGGGGGTGGTGGTCCCCGGGCTTGGAGGCCTTAGAGGCCCCCACACATAAAATTAACCCCCCAGCATGCCCCCGGGACTTGGCCCACCCGGGGGCCAATTAACATCGAAGCGCGGGAGACCGCGCTTCGATTTTTTTCGGCAGGATTCGCGCACCCTGAGCGCATCCTGCCGATTTAAAAAAAAAAAAAATTTTGCCCAGGGGTCCTTGTGGGACCCCTGAGCAGACCTAGGGGTCAGGGTGTTTCTACCCTGCCCCCTTTGTGCGCTTTGCGCACTTGTTTCTGTCCCTCGGTTCTACCGAGGGATAAAATGGCTGCCAACACTTCCTGATTTGGAGTGTTGACAGCCAATCTAGCATGCAGCTCGTGATCGGGAGGGTGCGCGAATCCGACGCGGCCATAGATATCACTATCTTTTTACTTTTGATTTTCTCAGCAACTACTGAACGGATTTACACCATTTAACAAAAAGGGTTCTTTCTGAACCAAGAACTTCCTCTTTGCCAAATTTGGTGTAATTCCGTTCAGCAGTTCGGGCTGTAGCCGTGTCTAAAGTTTCCTATGGAAAATTGCATGGGGAAAGCGCGTTTTGGGACCCCCTTTTTCTCGGCCCCCGCTTGACGAATCCCCGAGACTTTCAGGGTAGGAGCGGACCGGAGCGGGCCACAAAGTTTGAAAATTTTGCGAAGATACGTCAACCGGCAAGAGAGTTATTTCAAATAGAATGTCGCGGATTTCCTATGGATAATAGGTTGTAACTATAACTATCTACTGGCGACCGCCAGTAGATAATATATATATATATATATATATATATATATATATATATATATATATATATATATATATATATATATATATATATATTAACCAACAACACAGTCCATAACGGAGGACGCACTTTGAAAAGCTGGTGCGTGCGTCAGGGCTGGACTGCCCCTGAAAACATATTACTCATCAACAAGAATAAGGCGGCACTCGCCGGGGAATTTTCCAGTTATTTATTGAGAACCACCTCACTCCACCTATGCGTTTCAACCACACAGGTCTTGTTCACGGTGCATAATCTTAGTGCATCATTGCTTTTCATTTAAATTACTCTCTCCCACTGTTCCCATCATGAGGCATTGTGGGAATGGTAGTCCATGTTCTCTTTACAAAATGAATTTCATCACCCTTCATTAGTTTTTAAGTGATCCTATATACATGTACATACTTAAATCATACTTAAATCTTGAATTTACAAAATCTCATGTATGATATATAGTAGCATGCTCTGATCTCTGTAGTTCATATTTTTTACATATTTATTTGCATGATAACTCTATTGTTTGTTATTTTTTTGTCTCACCCACACCCACAATAGAAAGTACACATTACTGGTATAGTACTCTCGCGGTCTCTCCCATGTAACCTTACATGGTGATTCCTGTTGATTGTTAGACAAAACAGGACAGGGATGTAACCGAGTGTTCAACCCAAACTCGAATTTCAGCTAAGTGCCAGAGTTCCAAATTTCTATTTTTCAGTGAATCTCACTTGTATCATCATTCAATATGTATGCTACTAACTATATTATAACTCTCTATATTTCTCCAACCACATATTGTAGTACAAGCCCCACCAATCACAATTATGTCATTATATTGTTATTCTGAATCATATTCCTTTACTCAGATTAAATTAATATTAAGATTGAAGTTCTGTTATAAGTGAATGTACATCTCCTCATCCCCATTCAAGCCTGAGGGGGTCTTAGTCTTAAGTCTGATAATAAGCCGTGACTCCAAGCATCTCAAATTGAGGGATCTATTGCCACCTCTTTCATTCCTTGGAACTGTAGCTATTCCTGAGTATGACATATTCATCCAGTTCTTCCTTTGTGTGTCATCATATGTTTTGCTATTGCATAAGTCATATCCTTATTCTGGGTTGCTCTTATATGCTCTAAGATTAGTTTCTTGAGTAGGCATATCGTGCTGCCTATATATCTTTTCCCACAAAAGCATTCGATCAAATAGACAACATATGTAGAATCATACTTGATCTTTTCATTAATGCTGAAGATTTTTCCTCGTGGGTCACTGATGGTTTTCCTGTTATTACCAATTTTGCACGCCTTACATTTGCCACACTTACTAAAGCCATTTTGTTGATTTTGTAGCCAAGTCTGTGATTTTGTCATAACAAAGTGGCATTTCTCCAAATTATCAGATAGCGATGGTGCTTTCCTAAATGTTATTTTAGGTCGAGTGTCCAATTTCTCTCCTATATCCGGATCCTTTCTGAGTACATTCCAATATTTGTTCAAAATCTTTTGAATTCTGTAACTTTCCTTGCTGTAAGTTAGTATCATTCTGACTGTTTCATCCTTTTCCTCAAGATTCCTCGTTTCTTTGCTCACAAAGATCTATGCGCTAGTTAAGGATCTTGCTTTGGCCTCTCACCGTTTGATATCACAAAATTCCGTATAAATCTCTTCTCTGTATCCCTAAATTTTGATTCCATTTCTTTGGTTTTCAGAGCAAATTCTTGTCATTCTCAAGAATTCGCCGTAGGGTATACTTTTTTATCAGAGAATAAGGGTGGAATCCGTTTCAGTCATTTTGCTGCCACATCTGTTTAAAATGTCTATGGAAATGCATTAGTGGAAAGATGTGTTTTGGGACGCCCCCATTTTTCATTGTACCTTAACTAATTACCACAAAACATTGCATCATCAGACAATGTAGAAATGTAAAAAACATAATAGGTCTTCAAAGTTTGATGGAGATTCATCAAACGGCGGCAAAGTTAGTTCAAGGAAAAATCCTATATCTCAGAATCCTAACTATAACTCTATTATATATATATATATATTTATATATAATTTATTTTTTTCACACCGATCCTTTGTGTAAATGGTGTAATGTTAAAAACACGCAGGATAGCCTGGGCTCAATTTCATTACGTGGTTTAATGCTTTCATCCTGCTGGATGAATCTTTGGCGCTATGGGCACATCCTTTGCATTTCCCACATTTATAGAAACCTTGTTGCTCCTTAAGGCATAAGACTGCATTTACCTGCTACTTAGGGGGATACTTCTGTGCAACATGTCCCTCAAAGATCTACTCCTTCTCTAGGTTACCACAGGGCAGGGGCTGACTAGATCACCGATAACCTGGTCCAACTTGACTAAGTCCAAGACCTGAGGAAGCGTTGTCTGATTAGGGAGCTAAAAAGAGTGTGTAACGAGGTCTGCTATATATCATAATTTGAAGGTGGTGGACAAATTGTAAATGACAGTTATAACTTGGTTTGTATAGGGAAAATACGTTTTCCTAACAATAACTAAGCATTAACCTTTGGTTCTTACATTGAATTTCAATGTTTTAAAAAAAAGCTTTAATAAAAATGTGTTTCAAATGGTAGAGTCCAGTGTGACAAGGTGAGATTTGTTATGTGGACTGTCGTATACTACAGTGGAGGAGAGCGTTGTTAAGTCTATTGTCATAGAGTTGAGTATTGTATATTGGAATAGAGTGGAGTAGAGTAGAGTAGCTTATCAAACAGTATCAAACAGTATAGGAAAGTATAGTAAGTAAGTATAGGAAAGTTTCATATAGTGTCATGGAATTAAGCATTGTAAACTGGAGCAGCAAGTTGTAGGGTGGAATTGCCACTTGAACAGTAGCGTAGGGTGTCGTAGACTGTAATAGAGTGGGGTAGATGGGAGTAGGTCGAAATACAGTGTCAATGAGTGGAGTATTGTCAAGTGGAGTGTCATAGAGTACAGTGGAGGACCGTGTTGAAGAGTGGAGGGTTGTGTTATATAGTGGAGTTATCATACAGTTCTTCCAAATTGAATAGGACTGTGTATCCAGTCAACATAACCATCAGAATATAAGGACTGAGTCCACACATATCATGAGTGTGTTGGTCCAATTCCTAGCTAGCTCACAGTGCCCCATCTGATCCCCTAACCTTACCAGGGTACCAGATGGTATCTGCAATCCCAGAACATAACCACTCTATTTCCCCAAGGAAATTGTGGAAACAGATCTACCCTTTCGTTGTTTGCTTTCACATGCTCAAGGTAAACATATGAATTGGCTTTTCAAACATTTATTAAAACAATTGTATTCTTATTTAGAAAGCTTGAGCTGCAATTATTATTATAATTACAGGATGAAACAACGCATTGTAAGCAGCATTACAAGAATGGTGAAAAAGATAAACAGTTCAACCATTATCACATTACTGTGTGATTATGATTATATTTATACTCCTATCTAATACTACCTACACTATAGAGAGCATAGTATGAGTACCCTCTGCCAGATCTCTTGGGACAGCCTAAACCCATACCTATTTATGATGTATCAGGAAGCCGATCTGGTGTGGAGCAGGCTATCGTTCTTTGTAGGATGATGGTTAGAGTCAGACGGACTTCATCTCCTTCACAGTGCACAGCTTTCAAGGATAATCTCAAAAGATGTGCTCCTCTGCCGATTTTGGCTTAGAGGCAGTTTATATAATAAAAGCACTGTTCTACTTGCACTGTGCAACAGGTGCAGAGCTGATGCGATGATTAGTCTGGAGTCTTCCAGCCATCTCCAAACAGACGACCAAATGCAAGGGCATCGCGTTCAATGTTTCTAGCCTTGGGCAGAGAGTACCAGCAACATGAAAATATGCTAACTAAGAAATATGCTAGATGCAAAATAATTTCTAAGTACACTTTTGTGTAAGTGCAAAGCATGTAAAAAGTCACCAGTAGAAAAAGATATCAAGTTAAAACGAGTAGCTAAAATGGAGGCTCTAGCACAGGTACTGTTGAAACTTTCGACACCCTCCCTTTGGCCAGGGGAGACTTCGCTCAAACTTAGAGTAAAAAAAATGCCCAAAATTGTTTATTAAATGATTATAAAATAATCTCTAATAACAAAAGCGAATGAAAGCCATAATGCTATTATAAAATGTCAATTAAAAGCACACTATTAATAGAAACATATACAATGTCAATTTGATGTAAAAAACAATGAGCCAAATTAAAATCTAGGAGGTTCCCAAAATGTTTCCCATGTTCAGAGAGTCAGTGGGATCCGGGAAGGAATGCACATCCACAGACAAAGTTTCCATGGTGGCCTGAACAGCAAGTTCCAAAGAACAAACATGGTCAAATCCAGTCCAATCAGCACATGCAGATGGTGTACCAGATGGCAGTGTAATGATAGTAAATGAGTCAGGATCCAGGAATCCAGGAGCCAAAGCCTTGAAGAATGGCTCATAGTACACACCCTGTACCAAGACATATGTCCAGTGCATACTCAAAAGGGCACAGCAGACAGAGGAACACAGGCTGTGCACATTGTAACCATATTGGTTTAAAGGACAAAGACCAGTTGTCATTCAGTTCCTGTAGCAAAGACACTCCAAAGTACTGTATCATGCATTCACAACACAGCAGGAGGTGTGGTAATTCCATCACCATTTATCCTCAAGGTGGAACATTCATTGCAGAGCAGTAAAAACAGAACCTAAATTCCAACAATCAGGAATAACACAAGCAGTATGCCTCCAAATTCATTGTAAACCAAAGACTGAATAAAGGATAGAATCACTCTGTGTTCATGCCTTTAATTTTAGCTTAACCCAGCATTGTAGTCTGCTGCACTGTCTTGCTCAGAAAAATCATTTGTCTAGGGATTAGACAAGTCCTAAATAAAGCATCATTGCCTTGTATTTGCCAGTGTTTTGTTCCCCAAATTGATTTTCACTCAACAGTGTTCTCCCAATATTCATAGCCTTGTATGACCAGCTGGGAATAATAAATTAATTTTGTTTGGGACAGTATATTTTTTCTTCACTGGGGAAGAGGAAAGCCTTTAATAATAAGAAACTGGATCTAAAGGATCAATATCAGAAAAATATAGAAACATTTTCATGTATGTTTTTGAACAACCCACTAGTGGTGTCAGGCAATGTTCCCCTTGTGTTTAATTGAAAATTGCATGTGGAGAACTAGCTCTGTGTAAATAATGGTGTGCATAGTCATGCCACCATAATTAGCAGACTTTGAATGCAAATCTTCAGTTTCGAATACTGTATACGATTCTAGTTAAGAAAGAATGCTTTTGACACTGGTCACATCCCAGTCATCAGAAATACTCCCATAAGTGATGATGCCATCCATAGGTACTTTAAATACATAAGGAATCTGTAATGTTTCTGTAAGACCAAAAATATCAAATGGGACCTTAACCCAGACAATTCCATCAGGTACAGGAAATATGTTCACAAGGGACAGGTCTCTTTGCACTTTATGTGAAGAAGAATGAGGCTTCAGTACCTCAGCTACCAGATCAACAGCAGATTGTTCTGGAGGATAATGTCCATTTAGGAGTAAAAAGAAAACTGTATCAAAACTGTACCAAATGCCATCCAAATGAATAGGAATGGCAGTAAAATGGAAATCCAAATAAAGGACCATGAAGGAATCAGATAAGTCTGTTTCAGCCAATGAAGAATGTAGTGTAGTATGGGAAGAATCAGAAGAAAAATCAGCAATGTCGGCAAAGTAGCCAGGCGCAGTTTTAGGCCCTTGGCTGTCGTGCGTACTTGGCCCACCCACACGAGTGAGGTCCCATTTTTATCGGGAGACATGAGGGAACGCTGTGTGGTAGGAAATTTGGGTCAGCCCGGTGATCCCACAACTTTCCCACACAGAAATTTGAGCACAATTTGATTTTTTCAGCTAAATTTGAGGTTTGCAGGTGATTATGGGTAGGAAAACGTTGGGAGGTTCATGCAAACCATAACTCCCTGGACTCCCCCCTGTGTCTAGTGTTCAGAAATGTATAGGTTTGGTAGGTTCCCCTAGATGGCCGCTGAGCCTGAGGCCAAAAACCCAGGTGACCCCCCTTGAAAACCAGGTCATTTTGTAATAGGTAATTTTGATGTCTCCACAATACGTTTTGGGCCCTTGCCTGTTGAGGGTACTTGGCCCATCCACGCGAGTGAGGTACCATTTTTATCAGGAGACCTGGGGGAACGCTGAGCTAGGAAATTTGTGTCAGCCCAGTGATCCCACAGCTTCCCCAAACAGAAATATGAGAGAAATTAGATTTTTCAGCTAAATTTGAGGTTTGCAGGGGATTCTGGGTAGGAAAAATTTCGGGGATCCATGCAAGCCATACCTCCCTAGACTCCCCCAGGTGTCTAGTTTTCAGAAATGTGTGGGATTGGTAGGTTTCCCTATATGGCCGCCGAGCACGGGGACAAAAACCCAGGTGACCCCCCTTGCAAAACCAGGTGGTTGTGTGATAGGTAATTTTGATGTCTCCACAAAACGTTTTGGGCCCTTGCCTGTCACAGGTACTTGGCGCACCCATGTGAGTGAGGTACCATTTTTATCAGGAGACCTAGTGGAACGCTGGGTGGTAAGAAATTTGTGTCAGCCCGGTGATCCCACAACTTTCCCACACAGACATTTGAGAAAAAAATGTGATTTTTTTCAGCTTAATTTGAGGTTTCCAGGGCATTCTGGGTAGAAAAACATTGGGGGATCCACACAACCCATACCTCCCTGGATTCCCCCGGGTGTCTAGTTTTCAGAAATGTGTGGGGTTGGAAGGTTTCCCTATAGGGCCACCGAGCCCAGGTGCCCCCACTTGCAAAACCAGGCCATTTGAGATAGGTAATTTTGAAGTCTCCACAGTAATTTGTGGCGGCCCGGTGATCCCACAATTTTCCCACACAGAAAAGTGAAGAAAATTTGATTTTTTTTGTGCTAAATTTAAGGTTTGCAAGGGATTCTGGGTAAGAAAATGTTGGGAGATCCATGTGAGCCACACCTCCCTAGACTCCCCTGGGTGTCTAGTTTTCATAAATATCTAGGTTCGGTAGGTTTCCTTAGATGGCCGCTGAGCCCGGGACCAAAAACCCAGGTGACCGCCTTGAAAAACCAGGTCATTTTGTGATAGATATGTGGGCACCTGTGTTTTTGGTCCTGGGTTCGCAGACATCTAGGGGAACCTAAAAAACCCTGACATTTCTGAAAACTAGACTCCCGTGCAAGTCCAGGGAGGTGTGGCTTGCATCGATCCCCCAACATTTTCCTTCCAAGCATTCGCTGCAAACTTCAAATTTAGCTAAAAAGTCACATTTTCCTCTAATATTTGTGTGGGAAAGTTGTGGGATCACCAAACGGCACAAATTTCCTACCATCAGTGTTCCCCTCAGTCTCCCGATAAAAATGATACCTTACTTGTGTGGATGGGCTAAGTGCCTATGACATGGAAGGCCCAAAAACGTGTAGAGATTGAGGGGGGCCCAAAGCGGGTCCAAAAGGGCAGTTTGTTTATACGTTTTTAGGCTGACGCTACTTTGGGCACCTACACAAGTGAGGTATCATTTTTCTCAGAAGACCAAGGGGAATGCTGGGTAGTAGGAAATTGGTCCCTCCATGGTGATCCTACAACTTCCCACACAGAAATGTCAGGTAAATGTCACTTTGTAAGTCAATTTGAGGTTTGTGGGGGATCCATGCAAACCACACTGCCAGCCAAGAGTCAGTACATGCACACCACCATCCACACACACCACCAGCCAAGTGCCATCCACACACACCACAAGCCAAGCGCCATGCATGCACAGCGCCAGCCAGGTGCCATCCATGTACACCGCCAGCCAAATGCTATCAATGCACACAGTCAGCCAAGCAATATCCATGCACACCACCAGCCAAGTGCCACCCACGCACTCTGCCAGCCAAGCGCCATCCCTGCACACTGCCAGCCAGACTGGGAACAGCAACCAGCCCTGGCAGATTGCTGCTTGACCGGCCCTGGAAGGTGGCGTGCTCGTAAAAAGCACCACTCCCGCTTGTGTTACTGGGGCCCGATATTGCAGCACTGCTGCAAATCCATCCCCCAGTGAGAAACCACCTTCCACGGCCATAAAACCAGCCCCCACCCCTCCAGCACACCAGGGAAACATCCGGTGCCCACTAAGGCCAGTATGGACCTGCAGCCAAGCACCATCCATGCACATAGCCAGCCAAACACAAGTCCACATACTCCACCAGCCAAGCGCCACTCCACGCACACCACCAGGCAAGCGCCAGTCTACACACACCGTCATCAAGCGCGAGTCCACCCACACTGTCGTGTAGTTCCTATAGTACCCATGCAGGACCTGTGCGTTTGTATAACATAAGCTGTGGGCTTGGTGGCAGACTGACTCTGTGCACCCTCACCGCGTATGTTAGATTGTTTTGCATTAGCTAGCTCACAGTGCCACTAGAATCCCCTCTTATCGGGGAGAGATTAGTTTCTGGCAACCTAAGATCATGACAACCCAAATTCCTCAGAATCGTGGAAACAATGTACTACCTTTTGCTCAGTCTCTCGTGCTTACTTATTCGGTTTGTCTCAGAGAGTTACACAGAATAAACAGTTGGGCGTTTCAATAAGTATTTATTGAACAGTTGCTATTCTAGTGTAAAATATATGTGCTGCGGCAACCAGCAGACAATAGCAGAGATATATTATCAGCAGTACGATAAAAGCTAAGGGATAGAACAGTTCTACCATATTGCGATAATCATGAATACATACATGAATATAAAAGCATTATGCAAGTGCGCGTACTCCTACGATGCCTAACTAGATGTATCTGAGTGTACCTAGCATAAGTGTAGGTCTAAAAGCCTAAGAGCCAAGAATCCTTCTAGGATTTAGTCGAATCCCCATACCTGAATAGAGAGAGTGTGGGACCCCGTCCTGGTCTCGAGTTGGACACTCCGCAAGGGCTGTGTCAGACCACTGTCAGCTGGAGCGACTGCATGCAGGAGCCTCAGCGTCTCTGGTCAGTGTGTCAGCATGGAAGTCTCGGTTCCCTCTTTCTTACCGGGGCAAGATGTGGTGTATTTATACCCTAAAGAGTATCGGTCCTCAGTATGGTTTGTATTGGTCTGTCGTTCGACATGAGAAAGACGTCAGGGGTGAACTTTGTACATACATATTATGCAGGTGGTATATTCCTAGAAATCCATGCATAATTGATGAGTACAGTGTGGGCCTGTGTTTGGGAAAAACCCTGCTGTATTCAAAACCACAGGATAGATAACGTTCAGCCCTCAGAGCACGTTGTGTACTAGTGAGGACCAATGTTGGTGAAAGATCATGCCTATATAAGGAATCATGACTATAATAGGACATGTACAGTTATGACCGTAATAGGGCATATGCGGCTTTGACCATAATAGGGCAAGTACGAATGTGACCGTATTAGGGCAAATATGTTTGCGTCCATTTTAGGGCATGTATGAACGGGTCTACATTAGGGCCTCTATACGGGATATAACACCCACTCCTCTTTCGAATTGGATAACAATGACCATACTTAAAATCTGGACAATTTAAAATCATATTTAAAAACAAATAAAAACATGGTTTCAAAATCTCTTTAAAAAAATGTTTTCTTCTAAAATGTTAATAATTCAGCTAATTTCAATTGGCACTAAAAGAATGCCTATTTTGTTTCTCAATATAAGTTGTCTCACTCAAAGCGGAAGAAGGCCATGCTTTTCTCAAGCGAAAGTGTCAATTTATGAAATGTTCCAATTTTGCTCGTTTGTTTTGAAACGAGTGAAGAAGCCAAATTCTTTCCCAGGACAAGATGAGCCAATTCAAGATTAAGCATCCTGGCTGGGAAGCACAACATTATCGGTGTTAGCTGCTGCAGACGACAAATCCAACGCCTCACAGAGAACGTCAATCGCACATAGATGGAATGTAGCACTGCCAACAGTCGGTGCTGCGGCAGCTTGTGCGGCAGTTGTTACCTGGGTGCCTGTGGAGGAGTCACCTAACCCAGCAGGAGCAAACGGCACCTGTGGATTCTCCAGGAATGCGTTCATCAGAATCGGAAGCCGCTGGGGACAACGCAGAGCATGGGCCTTTATGGGGTCCAGCATTGCATCCGTGTCCGGATGCGCATCTGATGAAAAAGTCAGACAAAGATCCAAAGTGCATTCTTCTTCCCAAAACAGGCATCAAAGAACAGGTAAGATGCAGTCTACCCAGACTGGTCGAAAGGATAGAAACCAGGAGGCATTGAGTTCTCGCAGGCAAGAAATGCCCAGAAGTTGTACCATGCGTTCACGGTATTTCCGCTCCTGGAGCATGTTCGTAGGGAATCTGCTCTCACCCACATACTGGATGACATACTAAAAATGCTAGACCACAACGAATCATGCCTATTGATACTTCTTGACTTATCCTCCGCTTTCGATACGGATAAGCATGACAACCTACTGTCCCTACTGGAACGAAGGATGGGCCTTACTGGCCCAGTGCTACAATGGTTCACCTCCGTCCTTAATAACAGAACACAAAGAATCAAGATGAAGCATTAACTTTCTCAACCCTCCTTGGTCGCCATAGGGGTCCCACAGGGCTCAGCACTCTCTCCCATTCTTTTTAATCTATTCATGGAGCCCCTGGCAAACGCATTGAACTCTGCGAACATCCAATATCACCTGTACGCTGACGACACCCAAATGTATATGAACATCTCCTCACCAGAAAACTTCTTCTCTCAGCGCTATTCTACAGAACACTCAAAGTTGGCTCACTGGCAACCACCTTATGCTTAACACCAAAAAAACTGAATTCCTTCTCATCTCCCCACCCAAACACACACCCAATATAGACCTTTGGTTGAGACATCTAACTTCCTTTGACTGTGCTCCCCACATCATTGACCCCGCGAAATCCTTGGGAGTCACCATAGACAAACACCTGAACATGCAGGCGCAAATCACTAATGCCACCAAGGGAGCCAATCACCAGTTGAGTATACTAAGGAAACTTAAACCCTTCCTCCCACAGACCGACTTAAAAATGGCGGTACAGGCCCTAGTGTTACCAAGATTGGATTACGGAAGCACCACTCTATGCAGTCTCCCCAAATACAAGCTGGCACCACTGAGGGCTTCGCTCAACGCTGCGGCCAGACTGGTCTCAGGGATTAAAAGAAATAACCACATCTCTCCAACCTTGAAAGCTCTGAACTGGTTGCCCTACGAGGCAAGAATACACCTAAAGGTTGCCTGCATGACCCACAAAGCCCTGCATAACAATACCCCCACTTACTTAGCATTAAAGCTAGAGCGATCGGGAGGATGCAGACAATTGCGAAGTACGAGGTCACTGTTACTGAAACCACAATCCTTCCATAAAAAGAGAACTGGTTGCAGAGCTTTTTCAGGGATCGCACCGAAGATTTGGAACTCCCTACCTCCACTGGTACGTGGAATCTCATCCTTTACCTCCTTCAAAAAAGAAGTAAAAATGCTTCTAATGAACAAATTTACATCCTAAGGCTTTAATTAGATGTTGACTAATAGTTACCTATGATATCCAGATACTTCTGTCTACCTCTCTTGGATTGAATGGAAATTACTGAATGTATATACTCTACCTCAACCTCCTAATGCCTAATAACTGTGTACTGTGAAGTGCTCTGATTCCCTCGTGGATCATTCTTTGTTGTCTACTTGTCACCTACGCTATCCATATAATACTATATACCTCTTTTGTACTGAATAGCGAATACCAAATGTTTGTATACTACATCAACCATCTAATGTTTAATAATTGTATATTGTAAAGCGCTCTGATACCCTCGTGGGTCACGTTCGCGCTATATAAAACTTTATAAATAAAATAAATAAATTCCCTCGGGAATTGGGCCGTCCATTGCGCAGCAGCAGTATTATGAATAGGACCCCTGCAACCAGCAATAGGATAAGCGGGAATCCTCCAAATACGCTTCCCAATACGGAGTGTATAAAATTTGGGATTACTCCGAGGACAGTCTGAAAGGTGCTTAACAGTCCTGACCCTATGGTCTTAAATAGGTGTACAATACCGCTCGTATCAGACATATTGAAGATACGTCCCACCATTTCTATGAAATGAAAGGGGCAGTTTGTACGTATAAGCGCCTGTATCTCAGTCGAGGTCCTTGCAACTTGAAGTTCATAGGTTTCTTGAGCGGAGGTTAAGGGCACGGGTTGCTGTAAAAGCATGGCTTGCAGTCTGCTCAGAGTATCAAATTGTATGAAAGAAACGTTCAGCGAAGGCCATAACGGCGCGTCCCTGACTGTGTTCAGTGGTGGAAACAATACGTGCATACATCAAGTAACCCTGGAGTTAACAGTGACCAGATATGCGACGCCCGGTAGCATCCCACAGCAACCTTGACCATTTAGCATCAAGTAACTCCCATTCCAGAGCAGCTCAAAAACTGGCGTGATCACGGCAGCTGGCGTTCCAGTCATGTGACACGATAGGTTCGCTACTGAACCGTTACAGGCTCCGTGTAGTGAAATATCCTGACACATGAGAGAACCGCTTAAAGCGTTCTTGCAGTTTGTACCACTCAGATACACTTCTCGATCCCCATTCCGGCATCGATATCTATATGGTAACTCCCAAGTTTCCTTAATGTAACCCTTACCCATCTTTTCATATTTGCCTGCCTGCCTTTGCTCAAGGCAATATTGAAACTGAAACGTAGTGACCGGCAGAGTGATTTGGCCATGAATTAGCCATTCTGTTGGTGGTGATTCGTCTACAGTGAATGGTAACCTTTCCAGTTTCTCAATACGCAGCATTGTATATTTGGCTCCCCTTTGTGCCATTACTGTCTGTTTATCAGTCAGATTGTATTCTGAAAACAGAGACGTGGTGTTTATAAAATGCCATGGCACATAGCCTGCACGCAAAGATTGCAGCGTCCAGTTTAGCATCGTAATAGAACGTGGCTGCGATTGCCCGTGTTGTAACAAGGCCAGATATTGTTCTAATATGTCGATTGCCGAAGACACAATGTTGCGTAAGGAGTAAATCCTGAAGGTCAAATTAGTTAACCCATTATCCACTACAGCTAATGCCTTTTCTAAGTTAATACAGTCTATCTCCTGTATCCTTTCTGCGGCCTCTTGTTGGGATATTTTCCAGTTTTCATTATAATAGGCATAAATGCCAGAATATATGAAACGTTTCTGACGTGTTTTCCTTGGACCTAGTGGGAAATCCCTAAGGTCTACATCAGGTGTGAGTAAGGTCAAGTGATGTTTTACTTCTGTGAGTGTTGAGGTCCCTAGCCAATCAAGGCACAACTTCCCAACACTATAGGATGTCACTACCCCCGGGTGATGTCTCTGTACATAGCGTGGGTCTGGCCTATGGATACTAAACCCTTCGTTGTATTCATAAATCTCTGCTGACATTTGGTTGTGTCAATGGGCCAAACCAGCCATTCTGTCCGTTCAGAATCTGATCTGTTGTACTGGAAAATGTCATCTAATCTCACCCCATGTGTAGTTGAATTCTGCCCCCACCCATCTGCGATGGTGTTGGAAACCCCGGTGAGTTCATTTCCTTGCCTTTGGCTAATCCAAGACAGGTTGTTTGTTGCACAGTTTCATTCAGAAATAAGATCTGCTGTGGAATGAGGCATGCTCTAAATAGCGCTTCTGTTCCCTGGACTTGCCAGTCCCTAGAACCCCAGATTGATTTTAAATCTATAGTGTCCTTCCATAGGTCGAAACCCTGTGTAGACAACTGGTTCAAAAAGGATGCAGAGTAAATATGTTTGGTGTTTGTTAACATAATTTTCTGAGCTGAAATTTTCGCCACTTTATAATAAAATGACTTTGGGTCGGATGTGTTAAACCCTGAGAAGTATATGAATTTCTGTGAAAATGCTTGCGAACTACCTTTTGGAGGTGTTGGGCAGTGTTCCCACTGGTCGTATTCAAATACATTTCTAGGTGTTATAGATGTGTGTAAGAAATGATGACCATATTGCTGGTAACAGTACAATGTATCATAGTCTGAAGTACCTTCTAACATTTCATTCTTCGGAAATACGGCAGTTTTTTTCTAAATCAGACATCATAGCATTTACAGTTTCAGTGTCCCAATCATCAGATAATGTACTGGAGGTAATGATATCACTTAAAGAAATTTTAAATACATGTTTTAGCTTTAAAAGTTCAGTCGGACCGAATACATCATAATCAATCTTGTCCCATACTATACCGTCCGGTATAGGATCTGCTGTTATGTTCACTGAAGACAAGTCTCTTGGTTCACAATGTGAAGACTGGTGTGGTTTTAAAATCACATTGACTCTTTGGGCTGTAGAGCTTTGCTGGAGGTATCGTCCATTATTAAGCATACTAAAAGTTATAATTAAACTTAGCCAGAAAAGAAAAAATAAGATCCCAGTGATAAACCATAGTTCAATCCAAGGTGACACCAGGTAAGTCTTTCTAAAAAAGTTCAAAAAGTCATTGAGTTTCTGTTGTAGTGATTTTTTGGCTGGCGTCGTTTCTGGCTCACTTGGATCCAGTGAAAACGTATCAAAGTTCATGAAATAGCCAGAAGCAGTTCGATCAATTGTTGGAATTGCATCGGGATTTGTTGAAATCGGATTTTGCTCTTGACGAGGCATGTTGACATAGATGTCTGTAGTCGGTCTTATTGCAACTTGGTTGATAAGTTGGTTTTCATTTTGAAGATGAATTTCTTGTTGAAGTGGAACGAGTTCCATAGCATTGTTGCTTAGTGCTTCATTCTGTACAGGTGGCTCTTCAAACGTGATGAGTCTTTCTGTTTGGACTTCTTGGATTGAAGCGAGAGGAGGGCGTCTGCTACTGTGGAGTCCACGCGGCCTACTGTTTAGTATCGGCCACATAGTGTGGTTTGATTAAGTCGATTGAGACAAATATTTTCTCCTTTCCCCCGGCAAGAGGCGGCAGCAGTACAGTTCTTGTGCCTTGGATTGCTAGGACCGGTACAGGCTTTCTGTATGATGGCCCAAATTCTTTCTTGTCAGCAATCTTCTCTCTGACCAGATCCCCGACTTTTGGGATCCAGACAGGTCTTGCCGTTTCTGCCTTGACTTCCTCAGTGGCGGTCTGTTTTTGGAGCACGTTACTTTGTTGTGTCCTGGATACATTTAGATCCTGTAAAACAGCCAAACGATCATGGATATCAAATGGTTTTTCATCCGCCACTGTGCCTTCACAATTAAGATCAGGTACCCACATTCTTGTCCCAAATAGGACCTCATAAGGAGTGACACCCCTAGAGAGCTTCTTGGCTGGTTATTGATCGCTCGCTGTACCCCATAAAGGTGATCGACCCATCTACCACCCTTGTCTAATACCCTAGCTGTTAAAGATTGCTTTAAGTCCCGGTTTTTCCTCTCCACAACAGAATTTCCCTCGGGATGGTACGGAGAGGAGTACCACAATGCTACGCCCATTCCTTCCATGGCCTCTTTGCAAGCCCGAGAGCTAAACGCCGGACCACGGTCAGAATGTAACGTGCCAACTGCGTATGTGCCAATAAAGACTCGCAAGTCTTTTATAACAGTTCGAGCATCAGCCGAGCGCTGAGGCCGGACCTTGAAGAAACTTGAGCTGGACGTACACGAACGGACAACCTAATGCTGTCTAACAATGGTATCTGTACTGGACGTGTTGCGGTGGACCCTTCCATCTGCTTGCAGATGTCGCAGTTCCAGACATAGTCTCTAATCTGCCTTCTCATCACGGGCCACCAGTAGCGTTCTTTCAACAAAGAAACAGTCTCCATAAGTCCCTTATGTACAGAACCTTCTCCTTCATGTGCCGCCACAATTAAACATTGCCTACGATCCATATTTGGTATTACTCTATCCCCCACTCCAGGAATCTGAGCATATGGAATGTTTTGTGCATCTAACTTGTAGGAGTACTTGAGTGGAAATTTTTTAGGTACTGCTGTGCTGCCTTTGCGTGAAGCCTTGACAGCTACCATTATCTCGCCGTCTACCCTCGTCTTTGAACGAGTAACTGCAGCTACGGCGGCTGTGCGAACAGCCCCCTTTGCAGCTTCATCAGCCAATGAATTCCCTTCAACGTGAACGCCATCACGCTGATGACTCAGTGTATGTATCACGTGAGCCCTTGGTAGTTCGTTTCTCAACTCCACTACCTGTTCCCATAGCATGTTATGCTTAATTGTGCCACCTTTTGCATCTTTGAACCCGTTTTGTTCCCAATGATGTAGATATTCATTGTACGACTGTACACAGTAAAAGGAATCACACACAATAAGTGTGGGGAATTCGTGATCCGTATTTATAAGTGCCAGTATAATTGCTTTGAGTTCTGCCAACTGAGCTGTGCAGTCTCCTAGAGATTGCGTTTTAGTGCAACTCGGATGGAACTTTCCATCATGCATGCAACCTTTAACAATCGCACACGCCGCGCTGTAAGCTTGCTAACTTCCTATGGCCGGTTGAGCAGACCGGTCAGTGTAAATAATGTATTCATACTGATCTAGAGGCAAAATTTCATTTGGTAGAGGATATTCTTGTTCATATTGCAGGAATGCCTGTATTTTTAAACTTGGATCGAATCTGTATTCAACATCCGTTGCAGTAAGAGAATTAGCCCATTGTATCCATCTGGGATGTAAGGCTTTCGCATTTGGAATGCTAGCTTTTGTAACAGCTTCTAAAGCTGGTACTGGGGTCATGACAATTATGCGTTTTCCCTGAGCCAGAGCTCTTTCTCTTGCTACAGTGGTCTGCACTGCTGTCAGAATTTTTCTGTTAAAGTGAAACGCATCTCTGCGTTTGTGTACAGGTGTGATTTGTATGCGATTGGTACTGTTTCGCCTTCATTAAAAGTTAAATAAATGTACCCGCATTGACCCGCTATGACTCGGATCACTAAGTTCTGTGCCTTTACGCGTGTCTGTAAATGTTTAGAAGCTAACATGTCTTCCTGTAGGGAACACAGGATATTTGTGTGTTCCTGTGTCCATTGTCTGACTGAAAAATCAGGTTTTATTAAGTCGTAGAAAGGTTTTACTCTTTCTGCGTAATCCAAAATGTATGTTCGACCAAAATTTAGGAATCCCAGAATTGATTGTAAATTCTTTAATGATTTTGGAGGTTGGAGCAGCACACACTTTTCTAAAAAGTTTGCTGCTAGGCTTTTCCCTCACTTGACAGCTCGTATCCTAAAAGTAGGACACTGAGGTGGGCAATTTTTGATTTTTAAATTAAATTTGTAGCCCTCAGAGGCGAATCCCATAATAATGGTGCTCACCCTGGTCAAGTGCCTCTTTAAGTCATCGTCCGTCAGATAAATATCATCCACATAGGACAATGCTTCTTCATCCAAATTTTGGAGTAACTCTGTTACTCTTGCTGAAAATACCCCCGAGCTGTTTTTATACCCTTGGGCTAGGCAACAAAATTGTCGCTGGGACCCTAACGCACTGAAGGCGGTCAGATACCTGCTTTCAGGCGCTATATTTCGGCAGAAAAATCCATTTGAGATATCAAGTGTTGTTTTGTATTTTTTCCGCACAATGTTATTCATTAATGCGGCACTGTGTGCATTTTGAACTGCAAATGTCTTTGTGCAAGTGTTTAAATGTCTGTAATCCAAACTAAACGTTATGTCATTACAGGAAACAAAGGATTGTTCGTAGGTGAAGTGAAATTTTCTATCACCCCCTGGTATTCAAGTTGATCTAGGATCTCCCTGACTTGTTTTTTAGCTTCCTGCTTTATAGGGTATTGCCTTTGAGCATTTGGGGAAACTTTTAACGGGATCCCGTGGTGGGTTGAATCCTCATCCCAACCAACATGATTTTTATACAATGCTGGAGCTAGGGCAACCGCCCACTCCTGCGCATATGCATGTTTTAGGTGAATGGGAACGAGGTCAGAAAAGGCTGGAAAAATTACAGTTTCTCCCCTAGGGCACTCCATGACGAATGCTGGTGGCCAGTCTTGTTCTGCTAATAGAATGTCATAACCAGATGACAGATTTTTCCAAAAGAGACCTTTACTTTTTCTGGGCTTGTCCCCTCCATCCGGAGTGTTATCTCATGTAACTTATGTGGGACACTTACCCGAGTATCAAGTGTTTCCACCGTGATATACTCACTCAACTCCGCTGTCACCAGAAATTCCTTCAGGTTCTGGCGAGCTATCGTTACTTCTGCCACGCTGTCTAGCATCGTCAGAGCCCATTCCCCGTTCAGAAGCTGTGTCCTCAGAATTCTGGGCATGTCTGATCTTGAGACCTGCTACCTTCTTCTTTTTGAACTGAGGTTTTGATTTTTGTTTATCTTCTTTTTTAGGTGCGTGAGTCCGCAGCGCTTGCGTGTCTCTGGACTTTGTACGCTCCTTTGACGGTCCTTCCCTCTCAGAGTTTTTGATGAACCCTGAAAGGAACAGAGAGGAGCGAGTATCAGTATCCTGATACCTGTCAGGTTTTTAATATTATCCCTATTCCTGAGATTATACTCTCCTTTCAGAGGGCTCCTGTTGAGGAGACCTACCTCTGGACTGAGATCTGCTGTCTTTAGACTTTTGTTGTTTTTTATTTTCCCACTTCTTTTTAGAAGAAGTAGGTGTCTGCTTTGTAGTATCCTTTTCAGGACTGCCCACTAGTTGTGGTTTTAATGCTTTCCCACCCAAACTGTCTCTGCCTAGTTCTGCATATGCAGTTTCAATTATTTTGGGTAGTTTGTGTTGTTGATCCTCTGGACCGAACTCCCTCAGGCGTTGGCGGATCGCCACTGAAGCTGCTTCCCCCTTAATATTAGCTAGTATTATGGCTGATACCTGGTCAAAGTTATTTAGTAACTTCATCTCTAAGTTAAGGGCAGGCTCTGCTCCATACTCATTTTGTATCTGTCTCAATACGTCAGGTACTACTGCTAAGGACGGGATACCATGTGTTCTGGTATATATGGCAGCAAAGACTGAACCCCAAGAGGTGCAGTCCTCTAGTTCTGGTGTGATCCCCATGGGCAAGGATTGTTAGAATTCTGTGTTTATCACAGGTGGTAGTATTCGGGACAACTGCCTCAAGTTGAGTTATTTTCTGAGCTATCCAGAATGGGATTTCTTCACGTTTTGCTGGAATTTTGCCCATTACTGCATGTAATGTTTGTGGAGTAATTTTATTAACTGTACTCTGGACTGGAGTAGCTTGTGCTGCAACTGGTGCAGGCTGAACTGTTAAAGTCCTCATCACAAATTGTGTGAGGTTTCTGTAGATTTTAATTAAATGTTTGTGTTGTACGAGTAATTCTGGCTGTGGTATTGTGTTAATGTCAGGATGCGGTGTGTATGCCGCTAATATGGGCCATGTGGCTCCTGCTCCTCCGAGCAGGCCTAATCTTGCTCTTCCTCGTACGTGGGGTAGGTCGCCTTTAAACCAGTAATTATGCTCCTGGTAAGTAAGCGGAATCTCTAACTCCTCTAAAGGAGTATAGTCCGCTGGTGTTTCATCTTTTAGGTAGTAGTGAAATACATCTGTAACTGGATTCGCTGCTGGGAATGTAACGCATGAATAGAACACCTCTGTTTTATTGGATTCGTGTGCCTCGATCACGAAAATTACTTGACCACCCCTGGCTCTTAAGCCATGTTCTAGAAGTTTTATGGTGACTGCCCTTCTGAAATTTGGTGCAATTTGTATTGCATCTTCAGGGTCTTCTTCTCCTAAACCGAAGAGGTCTGTTTCAACTCTCCTTGTTTCTTCTGCTTGTTCAACCATTTTTAAGTTGAAGAAGGGTGTTTAAGGAAATTTTAAGATAAGATGTAAATGCACAATTTGTAGGAACTATATGTCCTTCGAGCTTGAATAACCAACAGCCAATAAATAGTATTCTCGTACTACTCAGCTGCGGCAGATTTTGTGCCCACCCACTCCAGACGTCTCTGGGGTTTTTGTGAGTAGGTTCTCTGAGAATAGCACGACTAAACTATTCAGATTCTAGTGTTAAATAAGTACCAAACCAACATTGGTGGCGCCATGTCGTGTGATTCCTATAGTACCCATGCAGGACCTGTGCGTTTGTATAACATAAGCTGTGGGTTTGGTGGCAGACTGACTCTGTGCACCCTCACCGCGTATGTTAGATTCTTTTGCATTAGCTAGCTCACAGTGCCACTAGAATCTCATCTTATCAGGGAGAGATTAGTTTCTGGCAACCTTAGATCATGACAACCCAAATTCCTCAGAATCGTGGAAACAATGTACTACCTTTTGCTCAGTCACTCGTGCTTACTTATTCGGTTTGTCTCAGAGAGTTACACAGAATAAACAGTTGGGCGTTTCAATTAGTATTTATTGAACAGTTGTTATTCTAGTGTAAAATATATGTGCTGCGGCAACCAGCAGACAATAGCAGAGATATATTATCAGCAGTACGATAAAATCAAAGGGATAGAACAGTTCTACCATATTGCGATAATCATGAATACATACATGAATATAAAAGCATTATGCAAGTGCGCGTACTCCTACGATGCCTAACTAGATGTACCTGAGTGTACCTAGCAAATGTGTAGGTCTAAAACCCTAAGAGCCAAGAATCCTTCTAGGATTTAGTCGAACCCCCATACCTGAATAGAGAGAGTGTGGGACCCCGTCCTGGTCTCGAGTTGGACACCCCGCAAGGGCTGTGTCAGACCCCTGTCAGCTGGAGCGACTGCATGCAGGAGCCTCAGCATCTCTGGTCAGTGTGTCAGCATGGAAGTCTCAGTTCCCTCTCTCTTGCCGGGGGAAGATGTGGTGTATTTATACCCTAAAGCGTCTCGGTCTTCGGTATGGTTTGTATTGGTCTGTTGTTAGACATGAGGAAGACATCAGGGGTGAACTTTGTACATACATATTATGCAGCTGGTGTATTCCTAGAAAGTCATGCATAATTGATGAGTACAGTGTGGGCCTGTGTTTGGGAAAAACCCTGCTGTATTCAAAACCACAGGATAGATAACGTTCAGCCCTCAGAGCACGTTGTGTACTAGTGAGGACCAATGTAGGTGAAAGATCATGCCTATATAAGGAATCATGACTATAATAGGGCAAGTACGAATATGACCGTATTAGGGCAAATATGAATACGTCCATTTTAGGGCATGTATGAACGGTTCGACATTAGGGCCTCTATACGGAACATAACAACACCATTAGCCAAGAGCAGGTCCACACACACCACCAGCAAAATGCCAGCCTATGGTCAGTACATGCAGAACTTCAGCCAAACTCCAGTTACATGCACACAAACTCTCTCTGGTTTCTAGTGGATTTCTGCCCCGCCTGTGTACAGATGAGAATAAAAATATCACTGAAACAGCCGAAATATTTTGCCTAAAAAAGGGAGCAACCCTTGCCTATGGGGCTTCTCACTGGCATGCCCATAAACATATCCCTGGTGCCTAGTGGTGCCTAGTGGGCTTTCTGCCCCCCTGCAGGGAGCAGATAGTAGGCTATTGCCCCGATATGCCTTTCGGGGGGGCAGAAAGCCTTTTTTTGGCAGCGGGGGCATTAGCATGACCATTCTCAGCAGCCCCCACCCCTATGTATAAAAGAAAACAACAAAATCCCTGGTGCCTAGTGGGATATCTGCCCCCCCAGGGGGCAGATTAGGGACTTTTTGCCCCCATCTGCCTCCTGGGGGAGGCAGAAAGGCTGAGGCAATTCTTTTTGTTGGGGGGTGCATTGGTATGCCCATTTTGGCAGCCCCCACCCCTACATATAAAAAAACAATCCCTGGTGCCTATTGGGCTTTCTTGCCTTCCCAGGGGCAGATCAGGGGCTATTGCCACCATCTGCCTCCGGGGGGCAGAAAGACTGTGGACTTTTTTAGGGGGATGAAGGCATTGGAATGCCCATTTTGGGCAGCCCCCACCCCTATATACATAAAAAAGATCCCTGGTGCCTAGTGTGCTTTCTACCCCCGGGGGTAGATTGGGGGCTATTGCCCATTTGCCTCCCAGTGGGGGGCAGAAAGACTGTGGAATTTTTGGGGGGATGGGGGCATTGGCTTACCCATTCTGGGCAGCCCCACCCCTTATACATAAAAATAAATCCCTGGTGCCTAGTGTGCTTTCTGCCCCCCTGGGGGCAGATCGAGGGCTATTGCCCCACTTGACTCCCAGTGGGGGCAGAAAGACTGTGGAATTACGCACTTGCATGCCCATATCGGGCAGTCCCCACCCATAAATAAAATAAGGCAAATAATCCCTGGCATCTAGTTGGCTTTCTGCTCACCCCATCTGCCTCCCACGGAGGGAAAAAAGGACTGTGGAAGTTTGCGGGGGTGGGGGCATTGACATGCCCATCTCGGGTGGCCCCCACCCTTAAATCCAATTTAAAAAAATCCCTGGCACTTAGTGGGCTTTCTGCCCCCCGGGGGGAAGATTGGGGGCTACTGTCCCCATTTGCCCATCAGGGGGCAAAAAGACTGGAATTTTGCTGGGTGGGTGGGGGCATTGGAATGCCCTTCTTGGGCAGGCCCCACCCCTAAATCACATTTTAAATCAGAAAGACTGTTTGTTGCAAAAAAATATTGTTTGGGGGGAGCAAAGGCCCTTGCCCAAGGGGACGCTCCCCCCTCCTTGGTGCCTAGTGGGTTGATCCCTGCTTGGGGATCGGCCTCCTGGGGAGATCCCTAAGCAGGGATCCACTAAGGACGGGTAACATTGGAAAGGGGAGATTCTCCCTTTTCCAAAGATACCTCTCCTGACTTTCTACATGCTTGGGGGGGCTGAGATAGCCCCCTGAGCATGTTGAAAGTGAAACTGAAATGAGCCTATCGGCTCATTTCAATTTTGGTTTCTGTGCAATGACGTCAGCGTGATGTGCAGGCTGATCGTCATTGCACAGAAACCAAAACACACAGCCTCAAGACCTGGGGCAGCCCTTCCCCAGCTCCCGAGGCAGTTGGGGGGAAAAGGGAATCCCTCTGGTGCCCACACCAGAGGGATTCCCTGTGCCATGTGATCGGACGGCCGGGGGCCATCCAACACACATGAGCTCCAGGCCGTCCGACGCACCAAAGGGGTTAATGTGAAATATCTAACTGCTTATGTATACATGTCTTTCAATATACTACAATTTTGGTGAACAATGCATGATTCTGTTATGATACATTACAAAGTGACTATCAACATGATTTGAGACCAATGAATGACGTAAAGTACTTTGTTTATGTTTACTATGTGGGCGAGTATAACAATGTTTTTTTAAATCATGCTCAATAGATTGAGAAAGGCTGCTGTGCAGCTGAAATGCATCTCTACTCTGTGCTATCTGGTTGATAAATATTGAGATACCAGCAGTCTTCGTATTTATGCTCTCTTTTGATGTATTGGGAGACCAGTGCATGGAGAAAGTGCGAGTTATAGCTGATGTGGAGAAAGTGCGAGTTATTGTTGATGTAGTGAGGTGGCAACATTGAGTATGGAGGATCCCGATTCATAGTAATTTGACGGTGTTGAGTAAATTATAAATATAAGGTATAAGTATTCATTTAGAATTTCTAAAATGTGTGTAGTTTAAGTATTGTTTGTATAGAAAGATAAATAAACTTACAGTAATTAAATGGTGATGTGTAAATTATAAATTTATGGTATATCTATAACTTTAACATTTCTAATGTTGTGTAGTTTAAGTTCGGTTTGTATAGAAAGAATAAATGAAGTTTTCTTAACTATAACTTATCCTTCATATTTGGTTTTCTCATTTAATTTCAATGGTTTTTATTTTTACTAAAAATGGGTTTAAAATTGTAGTGTCAAGTGTTATTAAGCTGACTCTAATTAAGTGGAGTGTCATGCAGTACAGTGGAGGAGAGTGTGGTAAAGTCTAGTGTGGTAGAGGGGAGTGGCTTAGCGTGCAGTGGAGTAAAGTGTTGCATAGTGGAGTGGCATGGTGTGTCACATAGTGGAGTGGAGTGGAGTATCATAGAGTGGGGCGGCATGTTGAACAGTTAAGTGGAATGTCATAAAGTAGAGTTCACTATTGTACAGTGGAGTCTCCTCGACTGGAGTTTCGTGGAGTGGAGTGTTGTGGAGTGGCATTGAGTAGAGTGTTGTAGAGTGGCATACAGTGAACAGAGTGTTGTAGAGTGTAGTCTTGGAGTTGGGTTGAGTGGACTAGAGTGTCATACAGTTGAGTGTTGTTGAGTGGAACATCATACAGTAGAGTGGCAGAGAGCTTCGTACAGTGTAGTTTCATACAATGTAGTGTTGTAGAGTAGCGTGATGAACAGTAGACTGTGGTACCATGTCATACACTGGAGTAGAGTAAAGCAGACTGGCGTGGAGTGGAGGGGCATCCAGTGGAGTACAGTCTTCTAGACTGGAGTGGCATACAGTAAAATGGTGTGTCATACAATAAAGTACAATATAATACAGTGGAGTGGAGTCTCATACACTGACTAGAGTGGAGAAGTATGGAGGTGCATAGAGTGGAGTTCAGTCTTCTAGAGTGGAGTGGTGTACTGTGAAGTGCCATGTCATAGAATACAATGAAGTGTCTTAGAGTGCAGAGGCCTGTCATAGAGTGGAGTGTCATAGAGTGGAGTGTCATACAGTGGAGTGTCATTCAGTATTGTGTCATATAGTGCTCTGTAGTTAAGTGATATGTAGTTGGGTGTAGTGTTTGCGAGTAGAGTGTCATAGTCTGTGATAGGGAGGAGTAAAATGACGTACAGAAGAGTTGGTTGGAGTAGAGTGTGGTAGAGTAGAGTGTTGTCAAGTGAAGTGTCATAGAGTACAGTGGAGGAGAGTGTTGCAGAGTGCTGTGTCATATAGTGAAGTAGCATGTTATGGAGAGGAGTGGAATACAGTAGAGTGGTGTAGCATAGAGTTAAGGAAACTCTCATAAATTAGAGTGGTGTCTCATACAGAAGAGGTGAGTGCTGTGTCACAGAGTGCTAGAAAGTCTCATGCAGTAGAATAGAGTGTTCAATGGAGTGAAGTTGGACTATGGAGTGTAAGGAACAAGATGGAGTTGAGTGTCAGACAGTGGCATACAGTATAGTAGAGTTTTGTAGAGTGGAGTTATATAGAGTGGAGGAGAGTTTCATAGAGTTGAGCAGTGTAGAATGAAGAGTCATGCACTGGAATGGCGTAAAGTGGAGTTGCAAACAGTGGAGTGGTATACAGTGTGATAGCATAGATGGAAGTGGCATATAGTGGAGTGGCATATTGTGGTAGAGCGTAGAGTGGAGCGGCACAGAGTGGAGTGCCATAGAGTGGATTGGCACAAAGGGGAGATGCACAGAATGGAGTGACATATAGTGGAGTATTGTAGAGTGGAATTGCATTCAGTGGAGTAGCATACAGTTGAGTGGCGTAGAGTGGAGTAGAGTGGAGTGGTGTAGACTGGAATGGAGAATAGTGTAGTAGGGTAGAGTGCAAAAGCATACATTGGAGTTGCTTAGACTGAAGTGGCATCCAAAGGAATAGCTTAGAATGGATTGTCATAGAGTGGAGTGGCATACATTAGAGTGACGTAGAGTAGAATAGCATACAGTGGAGTGGCATACAGTGTAATAGTGTGCAGTGGAGTGTCGTAGTTAGAATGGCATAGAGTGGGGTGACATACAGTGGAGTGACATAGAGTAGAATAGCATAGAGTGGATTAACGTAGAGTGGAGTGGCATACAGTGGAGTGGTGTAACTGGACTGGAGTACAGTGGATTGTGCTAGAATGGAATACCATACAGTAGAATGGCACAGAGTAGGGTTGCGTACAGTGTATTAGCGTAGAGTGGAGTGGCATACAGTCGAAAAGCATACAGTAGAGTGTAGTGGAGCACAGCCGAATAGCATGCAATAGAGTATAGTAGAGTGGAATAGCGTAGAGTGGAGTAACGTACAGTGGAACAGCATACAGTGGAGTGCTGTAGGCTGGAGTGGCATACAGTGGAGTGGGGTAGAGTAGAACAGCACACAGTGGAGTGGCGTACAGTGAAATAGCGTAGAGTGGAGTGTCGTACAGTGGAATGGCATATGGAGGAATAACCTAGATTGGAGTTGTGTACCGTACAGTGGCGCAGAGTGGAGTAGCATATGATGGATTGGTGTACATTAGAGTGTTGTACAGTGGAGTGGTGTACAGTGGAATAGCATACAATGGAGTGTTGTAGAGTGGCGTGGCATAGAGTAGAGTAGCATGCACTCGACCAGCGTACAGTGGAGTGGCATACAGTGGAGGTGTAGCATCAAAAAGAGTAGAGTTAAGTAGTATAGAGTGTAGTTGTGTACAGTGGAATAGCATCTATTGCAGTGGCACATTAGAGTGTTGTACAGTGGAGTGGTGTACAGTGGAATAACATACAATGGAGTGTTGTAGAGTAGCGTGGCATAGAGTAGCATGCACTAGAACAGCATACAGGGGAGTGGCATACAGTGGAGGTGTAGCATCAAAAAGAGTAGAGTTAAGTAGTATAGAATGTAGTTGTGTACAGTGGAATAGCATCTATTGCAGTGGAAAATCACCGAACACCACCCATGGACAGTTCTCGTGCAGACCCTGCCACAGATCCTTCACCATCGACAAAACTCCCGCTACCGCCGAAGGCCCACCTGATGCACTCACCACCGAAACCCTGACTTGCATCCTCCTCAACGTGCGCTCCCTGCATCGACATGCCGTAGAAATCTGGGACCTGATCGACACCCTCTCGTCCGACGTCGCCTTCTTCACGGAAACCTGGACCAACACCTCCTCCAGCCCCGACATCGCCACTGCCATCCCCGACGGCTACAAGATCCAGAGAAAGGACCGCCCCCACCGCCCAGGAGGAGGACTCGTAATCGCACACAAGACCCCCCTCTGACTCTCCACATCCAGCACGAGTGACCCCCACTCCAACACAGAACACCTCCACTTCCAGATCTTGACCAGACCACGCTACGCGGCACCCTCATCTACAGACTGCCAGGACCTCGCACCCAGCCTGCCGCCACCATCGCCGAGCTCGTCGCACCCCATGCCATCACCTCCACAGACTACATTCTACTCGGGGACCTGAACTTCCACCTTGACAACGGCAACGACCCCGACTCCACCACTTTCCTCGACAACCTCGCCAACCTCGGACTGAAGCAGCTGGTCAATACGCCCACCCACAGAGCTGGACACACACTCAACCCCATCTTCGTGGGAGGGACAAACATCCACTTCAGCCACACCACCGAGCCCCTATGGACGGACCACCACTGCGTCCATTTCACCTTCAACACCACCACCGCAACCAAGCCCGCCCCTCACCCACCACGGCAGAACTGGAGCAAGGTCACAGAGGAACACCTCAACACCACCCTCCTCCATAACCCCCCTAGCGCTACTACCGACACCAACGCCACAGCCATAGAATTTCACCGCTGGATCTCCTGCTGCGCCGACAAGCTCGCTCCCCTCCGCCATTCTGCCAAACAACGCCCTTTGAAGGCCGCCTGGTTCACCACAGAACTACAAGAAGCCAGACGCTCCTGCAGACGCCTAGAGAAAACCTGGTGAAACCAGAAAACCACGGAAGCACAGAACAACCACAGGAACGCCCTGAAGGAATACCATCAGCGCATAAGAGACACCAAACGGACCTTCATAAGAGACAAAGTCCAGACCAACGCGACCAACGCGACCAACACCAAGGAACTGTTCAACGTCATACAGCAGTTCGCAAAACCCACCAGCGAAGCCACGGACGTCACACATTCCCAGGAACTTTGCGACAAACTCAGCTCCTACTTCCATCTGAAGATCAAGGTCCTCTACGACAACTTCAGCGAACCAGTGCCGGACACCACCCCCCCCACCCACCGCCGCCGATAAGCCAACCATCATGACCTGGGATCCCACCACCGTCGAACACATCACCGTGACCATGAAGAAAACCCACTCAGGAGCCCCTACGGACCCCTGCCCACCGCACATATTCCACAGGGCCGCCGCCGCCATCGCACCCGAACTAGGATGGACCATTAACGCCTCCTTCAGATCCGGAACCTGCCCAGACATCTGGAAGAGGGCGGAGGTTAAACCCCTCCTCAAAAAACCAACGGCCGACCCAACGGACCTGAAAAACTACCGGCCTATCTCTCTCCTCCCCTTCACAGCCAAAGTCACCGAGAGACTCGTAAACGCCCAGCTGACTGCCTTCATCGAAGAGAACGCCATCCTAGATGCTTCCCAGTCTGGTTTCCGCAGCAACCACAACACCGAGACCGCCCTCCTCGCCGCCACTGATGACATCCGCTTGCTACTCGACCAGGGACACACTGTGGCCCTCATCCTTCTAGACCTCTCTGCAGCCTTCAACACCATCTCACATCGCACACTTGCAGCCAGACTTCACGATGCATGGATACAAGGAGCCGCCCTCGACTGGATCCAATCCTTCCTCTCCGGCAGAACCCAAAGGATCAGACTCCCTCCCTTCCTCTCCGAACCCACCGATATCAACTGCGGAGTTCCCCACGGATCATCACTCAGCCCCACGCTCTTCAACATCTACATGGCCCCCCTCGCCGCCATCGTCAGACAGCATGGGCTCAGCATTGTATACTACGCCGACGACACCCAGCTCATCCTCTCACTCACGAAGAATCCCGAAGACACCAGACTCTACTTCCAGGAAAGAATGAAGAACATGGCAGCCTGGATGAAAGACAGCTGCCTGAAGCTCAACTCAGAGAAGACCGAGGTCCTCATCCTCGGACCCTGCACCTCCGCCTGGGACAACACCTGGTGGCCCCCCGCCCTCGGAAACCCAACCACCCCTACAGACCACGCACGAAACCTCGGCATCATCCTTGACTCCTCCCTCTCCATGAACCGCCAGATCAACGCCGTCGCCTCCACTAGTTTCAACTGACTGCGCATCCTCCGTAAGACCTTCAAATGGATCCCCCCCGACTGCAGAAGGACCGTCACCCATGCACTCATAACCAGCAGACTGGACTACGGCAACGCCCTCTACGCCGGAATCAACAGAACTCTTCTACACAAACTCCAAACCATCCAGAACGCCGCAGCCAGACTCGTCCTCAGGACACCGCATCATGAACACATGACCCAACACCTTTGAGACCTTCACTGGCTCCCCGTCGAGAAGAGGGTCACCTTCAAACTCCTCACCCACGCCTACAAATCCCTCAACAACATCAGACCCAAATACCTCAACGAGAGAGTATCCTTCCACGTACCCAAGAGGAACCTCCGCTCCGCCGACCTCGCCCTGGCGGAGGTCCCACGCATCCGCAGAAACAGAACGGGCGGGAGAGCCTTCTCCTACATCGCAGCCAAGACCAGGAACGAGCTCCCTGTGAACATCAGACGCTCCCCGATCCTGCACACGTTCAGGAAGGACCTCAAGACCTGGCTCTTCGACTGATCCGGAGCCACCCCCCCTAGCGCCTTGAGACCCTCACAGGTGAGTAGCGCACTATACAAACCCCCTGATTGATTGATTGATTGATTGATTGATTGAAATAGTATACAGTGGAGTGATGTACAGGGAAGGGGAATAGGGTGGAGTGGTGTAGAGTAAAATACTGAAGAGTGGAATGAGGTAGCCTGTAGTGTGGTAGACTGTAGTGGCGTACAGTGTAATAGCGGCATCATCCTTGACTCCTCCCTCTCCATGAACCGCGGGTAAATGCCATAGAATGGAGTGGCATACAGTGGAGCAGCATACATTGGAGTGGTGTAGCTGGGAATAATGTTGAGTGTAGTGTCATACAGTGGAGTGAAGAAGAGTGGAGTGCCGTAAAGTGTAATAGGATAGAGATGAGTGGTGTACAGTGAAATAGCATACAGTGTACTCTGGAGTGGCGTAGAGAAAAGTGGCATAGAGTGGAAAAGGATACAGTGTACTGTCGTAGAGTGGAGCTGCCCACAGTGGAATAGTGTGGAGCAGCATAGAATGGAGGGGCATACATTAGAGTAGCATGGAGTTGAGAGGAATAGAGCGGAGTGTCATAAGTCCTGTGCAGGCCCATTGTCATTTTCCCTATGTTAGCAGGAGCACATTGCAGACTGTCCTCTGCTTTGCACACATTACCTTGCAGATATATTTTGCTTTATGCCACAATGTACTTTCACACAAAACACGCTGTTGTTTGCATTCTGTTCCTTTCCTGGGATTTAGTCTGAACATGTAGACAAGGGTGAACAACAATGCCCTGTGTTATTCTGTTCTGGTCAGGCCCTAGCACCTAGACAAAACACGCAAATGCAGCTGTTGTTTGGAACAAGTACTTTCCTTCATATAGGTATACACAGATAGGTAACACATACTTGGAGAGGGGCCTTTCCAGGAAAAAGAGATTGTGACAACGTCTAGGATGTAGAGCTTTCATCTCTGTTTTAAGAGGTACGGGGTCCGCTGCTAACACCTAAAGATCTTCTGATATATATATATATACATATTCATTTTGCTTCTGTAGAAAGGGAGGGAGGTTAGGCTACACTATCGTATATAATGACAGCTCAATGTATGATTTATGGACTACTAGCTATGCTTACCATATTTGTGTTAGGCATTTTCTTACTTGTTGTGCCACATATACTGCATACTAGAGCACGATAGTTAAAATAAACATTTTTTAACTTTTAAAACATTTTAAACTTTCCTCGTGTCTCTGTAAGAACTTTTTGTGGACTTGTATGAGTGTGTGAGCGAAAAGGTGTGTCCTGCAACCGTGATTTCTGAGAGAATCTGGAGTGTTGTGTTCTGGGATGACTAATCACTTGTTCTCTGTGACTGAGTAGGAGGGCAAGTGAGACACTATAGTTAGTCAGTTCCGGTCTCATGGGTGCTCAGGTGGTAGGATGACTCAGTCCCTGCCTACTAAGGTCTCATGATCCCAAGCATAGTTCTGTGACTGCGCAGAATCCCTGCAACAGGAGTTGTGTACAGTGTAAAAGCGTACAGTGGAGTGTTGTATAGTGTAGTGGTGTATAGAGGAGTGGCATACAATGGAGTGGCATTGTGTGGATTGTTGTACAGCAGAATAGCATGCAGTGGAGTGGTATACTCTAAATAATAAATAACCCGGTATTTGCAAAGCACAAACTAATCACCCCTAAGGGTCTCAAGGCGCTGTGGCTCTAGAGTGTCATAGAGTAGAGTGACATAGAGTGGAATAGCATACAGTGTAGTGTCATCAAGTGGAGCTGAGTACAGTGGAATGGCATAGAGTGTGCCCTGGAGTGGCATAGACTGGACTGTTGTAGAATGGAGTGGCGTAGATTGTAAATAGCATACAGTGGAGTGATGTAGATTGGAGTGTCATATAGTGGAGGGAGGAAGAGGAGTGGTATAAAATGCATTGGTGCAGAGTACAGTAATGTATAGTGGAGTGACGTTTAGAACAGTAGTATAGAGTTTAATAGCATTTAGAGGGGTATCATAGAGAGGAGTGGCAAAGAGTGGATTGACATAAGTGTGATACTTAGCGTGAAAGTGGGTGAATAGATGTAATGTGGCACAAGTACAGATCATGATTTTTGGTAGTAGGTATAAATAGTGAAGTAGTGTTAAAGTTATAATTGTTGATATACTTAATTATAAATTGGGTCGCTGTACACAACAGTAACTTTGTGGTATACAGCAGTACATGCCGAATAGATGGCAATATCAGATTGACTGCTTTCTGTCTTTACAAAACATAAACAGCAGCGATGTATTTTCGCTACCTTCCAGGTTAAGGCCTTAGATATAGGTAAGTACTAGGTTTTATCATTGTCCCCAATCTATTACCACTTTATTATTAAAGTTGTAAAGTTTGTGAAATGTATTTATATTTTTCTATACATTTTTACTACACTTTACATAGAACCTATTTTTTTAAAAGAAATGTAAGTAGCGCTATAATTTCTAATTATTATTGCAGTACTCCAATGAACTCAATATATGAAAAATTTAAAACACACTGAGGTCACTATATTAGTAAAATGTAGTTTGGTGCAGTGCATTTTTAATTTCTTTACATCTTTTTTATGTACCATGGTACTTCTTGGGAAGTACCACTATAATCCATACTTTTTTTTAGAATATATAGAAACTTTTAAATAATGTTCCCTACCTATTACCACTCTAGTAAAGTGGTAATTGGTAGGAAAAACATAAAAACGTAATACTTGCCTAAATCTAAGGGTGGAACTCAGAACACAGTCAAAGTGTAGCTAAAACAACATGGATGCCTTTAACTTCTGTAAAGACAGTCATTAGCAAATCACATAATGACTTGTCATCTCTATATACCACGGTAGTTCGCAAAATACAGCAAAATTTCACAAAACTACTGCAACAACAGATATCACTAAGCTAAAATGCATTATAACCTAAAAAAATACTTACCCTACATACCTGTAGTACCCAAAAGGATCATCTGCACACCATAAAGTATAATTCTTCCATATTTGAAGGAAATCAATTCAGCAGTTTTTTCGCTACATCTGATGCAAAAGTCTATGGAAAATGCATTGGTGGATACATGTGTTTTTGGACCTACCTCGCCCTTTTATCTTTGCATCTCCTTGACCAATCACTGCAAAAATGTCCATGCTCTGCCAATGTAGGAATAGCTATATGTCTGGAAATGTTTGTGGAGATTTGACAAATTGGGAAAAGTTATTAGTGAGTAAATATCTGAGGAATTGATGTACCTGGCAATCCTAACTATAACTACAGAGTGGCTACCATGACTCTGTAACATATATATAGTCCTCCCACACATGAGCAGTATAAATACTAGATTCATTTAGAGATGTATTTATTTATTTATTTATTGATTGAATTGATTGATGGTTTAATCATGTATTTATTTATCCATATGTATAATTATATATGGTTATACACATTTGTTTGTAATAATGCCATATGTTAAGCGGATTAACCACGTTATGTTCGAATATGAATTACAACACGCTGTAGTTTGTATTATCGCAACAAATGCCTCACAACTACACAGTCTGTCTTGTATGGTGATCATATGAACTCCTGTCAGGTGACATGTTGACACAATGGATTTAAAGACTGTGATTTGCGGCACTTCCTCATGTGATCAAGGTCACATGCAGTGACCGAAACGCGTAATGGCGAGTTGGAGCGAGTGAAATAAAGGAGATTTTTGCACACGTATTGGAGTTTGTACCCATTTATCCGTATCGAGAGGATTTTGTTGGGAAACGTCGTGGCATATCTATATATATATTCACTGAAAAAACCATAGGTTTTAGGGACAGTTTTAGTTACTTGGACATTGCACTCGTACAAAACCCGTGAAATTCCCCCGTTATAGTTAGTTCAGCTAACTATAACTCGCGCCCCCGCAATGCACTGCTGATGACGTCACATATTACATCACTCATGACATGGTCAGTGACATCACTGATGACATCACTGATGACATCTCAAATGACATCACTGATGACATCATCCAGTGACTGTGTGTTTCTGTAAAGTTTAAATATTTTTAATATATATAGGAAAAGACGTATTGAAGAATGAGTGGGTGTGTAAGTGTCTGTATGGATGATTTAGTAGGTGCGTGACTGACTCTATAAGTGAGTGATTTAACGTATCTTACTGAATGCATGGGTTAGTGACTAAACTGGGTGAATGTCTGTATCCGTCTGTCTGTTGCTGTGTAAGTGGCTGCATGGGTTTGTGAATAGCTACATGAGTGTCTATATGAGTTATTGATTGGTTGTCTGAGTATCTGTATGGGTGCCTGAGTGTTTGTGTGGGTGGGGTGTGTGCGACTCTGTGCATAGATGTGTGAGTGGGTGATTCACTGGGTGGATGGTTTCAAGAGTGCATCTGTGATAGACTGTATGGGTGGGTAAGTGTGTGTAAGAGTGTGTTAGTGAGTGAATGTATGTCCCAGTGGTACATGTGTGAGTAACTACATATGTGAAAGCCAGTATATATGTGTGTTGGAGTATATAAATAGCTATAAGCGAGAGTGAGTGATTGTGATAGTGGCTGTATGGATGAGTGTGTGCTTGTATCAGTGATTGTATAAGAGCGTAACAATGTGCTAGTATTTGTATGATTAAGTGAGCTGGTGTGTGTATAACTGTATAGGTGAGTAAATGGCAGTGTGTTTAATTATTTGCATGACTGACTAGGTGTGTGAGTACCTCTTTGGATGAGTGGCGGTGTTTGAGTGTCTATATAGGAGTAAGAGTGCATATGATAGTCCTGTACTGAGTGACCATAAGTATGAGTGACTGTACGGGTGAGTGAGTGGATGTGTGTGTGTAGACCTAAGAATCAGTGAGTGGGTATGTAGTTATTGGTGTTGGAGTGTCTATAGTTTTGCGAATGGCAGTCTGTAATTTAGATTGGGTGTATCAAAGGTTATATTAGGGTGTGAGGAGCTGCATCAGATTATCACGTGGATGATGTCATCAGTGATGTCATTTGAGATGTCGTCAGTGATGTCATCAGTGATGTCACTGACCATGTCATGAGTGATGTAATATGTGACGTCATCAGCAGTGCATTGCGGGGGCGCGAGTTATAGTTAGCTGAACTAACTATAACGGGGGAATTTCACGGGTTTTGTACGAGTGCAATGTCCAAGTAACTAAAACTGTCCCTAAAACCTATGGTTTTTTCAGTGAATTTCAAAGGTTTTTAAAATGCTAATTTGTAACTATAACGTGTCTGAAACCTATGGTTTTTTCAGTGAATTTCAAAGGTTTTTTAAATGCTAATTTGTAACTATAACGTGTCTGAAACCTATGGTTTTTTCAGTGAATTTCAAAGGTTTTTTAAATGCTAATTTCTAACTATAACGTGCCTGAAACCTACCGTTTTTTCAGTGAATTTCAAAGGTTTTGTAAATGACAATTTTTAAATGTATTAATTGTTATATTAATTTTTTTCATACTGATTTACTACATTTTTAGAAACAATTTTTTTTTACATATTTTATTTTTAAATTACATTGTAATTACATTATACATTACATTACAAAAAATACTTTCTCAGAATGAATTACTTTAGTTTAAATACTTTGCAGATAGGCAATAGACTTTTAAGTACAGTAGTTACAGTTGTTGCAATGGGCAACACATTTTCAAACACAATGCAACATTCAGCTCAATGTGAATTTCTAGTTAAATGCAATTAGTTACTTTATGGATTACTTTTGTAACCACAGGACTGGATCCTAGATTCAGTCCTGGTACATCTCCTGTAAACAGTTGAGTAAAAGCGTTTTGGTTACAGTCGTGATTTTTAAGGAATATTATTGTATTTTAAAAGTTGACACTTAGAAACTTTTCTCATAGAATCACCAATGTTATCCTATGGAAGGAAATTCACTTAGCAGGTAAAAACTGTTATCGTTACTTTTTCTTACTCAGTGTTGGATCCTGGATCCAGCACTGGTGCATCTCCTGTAAACAGTTGAAAAAATGCGTTTAAGTCATACAGGCGATTTTTAAGGAATATTTGTAGTTTGTGAAAATCAACACTTTGAAACTTTTTTGCTGAAAACCAGTCAATCTTAGCCTGTGAAGGAAATTCAAGTTACCGGTAAGTACGGTTAAAATTACTTTTGAGGATCAGTACTGGGCTGAAAGATGCAGCACTGAGGTCTCTCCTGATAACAGGTGAGTAAATCGGAATTCGTATTTCGGCTGATTTTAGAGGAATATTTTAAAGTTCCAAAACTCCACACTTAGAAGAATTTCCAAGTGAAACCAGTCAATGTTAGCCTATGGAAGGAAATTCAAGTTACTGGTAAGTACGGTTAAAATTACTTTTCAGGACCAGTACTGGGCTGAAAGATGCAGCACTGAGGTCTCTCCTGATAACAGGTGAGTAAATCAGAATTCGGATTTCGGCTGATTTTAGAGGAATATTTGCACAATGGTGAAGGGAGGGGCGGGGCCTGAGGTTACATCTGTGCAAACGCGCCCCGTGGCGCGTTTTAAGTTGGGGGATTAAGTCCCCTTGAATCCTGAGGGTCCCTAGGGGCCAACTAGCCCACCAGGAACCTCCAATATGCGCCAGGGGGCTGCGTTGCAGAGACGTGTAGAGAGGCCACACCCCTTTTTACACCTCTCTGCAACGCAGCTCTGTGGCGCTTTCTGGATGTACCTGTTGGGCTAGTTGGCCCCCAGGGACCCTCAGGATTGAAGGGGATTTAATTCCCCATCTTAAAACGCGCCACGGGGCCTGTTTGCACACATGTAACCTGAAGCCCCGCCCCCTCCCTTCACCACTGTGCAAACGCGCCCCGTGGCGCGTTTTAAGTTGGGGGATTAAGTCCCCTTGAATCCTGAGGGTCCCCGGAGTCCAACTAGCCCACCATATACCTCCAAAAAGCGCCACAGAGCTGCGTTGCAGAGAGGTGTAAAAGGGGTGTGGCCTCTCTACACGTCTCTGCAACGCAGCCCCTGGCGCATATTGGAGGTTCCTGGTGGGCTAGTTGGCCCCAGGGACCCCAGTATTCAAGGGGAATTCGTTCCCCTCTGCAAACGCGCCAGGGCGCGTTTGCAGAGTGGTGAAGGAAGGGGCGGGGCCTGCGGGCCCGATCGTTTAAAAAAAATAATAAAATTGTCCCCTGAAGGGGGGCTGTGTGGCCCCCCTTCCTTTTTCCTGTTTTTATGCCCTGGGGACCCCATCCCCCAGGGCCTTACCCCTCTTTAAAATTTTTAATTAAAAAAAAAACGGGAAGGGGGCCGCGTGGCCCCCTTCCCTGGGCCTGTATTGGCCCCGGGGACCCCATCCCCGGGGCATGGCCTCTATATTTATTATTTTGAGGGGGCAGCGTGGCCCCCTCCTCTGGCCATTTAAGGCCCCGGGGACCCCATCTCCCGGGGCCGGCCTTTACGTTGTTTTTTTCTTTTTTTTTTAAATTTAATTTGTAGAGGAGGGGGCCACGTGGCCCCCTCCCGAGCCACTACTTGCCCCGGGGACCCCATCCCCCGGGGCTGGCCCTCTCCGTTGGGGACTGTGGGGGGTCCCCAATCCCCCCACAGTCCCGCCGGCTCCCCACGTCCCTTGGGAGCCGGCATTGCTGTTCCACATGGGGAGCAGCTGACATGCTGCTCCCCATGTGGAAAAGCAATCGCTTTGGATATTGGAAGAGAGAGCAGGTTTCCTGCTCTCTCTTCCAATATCCAAAGCAGTTTGCAATGACAGGACGGGAGCCGCGAGGCTCCCGTCCTGTCATTGCAAACAGCAGTGTCCCAGGGGTAGGCACCCCGGGACACTGCAGGAGCCGGCCCTGGGGGGGGTGGTGGTCCCCAGGGCCATCAAGGGCTCCAGGAGGGGGGCCGCGCGGCCCCCCTCCCATTCAGTACACAGCCCCGGGGAGGTGGTGGTCCCCGGGGCTCTGGGGGTCCGTAACGGACCCCCATATTAAAATGTTTAGTGCCCCGGGGAGGTGGCGGTCCCCGGGGCGTGTGGGGGGGCTGGAGCCCCCCCCACACAGGTTTTGTTTTTAATTTAAAAAAAGCCCCGGGGAGGTGGTGGTCCCCGGGGCTGCGGGAGGGCTCAGAGCCCTCCCGCACCATTTTTTTAAAAAAGCCCCGGGGGGGTGGCGGTCCCCGGGGCTTGGGGGGCCCTTTGAGGCCCCCCACACATTAATTTATCCCCCCCCCACCATGCCCCCGGGACTTGGGCCACCCGGGGCCAATTAGCATCGAAGCGCAGGAGACCGCGCTTCGATTTTTTTTTCGGCAGGATTCGCGCACCCTGAGCGCATCCTGCCGATTTAAAAAAAAAAATGCTTTTTGCCCAGGGGGTCCTTGTGGGACCCCTGAGCTGGCCTAGGGGGTTAGGGTGTTTCTACCCTGCCCCCTTTGTGCGTTTGCGCACTTGTTTCTTTTTTTTCTCGGCGGGATACGCGCACCCTAAGCGCATCCCGCCGATTTAAAAAAAAAATCTTTTCTGCCCAGGGGTCCTTGTGGGACCCCTGAGCAGACCTAGGGGTCAGGGTGTTTCTACCCTGCCCCCTTTTGCGCTTTGCGCACTTGTTTCTGTCCCTCGGTTCTACCGAGGGACAAAATGGCTGCCAACACTTCCTGAATCGGAATGTTGACAGCCAGCTGACAACCAATTAACATGCAGCTCGTGATCGGGACGGTGCGCGCAGGGTGCGCTGAGGGTACGCGTATCCGACGCGCCCATAGATATATATGTACTTTTACTTTTGATTTTCTCAGGAACTACTGAACGGATTTACACCATTTAAGCAAAAGGCACCAGTCTGAACCAAGGACTACCTCTTTGCCAAATTTGGTGTAATTCCGTTCAGCAGTTCGAGCTGTAGCTGCGACTAAAGGTTCCTATGGAAAAATGAATGGGGAAAACGCGTTTTGGGACCTCCCTTTTTTCTCGGCCCCCGCTTCACGTATCACCCCGAGACTTTCAGGGTAGGAGCGGAGCGGAGCGCCCCAACAAGTTGGAAACTTTCATGAAGATTCATCAACCGGCGCCAACGTTATTTCAAATAGAATGTCGCGGATTTCCTATGGATAATAGGTTGTAACTATAACTATCTACTGGCGACCGCCAGTAGATAATATATATATATATATATATATATATATATATATATATATATATATATATATATATATATATATTAAAATATATATATATATATATATATACACACATGCATTGGGAAGTGATTATATATATATACATACATATATATAAAGATAGATAGATAGATATAGATATAGATATAGATATATATATATAGATAGATACCAGTTGAAACTCCTATTTTTGGTAATCTTTCTTTGCTGATTGCCTGCCCATCAAATATTGTTTGGTGTTCATTTCTGGTCTTAACAATAGGATGTAACATTTTGGCATAAAAATACTGAAGACCAAAGCAAAACTGGAAGACAAAATAGCAAAGACCTCCATGGCCACCATATACTTGCCATGGGTGCTGAGGTAAGCCGGAATAAAAGAGAGCCAAACACTCAAGAATGCGAGCATGCTGAAAGTGATAAATTTGGCCTCATTGAAGCTGTCAGGCAGTTTTCTTGCCAAGAAAGCCACTATGAAACTCTTAGTTGCCAGAAGCCCAAGATATCCCAGCATGCACCAGAAAGCTATTGAGGACCCCTCATTACATTCAATTATAATTTTTCCAGGTTGTACATAGGTGTTGTGCTCTGAGAAAGGAGGGGAGACAATTAACCAAGCGGCACACAAAATAATCTGATTAGCAGTACAAACAACTATGACCGTATATGAAAATTGTGGTCCAAACCATCTTGTTACGTCACTGTTGGGTTTTGTGGCATTGAAAGCAATGACCACCATAATGGTTTTTGCTAAGATGCATGAGACACAGAGAGCAAAAGAGATGCCGAAGGTAGTTTGGCGCACAAGGCACTTTCCTTTACTCGGATAACCAATAAATGGCAAAGAGCATAAACAACACATAGCCAGAGCCAAAAGAAGAATGTAGCTGACAAAGCGGTTATTAGCTTTTATGACAGGTGTGTCCTTATATAATATGAATAGTCCAAGAATGACGGAAGGAACAAGGCAGAGGACTATGGACATTATTGCCAAGACCATCCCTAATGGCTCTTGAAAGGACAGAAATTCTATTTCCTTGGGAAGACAGCCATCTTGTTTTCCATTGGGCCAGTGGTTCACTGGACACTTGGAGCACTCAATTGAATCTGAAAGTCAAAACATCAAAAATGAAATGCAGCATTATGATTACTTTCATTATAAACTTTAATTTGGTTCAAGAACCATAAAAATGCATTATGAAACAATAAAAATACATAAAACGCGCAAGATAAGACCACATTTCATTAAAGTGCATATGCTAACAATTTAGGATTGTGGTTCATTCATTTAAGACATCTGCAATTTCAATAAGCCTCCATGCTACCTCTAATACCAAAAGACAGGGACCTCAGTGTGAGTCTAAGAAATGGACTCAAAGCTGGGTCAAATGCCCTCCAAGCAGCTGTTGTAACACCAATCAAATTGGAAAGTGCTTCTTGTATTTCCCAACTTAATTGAAATTGAAATACACAGCACATAAAAACAGGAAAACCATTAAAAAAATCAAGATATATGGCTGTCTAACGTATATTCTCACCAAAACATCTCGATCTAATATGCCAGATTGAGCTTAAATACTTTGAAACCGAATACACAATACTGCTCCTATTATCTGACTTGCAGATTCTTAATGCATGGCATCTGTCTACAAGCCCAAACAGCCGACAGAGGGGAGTAATCCAACTGGCCCACTGCTTTGCATAAGCACTGCAGCAAAATAATAAATGTCATCATTTTTCACAGTGTTATAGCCCATGGGACATAAGGTAGAAACAAAAGATTTTTAGACCATGAACTAGTAAAGGAAGATAATCGTAAAACCCCTAAACTGAATTTGAAAAAAAGGGCTTGTGTTGTTGGAAGATTGATAAAATCCATTAATTCCTCGATTTCGGGGGCACATTTAGAAGGCAGGTGTGTATCTGTTAGACTTCCTGAAACCACTGCTGAAACTTTGTAACAAAACACAACATCCCAATAGTGAGTACGAATAATTTCACTGGCATCACTTGGAATTGTAGCAGCAATAGCCAGTATTTTCTCAGTCCTAGCCCAGTCAACCAGGTGTTTACATGCGTGAGCCAGGGGATTGTCTGTATTCGATGATTGGCCAGTAGCTCCCTGAGACAATCTCTATAGGGCTCGAGTTCTCCTACCGTCTATAGCCTGGCCCAATACAAAATTGGTTTAGGCAGGCAATGTCTGAGAAATGACTATTCTTTCAATCAAAACTTAATGGGAGCAATGAGGCACTCTTTGTGAGTCTCAGAAGGACTTTGATAAAATAATTTTGACTTCTATCTAATTCATCAAGATTACCCCACAAGTCTTGCTCATACAAAGCCACCCCATATGCTTGAGCCTTGTATATCCCTAGGGCCGGAGAGATCGGGTAAGAAGAGGCCCTGTTGGCCACTCTAATAATTGATCCAGCACTATGTTTCAATGTCAATAAGCTTTTTTCAATTTAGCAAGACCATCTGTTGGAGTCGTTGAATATGACCCCTAAATAATTGAACTCAAAGACCCTGTCTAATGAGATGCCTTCTAGAGCAATGCTCCCTCAGGCTCTTTTCTGTGGGCTAAAAGTCATATATTTAGTTTTGCTGCTGTATATTTCTAGGCTATGATCTTTGCAAAGCAAATGAAACCTTCACAGCAGAATATTTAAGTCCCATGAAGTTTTAGGGATTAAGGGTGTATCATCAGCAAATAGCAAACCCGGCACCTTCATCCAGCCATTTTGCTTGCATCGTTCTTGTAATCCTGGATATATAAGATACAACAATTAATCTATAACAAAAACAGAGTGGGGGCCAGGACAAAGCCCTGGCGCACACCTCTGTGAATAGGAGTTTCCTCAGTGGTCTCCCAGTTGGGCCCCAATTTATCCTAGCATAATTTCCTGTGTACAATTGATGGATTAACATGAGCAAACCCATAGGAACCCCAATTTTCCCCAACACCTCCCAAAGGTTTGGTCATGAGACAAGGTCAAAAGCAGACCACAGAACAAGAAATGCAACAAAAAGCAGCCCCGATCAACCTCAGCATTTTTCCATTTCATAGACAAGAACCGAGGGACTTGAGCAATCATACTTATCTTGGCCATAAAACCTACCTGAAAGTGCAAGAGCACATTTTCAGATCTTATTCATTCCATAATTTTTTCTGGAGTTGCTTACTGTAATTCTTTTGGATGTTATGAATGAGACAAATAGGCTGATAATTACCTGGAAATTGTCTAGCTCCCTTTGTATAGATAGGTATAATTTCTTCCCCTTTCCAGGAATAGGGTAATGGAGCATGTTAGAAATGGAGTTTCTGGTTGGCTAGGATATGCACCTAAGCCAAGCAGAACCCACCACTCTAGCCAGGGCAAGGGAGTTACACACTGAAGATAACCCCTGCTCACCCCCTTGATAGCTTGGCAGAGCAGTCAGGCCTATCCCAGAGGCAATGTGTAAAGTGTTTGCTCAACACACTCACACAGCAGTGACACACTAGGCACACCACAAAAGAAACTCCATACAAGGTTATATAAAAATTGCCTTTGTATTATCCATAAAAACACATTAGAACACAATCACATGTATTACTGTGCCACTAGGCACTTGTCATGACTTCACACAGGATTACATAAATCACTTGGCCAATCAGGCCATTGTCATCACAATACAGGCATCAGGAGCTACTTTGCCAATCGGGCAGTTGTCCCACCATCATCAGCAGGGCACTACAGTAACCACTTGTAGGGTGTACACATCCTATCAATATCCTTATCTCTTTGCCCTAAGGCGTTTGTCATAATACATGTAGTGCAGTCAGGTAATACTGGTAGGTTGCGCCTATTAAAAAATATCATGTCAGCTGCAATAGGTCGTATGCAGGGCATAACCCAACTCTTAGCCTAACCACATTACCCATGATATGGTAAACCACACTCTGAGCGGCACCTGCGCTTCTATTAGCCTTCATACTGTAATTTCGTATTCGAGGGGGGCCCAGTCCTGGGCTCGCCCTGTAATGCCACTCAAAAATGACCCCCAACAGTGTACCAACTCTGCAGGGGCCACCAACATTGAAGAGGGGCCCGGCCGCAAATTTAGGCCAACTGGGCCAGCCGCACCCCCTCTCCCCGCAGGTCCACAAGTGGCAGGTCTCTCTCCCCCCCAGGGCAAGCAAAAGGATGGCCCAAAGCAGCTGGCCGTAACCATGCGGTGCCGCTGCCCACTAAGGCAGTCAATGGGGAACGGTGATTCCCCCCGGCCTTCTCTTCCAGGTTGGCTGCCGGGTATGGCGAGTCACTCACTCACCAGCCTCAGATCGTACAGGCTCCTCCCGGGTTTTGGTTCTAGAAGGGAACTCCCTTTGGGTGTGGCCCAGCAATGGAAGCGAGCAGCTTCCTCCTGTCTGGAGCATGTCCTCACTGCACCGAGGCTCTTCGCGGTGTCCTGCTGGTCAGGGCTGCGGCGGGCCAGGTCTCTCTCTCCTCGCTGACCCAGCCGGTTGCTAGGCAATGCCTAGTGCCCCAGCAGCATGAGGCATGACCCACACGGCAACTTCTCAGTGCCTCTTACGGTGGGTCGGCACTTCTCTGTGCCTGCCGCTCTGGAGTAAAAGTGAGCCCACGCCTCAAGCTTAGGTAACCGCTAGTGCCTCACCACAGTGGTTCTTGAGCTCGACACCTCTGAAGCGCTCCACCAGCACAGTTCAGGGAGCAGAGCCAACAACTGCTTCTCCCACTGGCCAAAGTGAAGCACCCAACACGTCTTGCTCCGCAGTAAGGAAGGTAACTGGCGCAGCGCTCACCACGCGCTATATTTGTCCGATTCCGCAGGACCAGCCACACAGCCCTGGTAAATCCCTGCGCCAGAAAGCAGGGCACAGGCAGGCCAGCAAATAGAGCCCCTTAGTAGAGGGCAGTCCCTTCAGCCACCTAGCAGGCAGCAGTTTAGACCCTCAATGGCGGTTCCTCCTGGCCAACAGAAGTCCATGCTGTATGTTCTCCTTGGTTCCTGAAGTTCCTCAGACATGAGGTCACAGCCCTAATATTTATTGTAGCAATGTATCTGTTCTTCCCCCTGGCACAGGGCTCTGAGCCCAGTCCATACCAGTTCTGGGGGCACTTTACAATTATCTTTACAAGTGCACAAGAACTTCCTTTATTAGTGTAAGCCTTGGCCCCAGACACACCACAAGGGGGTGGAGCCATCATTATGAAAAGCAGGCACAGCCCTATTCAGGTGCAGGTGCTACTCCTCCAACCACTCCAAATGTAGACCAGGCCTATTCAGGTGCCAGGGGAAACCCCTCTCGCTACTCTAAATTCAGCCAAGGTCTATTCAGCCTAGCTCTGATTTACCCAGGCAGGGCAGGACACACCTCAACCCCCTAAGGGACTGGCTGGAGTGAATGCACATCCCCTCTCTCCTGTCAGTCAAAACCAGACGGTCAATACACATCAGGCAGGAACAAAGATACATAGCACACAGAAATGCCCACTTCTAGAAGTGGCATTTCTAAAATAGTAATAATAAATCTGCTTTCACCAATAGGCAGGAATTATCACTACTATTCCACACATACAAAACTTGATCACTCTACCCCTCTCAGATCAGGAATTACCACTGAAGCACATATCAGGAACTCACCAATGCATCCCTATGAGAGGGCAGCCTCACAGCAGTGAGAAACCAAATAGGCTGTTTGTCACTACCAGGACATGCCACACAGTTAAGGCACATGTCCTTCTATTTACCTATACCGCACCCAGCCCATAGGGCTAGCTAGGACCTACTTTAGGGGTGACTTATATGTAGTAAAAGGGGAGTTGCAGATGTGGCAACCACTTTATGTGCCACATCACAGCGGCAGTAAACTGAACGCGCAGGGCCTGCAGTGGCAGAGGCCTGAGGCAGGTTTATAAGGCTACTTAGGTGGGTGGCACAAGCAGTGCTGCAAGACCACCAGTAGCATTTAATTTACGGGCCCTGGCTATATGGGATACCACTGTACAAGGGACTTACAGGTAAAATAATTATGCCAAACAGGTGTAGACCAATCTTACCATGTTTACCATAGAGAGCACATCCACTTTAGCACTGAACAGCAGTGGTAAAGTGCCCAGAGTTAGAAAACCACCAACAACAGGTCAGAAAAAATACAGGAGGAAGACAAAAAGTTCTGGGATGACCCCGCAAAGAGGGCCAAGTTCAACAGGGCACCTGTAGCTAGGGCATTTGAAAGGCAGTTTATGTAAGGAGCCCAAACCAAGGGTTCAGAATGATATAGATCAAATGGAATCCTGTCTAAACCAGGAGCGTTTCCTACTTTCTGGGCCTAAATCACATTGAGGGTTTCTTCCAATGCAAATACCACTGGTACACCATTAATGTCCTTAGGGGTATGGGGGTTCCAAGGCAATTAATTCCCTCCAAAGGTGTTGGATCTGCATAAATGTAAATGTCCAGCATTTGTAAAGCTCGAACAATTACCCGAAGGTGTCTAGGCACTGGGGGCTGTCCAGAAGATTAAGCAAGCTATTGCCCAGAGTCACATGGTGCTGGGCTGATCTGCCGCCGGCACCGGGGATCGAACCGTGAGCCCCCGTGTTCCGGCATCAGTTGCCCTGGCCGCTGCACCACACCTCTTCCACAAGATCAGTAAATTATTTAACCCACTCTGCAGCAGGAATATGGCATTCTGGGTGAGCAAGATTCCTGTATCCCTCATGGGTGACCAAATGCCGAAACTGTTTGGAATCCTTCTCTTTTGCTGCTTCCAACAAGCGAACCTAGACCTCTCCTTCCCTCTAGGACTTGCTGGTCTTAATAACCTTTGTATATTCCTGCCTCCGAATAAAAATATTGGTTCTTTTTTTACTCTTTATGACATCAACTAACACAGTTTTAGCCTCTCTGCAGTGGTGAGTAAACCATTCATGCATTTTAGGACTATTCTTGTAGACCTTAACCTCTTTCTCAAATAATTTTCTCAGGCTTGCAAACAACTCTTCATTTACCACCTGGATCCGGGAGCTTGAACAACCCCGGCTTCAAAATGTATGCAGTGCTACACAGGCCTATTCATAAATCGCTTTTAGAACACTCTCAGTATTTTCCAGGGCTGCCGATCTCCTATTCAGTCTATTATTTGTTAGGGCTGTTGGGCTAGATATTACTGTCTCAGGGCAAGATGTATCCTTGATCTGGGACCACTTTAGATGAAGTGACAGAGGAAAGTGGTTATTCAAGTGATCAATGACTGCCATGTCTACCATCTCATGCCAGATCCTCACATCTAACAGTATATAATCAATGTTATTCTTCTAGTCGCCCCTCTTAACAGTTGGTTTTACTTTACAATCCAAAATTGAATGGCCGTTATACGCTCTTAAGCTGTGTGACACAGTTATATCTACTACCTGTAGAGCTGCTGTACTTATTTTAACCTTCTTCCTGGGATTGGAATAAGAGGGAATTCCCCAAAATTCATCCGCTACCTTTATCAACTCTAGCGATACAAAAGGGGATGATGGACGGAACGTTTGAGCCAATCAAACACTCACCCCCAGTCAACTGATCCGGGTTTAATCCATCATCATTCTTTAGCTCACTCCACCACCCCAGTTCAGACATGGCCATATGCAAATCAGTCTGACCCTGTGCCTCATGGGAACAGTCCAGCCCGAACTGCCAAGCCATGTCTTCCCTGGACCGGAAACAAGCATCCTAGGACCGGTTTCTGGCATTCCAGCCGTCATCAGCCAGGCTTGCTTGAATCCAGTGGCAAAGTGAGCAAGGGACCCACGTCTGGGCATACCCCCGCCAACTTAGGGCGAACAAAGCGATACAAAAGGGGATGATGGACGGAACATTTGAGCCAATCAAACACTCACCCCCAGTCAACTGATCCGGGTTTAATCCATCATCATTCTTTAGCTCACTCCACCACCCCAGTTCAGACATGGCCATATGCAAATCAGTCTGACCCTGTGCCTCATGGGAACAGTCCAGCCCGAACTGCCAAGCCATGTCTTCCCTGGACCGGAAACAAGCATCCTAGGACCGGTTTCTGGCATTCCAGCCGTCATCAGCCAGGCTTGCTTGAATCCAGTGGCAAAGTGAGCAAGGGACCCACGTCTGGGCATACCCCGCCAACTTAGGGCGAACAAAGCGATACAAAAGGGGATGATGGACGGAACGTTTGAGCCAATCAAACACTCACCCCCAGTCAACTGATCCGGGTTTAATCCATCATCATTCTTTAGCTCACTTCCACCACCCCAGTTCAGACATGGCCATATGCAAATCAGTCTGACCCTGTGCCTCATGGGAACAGTCCAGCCCGAACTGCCAAGCCATGTCTTCCCTGGACTGGAAACAAGCATCCTAGGACCGGTTTCTGGCATTCCAGCCGTCATCAGCCAGGCTTGCTTGAATCCAGTGGCAAAGTGAGCAAGGGACCCACGTCTGGGCATACCCCGCCAACTTAGGGCGAACAAAGCGATACAAAAGGGGATGATGGACGGAACGTTTGAGCCAATCAAACACTCACCCCCAGTCAACTGATCCGGGTTTAATCCATCATCATTCTTTAGCTCACTCCACCACCCCAGTTCAGACATGGCCATATGCAAATCAGTCTGACCCTGTGCCTCATGGGAACAGTCCAGCCCGAACTGCCAAGCCATGTCTTCCCTGGACCGGAAACAAGCATCCTAGGACCGGTTTCTGGCATTCCAGCCGTCATCAGCCAGGCTTGCTTGAATCCAGTGGCAAAGTGAGCAAGGGACCCACGTCTGGGCATACCCCCGCCAACTTAGGGCGAACAAAGCGATACAAAAGGGGATGATGGACGGAACGTTTGAGCCAATCAAACACTCACCCCCAGTCAACTGATCCGGGTTTAATCCATCATCATTCTTTAGCTCACTCCACCACCCCAGTTCAGACATGGCCATATGCAAATCAGTCTGACCCTGTGCCTCATGGGAACAGTCCAGCCCGAACTGCCAAGCCATGTCTTCCCTGGACCGGAAACAAGCATCCTAGGACCGGTTTCTGGCATTCCAGCCGTCATCAGCCAGGCTTGCTTGAATCCAGTGGCAAAGTGAGCAAGGGACCCACGTCTGGGCATACCCCGCCAACTTAGGGCGAACAAAGCGATACAAAAGGGGATGATGGATGGAACGTTTGAGCCAATCAAACACTCACCCCCAGTCAACTGATCCGGGTTTAATCCATCATCATTCTTTAGCTCACTCCACCACCCCAGTTCAGACATGGCCATATGCAAATCAGTCTGACCCTGTGCCTCATGGGAACAGTCCAGCCCGAACTGCCAAGCCATGTCTCCCCTGGACCGGAAACAAGCATCCTAGGACCGGTTTCTGGCATTCCAGCCGTCATCAGCCAGGCTTGCTTGAATCCAGTGGCAAAGTGAGCAAGGGACCCACGTCTGGGCATACCCCCGCCAACTTAGGGCGAACAAAGCGATACAAAAGGGGATGATGGACGGAACGTTTGAGCCAATCAAACACTCACCCCCAGTCAACTGATCCGGGTTTAATCCATCATCATTCTTTAGCTCACTCCACCACCCCAGTTCAGACATGGCCATATGCAAATCAGTCTGACCCTGTGCCTCATGGGAACAGTCCGGCCCGGACTGCCAACCCATGGCTTCCCTGGACCGGAAACAAGCATCCTAGGACCGGTTTCTGGCATTCCAGCTGTCATCAGCCAGGCTTGCTTGAATCCAGTGGCAAAGTGAGCAAGGGACCCACGTCTGGGCATACCCCCGCCAACTTAGGGCGAACAAAGCGATACAAAAGGGGATGATGGACGGAACGTTTGAGCCAATCAAACACTCACCCCCAGTCAACTGATCCGGGTTTAATCCATCATCATTCTTTAGCTCAATCCACCACCCCAGTTCAGACATGGCCATATGCAAATCAGTCTGACCCTGTGCCTCATGGGAACAGTCCAGCCCGAACTGCCAAGCCATGTCTTCCCTGGACCGGAAACAAGCATCCTAGGACCGGTTTCTGGCATTCCAGCCGTCATCAGCCAGGCTTGCTTGAATCCAGTGGCAAAGTGAGCAAGGGACCCACGTCTGGGCATACCCCGCCAACTTAGGGCGAACAAAGCGATACAAAGGGGATGATGGACGGAACGTTTGAGCCAATCAAACACTCACCCCCAGTCAACTGATCCGGGTTTAATCCATCATCATTCTTTAGCTCACTCCACCACCCCAGTTCAGACATGGCCATATGCAAATCAGTCTGACCCTGTGCCTCATGGGAACAGTCCAGCCCGAACTGCCAAGCCATGTCTTCCCTGGACCGGAAACAAGCATCCTAGGACCGGTTTCTGGCATTCCAGCCGTCATCAGCCAGGCTTGCTTGAATCCAGTGGCAAAGTGAGCAAGGGACCCACGTCTGGGCATACCCCCGCCAACTTAGGGCGAACAAAGCGATACAAAAGGGGATGATGGACGGAACGTTTGAGCCAATCAAACACTCACCCCCAGTCAACTGATCCGGGTTTAATCCATCATCATTCTTTAGCTCACTCCACCACCCCAGTTCAGACATGGCCATATGCAAATCAGTCTGACCCTGTGCCTCATGGGAACAGTCCAGCCCGAACTGCCAAGCCATGTCTTCCCTGGACCGGAAACAAGCATCCTAGGACCGGTTTCTGGCATTCCAGCCGTCATCAGCCAGGCTTGCTTGAATCCAGTGGCAAAGTGAGCAAGGGACCCACGTCTGGGCATACCCCCGCCAACTTAGGGCGAACAAAGCGATACAAAAGGGGATGATGGACGGAACGTTTGAGCCAATCAAACACTCACCCCCAGTCAACTGATCCGGGTTTAATCCATCATCATTCTTTAGCTCACTCCACCACCCCAGTTCAGACATGGCCATATGCAAATCAGTCTGACCCTGTGCCTCATGGGAACAGTCCACCTTTATCAACTCTAGCATAGGGGGATAGGGCTCAAAACAGGTGTTAAAATCTCCAGCAGTTATCACGTAAGATCCCATACCATGAATTTCTAAGAGTGATTTCAAGGATTTTAGTTCACATTACTTTCATTTGTTAAGCAGTTTTAAGTTGATCCCATTGCTGCTTATCCTGACTTACCAATATGATTAGAAAACTCCCCTCGAGAACAAGGGATGCACAGGAAGCAGCAGATGGCCTCTCCTTCTTTAGCAGCTTTCCTGAACCCAGGTAGGCAGCTGGGGCTACAGACAGATTCAGGGATCTGAAACACAGGAAAAGAAGCACAGGTTCATTTCTTTAGATGAAGAATGATGTAAGACATGAAAGAGTATGGAAAATAGTTTCCATATTGTACTAGCATATTCCAAATATCAACCACTTTCCCCATTTAGTTATGTTTGACAAAATAATCTTTTAGTGATTTTTATGGCACCTTTATTCAACTAATATATAGGCAAAGAGATGCCAGTTTCATCGTTGGCAATGCAGCAGGCATTCTGGGTCAGAGTGTGCCAATTACCCATTAAACTTGTATCTTACATGTCAGGCTCTAAAGTGGAATTTCATATTTAATTTAACCCTTACCAAGATGAAACAATAAAACATGAATCAAAATCTGGATACAAGCAGAGACAATAGATCTTATATCCTGATGATGAAGTCTAAGTTTTCTTGTTGGAGAAGCATAATTGGTTTCTTACAAGCATGATATTCATGTGAAGGCCCAGAGAGGAGCTAAGTTGAATAGCCATTCTGCTCAAAAGGCCATGCTAATCATAGACCATTTGTCAAAGGGATGTGAAGCAGACACAATACATATTCCCATCTTGTACAGTAGGGACAATGAGCTATGCTTTCCCATAACTAGACCCTGCATGCATGTATGTGGTACTTTCCTACTATAAATCTAGTCAAAGTCAGCAGCTTTAGAACATTCAAGCACTGTACACCAGGACTAAATAAGATTTTCACACACATGCCATACCTGGGAACTACTTCCAACCCATTTAACAGCAGTGGAATTGATGTTGAATTCCTGCAAGGATAGTGACCTCGAGCCATAACTGCCAACATTAACTTGCTGTAGTTCTCCTTCAGCATCCATCTGCCAGTTCACAATGTCGTACTTGGCAGGTGGATTTCCATTCTTGTCAAAAAATACCTCTGTGCCATCAGGGTTCCTAAAGTGAACATTCTTGACGTAGTGCAAAATCTGGAGAAGGGAAAAGTGGAAGATCTCATGGAATTTAAATAAATTCATGCAGACTTTTTAATCTAAGTTTATGTTTCTTACCACTTATGCTCTCGCACCATGTTGAAGTATAATACATATATGGGAAGGATCTACCATATAAGATATGGATTCAACCACAAACAGGACAGCAGCCAGGCTTTCCATTTGAGGTTGGGTTACTTTCAGGCTTTTACTCCAAAACTTGTGTTGCAGCCACACTCTATCAGAGCAGTCATTCAGATAATTTTGGTCCCAAAATGATGGACGGAAGCAAAAGCTCACTCAGCCACCCGCTCGAACAGCTGTTGAGATGTCTCTAACATTTTCTGGAGGTAAACCCATTCATGCCCAATTTGAGCCCCTCTTTGAATGCTATTTCCTTGAAAATATTTACACCAAATCAAGGAAAGCATAGCTTTCTAACTTTTGCCAAATTTGATATTATTTGCTGCCCAACCACCTGCCATCCACTTGCCATGCACATCCTATGGATGTGTGGCAGGGGCTGGTCACCTAAATTTAGGAACTACCCAGAATTCCTTGTCTCTGATCAAAGCTATACCTCTCAAAGAACACCAACAAAAGAGAAAACATGTGTTTGGGGTTGCTTTTATTCATTCCAGGGGTGGCTTGGATTTTACCAATCTAAAGCTATAATACTATGCGTGGAGTGTCATTTTTCAGTTTTGCGTGGATGGGACAAAATCCTTTTCAGAATTTACTAAGCAAAGCAAATGGATTTTTGGATTGGTTTGTAGGAAAAAGTAATGAAAACTAGTGAGAAGCGCTGCTATGTGTTACTCTGCATCAGAGGGCTTTCAGTGGTTACACTGGAGTGCCTATGTACCCCCCATGGTTGTGGATGCAAAACCCTATCTTCTTACAATAGTAGACAGGCTTTTGTGCCACAAACAACTGGGCCTGGGGTAAGGGAGGCCCCTGACACAAAGACTAGGAGGTCAGGGTACCCCTATCATACCCCCTTATATTCTTTTTAAATGTATTATTCAGGACACAGGGACCAAGTCCCCATGTCCTCTAAAGGTGGTCATGATATTTTTCTTCATATTTGCTAGTCAAACAGATTCCTCAGTACGGAGAGAACTCTGGGTCAGGCAGTATTGAGTAGACCTACGTGACTAATCAGATTGCCCTATTTTTTTAAATTGCATTCTTATGGGGCTCCTGTGGAATGCCCACGGGACCAAAAACAGCTGAACTAATTTGCAAAACATCACTAAAAGCAGGCTTTGTGGGCAAAGCTGTAATTCTGTTCAGTCACTTTTTCTGAAACATTGTCTAAAATTCCATATGGAAATTGCATGTGGTAAAAGCTTTTTGGAAACCTAAACAATATTGTAAGGATATGAAGTAGATTAATTCTTTTTTCAAAACCTTCATGAAAATTCGTCAAACAGAGCCAATGTTATTAGCAAATTATCCTCTCTTCCTATGGAAACTCTGACCTACATGTAACTACATAGTGGGGACTTCCACTGTTCCATATGTATATCTGCAGATGTAGACAGCATAATTATTACCATGGTATGCACCCTTTAAAACATGGTTGATACCAAGCAATTAAAAACTATACAAGTCATTACAATACAGGTAAGGGATTATTTATATAGTTTTACAATGTGTTACTGTAATATGCAGGTAAGTATTTTTTCTCTTTAACTAACATGTCCAAAGGTGGGTAAGGATTTTTAGTGTTCAGGAGTTGGTAGTGTTATGTGCAATAACAAGATTTTAGGGATCAGTAGTGAGTAGTTTTAAGCGGTAATAAGGGGTATATAGGCTTCTGGGGTGGGTCATATTTAGGGTAATGTTAAGGGAGAATAAGGAGGTTTAAGTGTTTGGGGTAGGTAGTGTAAATGATTGGCAAGAGATTTTTAGAGTTTGAGGTGACTAGTTCTAATTGGCACATAGGAATGTTTAGGATGTAGGGTGACTAGTGTATAGGAAAAGCAAGGTTTTTTTTATCAATCAATCAGAAGTAGGTAGTTTTAAGAGGTAGTAAGGAGTTTTTAAGAAACAGGGGGCTAAAATAAAATTTTAATTAAAAAAGGAATATATACATATATAAAGAAAGCATCTCCTCTTCGCCAGACCTCAGATTGTCATCACAGGAGCTGGAATAATGAAACAGGAAGTGAGTAGATTCTGCTTTTTGCTTTGGTGAAGAGAAAATTGAAGGTGAAGGAGAGCGTGCTGCGAGCCGAGAATCAACAATTTCTACTTGGCCCCTCAGACCTGTGGGGTTCCCTGCTGGGTGCCCATCAGTCATAGTCATAAGATTTTATTAAGCGCACATATCACCCGAAGGGCTCAAAGTGCAGGGATGGCACAGCTCCTTCTGCAGCAGAGATACTCTTGTTAAGCCTCAGCCCCAGGCTGCTCTCGCTGGCACTGCAGAGCCTTCCCCGCGACAATACTGGAAACAAGGTGAGGACCATGGATCTACTGTGACTCGCAGTACTTCATACTTGGGAAGCCAATGGTGGCACACAGCATGTCACAGCTTCTCTAGCCCCTGGGTGTTTCTCAAAGTTTACATTGGCAATAAATGTGCTTAACTACTCAATAAATCAACTCCAAAGGAACATGAATCATAAGGTGTAAGGCTGCTGAAAGGCTGTGTGTATCATCTCTAATGGCTTAAAATAATTTGTGTCTGAGAGTGGAGGCAGTGATTTGAACTTTGATATATTATGTTGCCAGGAGACCTGGGCCTTTAATTCCATAGCAATTAATGGGTTTAAATCTTACTGCTCTGAAGCAATTCCATTGGTTGCTGGGGAGAGGGAAAAGGTGCCTACCCATTTTTGTGGCATGTTGTATGTAGAATTCAAAGTCTAAAATGATTACTACAAAGTCCTGCTATCAAATTATACACCTTAACTTACCCAAACACCATAATACAATTTTAATACATTTCTTTTCTTTTTTTTTACGGCACACCCAATAGGTGTCATCACAGTGTTGGGGAAGACAGTATCGGGTTTTACAAATAGGCAAAAAAGTCTACACCGATAATATGGGCGGGGGATTTCAACATTTTAAAATGTTTGCACAGTAGGGACTATGTTTTTTTTTATGGCACACCCAATAGGTATCATCAAAGAGTTGGGGAAGACAGTATCAGGTTTTACAGATCGGCAAAAAAAGCTTACACCGATTATGTGGGCGGGTTATTTCAACATTTTGAAATGTTGGTGAAGAGAAGGAGGCTCAACACAAGCACCAAGTTAACCTTTTCTGGTGTTTATTATTAAAGTACAGAGAGCCGTCCTGACCGGTAGAGTCAGAGGCACAGGCAGCAACTGTCACCAGCCAGACGCCACAGAGGATCGCTCATGCCAACACATAACATTCTACATGACATCAACCTTCACAAGATCTACTGGGATCACCACACATCCCCCTTTTTGACAAAAGAGTTTCTGATATACATATTTTCATTGGATGAAGAAAACAATAGAAAGGAAAGTACAAGAAAATAAATAGATAAAGTCATGCATATAAAACTTTAAAACTTTAAACATGCCCCCCTAATATCAATGAAACTCCAAAAGAGCATTTAGACATAATCACATAGTTTGCTGGGTCTAACACGAACTCTTGTGCTTTTCCTGTTTGCTCTCACAGCACCATGATCACTTGTGGAGACATCCATTCCGTGGTAATCACCCCCGAACATATCAACCATCTTGGGACGTACACAGGGATCCCGTGCTACACGAGAAGCACTCCACCAGTTCCCATTGGATAATTTCACAGCATTCCTACGTATTTCAATAACCTGTTGAGGCTCCATAAATTTTGAAAGACCTTTCCTTACCGAGATCGGATTTTTAACTCTAACCCAATCCCCAATCTTTAATTTATGTATCTCTCTGCAAGTTGTAGATTCACAATTCTTCGTATTGACATCGCTTGACTTTCTGTTTGCTAACTCCCACACTTGCTTCATATTACAGCCTTCATGAAAAGCCTTAACCATCCAAAACAGATACATCTGTGTGGAAGCCCTCCTATCCCGCTAATCCTTTGTGCTTTGCACGTGTGGGTTTGTATCCCATCCTCGTTGCCATTGAAGTGAAGTAGGCTCGACACAAGCACCAAGTAAACCTTTTCTGGTGTTTATTATTAAAGTACAGAGAGCCGTCCTGACCGGTAGAGTCGGAGGCGCAGGCAGCAATTGTCGCCGGCGAGACGCCACAGCGGATCGCTTGTGCCAACACATAACATTCTACATGACATCAACCTTCACAAGATTCTACTAGCATCACCACAGATTGCACAGTGGGGACTGCCCATGTGGAGTCACTGGCTTTCAAGGGGATGATATTGGCTACTTTACACATTCAATGTAGCCCTAAATCATTTGTTCTTAGTGCATAATCTAATTTTTTCTTAGGACGTTCAGGGAAATAAAATACAAGAAACCCACCTACCTTCGTAGGAAGGGGAAAGGGCAGCACTATCTATTTTATTATGTTATCAAGGTATTTGGTACAAAATCTTGCAAACCTTGAAGTGTGTTCACTGCCCCATAGTGAGCATAAGCCTGTAATTTTGAAGTTTCATACATGGGGGTACACCTAAATTAGGGCTCTGTATACCTACACAAGTTCTTTAATGCCCTAGTAACTGAGTCCTATAATGATATTTCATGCTGTCTATCAAAGGAAGATTATTCAACCAAATTCATAGACAGTTTTGGGGGAATATGTAGAGTATTACCCCATGAACCTATTTCAACTAAACCTCCCAAAGAGCGATCTGGACCCTCATGGTTCTTCCCAGAGTGCACTGCAGCACTAAAAGCATTAAAGCTGGCTGTTAAGGAAATCCCCTATAATGTAGCTGATATTAGAGAAGCAAGAAAGACATATAAACAAGCGCTGAAGCATAGGAAACCCGAAACCAGGGCAGAAGTTTGGGAGGATTTAAACAAAACAGCCCACCTGAAAGACAATAGGCTCTTTTGGGATACTGTTAATCACCGTTTTCTTTTCAGAGCGCTCATTTACTAATATTGATTGTCACATCCCTGAACAAGACTGGGTTGATCATTTTTATTTTATTTTTAATCCAGATAAAAAGGGGATGGGGTAGCTGAAAAGGAAAACAGGCCTAACCCCACATTGTAAATGAAAACTGGAAAACTGATCTGATCGATATTGCTTCTGTAACTAAAGCCATTACGGGTGCTGCAAATGGGAAGGCACCAGACTCCAACAGGGTACTGATTGATTTGTTTAAAGTAAATCTAGAGTTTTGGGCCCATCTGATTACAAATGTTTTGAGGGCCGAAGTAAAGGGAGATCTCATTAACTCCAGGAAAGAAGCTATTACGGTGCATATTTTTAAATAAGGTGACCAGAATTTGCCTGTATTGGCATCGCCCAATATCGCTGATGGATTCCACAGCAAAGATTCTAGGATGTGTCATCTTGGGCAAACGAGAGGTCTCAGCAGATGCCAACTCCTTTTTAACCCCATTTCACTATGGCTTCCACACACTAATCTTAGGAAAATATGTCAAGGACAGGAGAGGAGCCGTACACATGGCTTTTTGGACCTCTCCTGTGCCTTTGACTTTGTAGATAGGGGCATTCTATGGGATCTGATGGAACAGGCTGGCGTTGAGGGACCTCTAATAGATTTGGTAAGGTGTTTACATTGGGAATCTCAAATAAGGGTATGTTACACACTGAATGGGGATTGTACAGCCCCTATAACGGTTGTGAGAGGGGTAAAGCAGGGTTGCATATTAGCCCCTTTTCTCTTTTTATTTTATATAAATTCGTTAGATGCAGCATTAAAATTATGTAGTGAAAATGTCCCCAAAAATTGGCAGTCAAGTAGTCCCTGTTTTGCTCTACGCAAATGATGCAGTCCTTTTAGCATTGACTGCAAATGGGCTACAAAAGCTTTTAAATGGTTTTAATGATTTTATGCTCAGTCTTAAGGTTAAGGTAAATCAGTCATGATCATTCATTATGACCTGTGGCCTCAAACATACTCAGATTAGAACAATCTACATTGAAGGAAGAGCTGTTGAAAAAGTACCCTTTTTTAATTATTGGAGTATTTTATTGGGGGCAAACAGGTCATGGGACAGGCTAATGACCCAGATGGAGGAACTGGAGACACCATTTTTAGATTTGCTGATAGGCTGGTCACAATCCAGTACGAGAGATGATACAACTGTACAAAAGTAAGTGTCTAGAATCAGGTACATATGGAGCTGGAGTTTGGGGTTATGCACCCTCTGGGAAACTTCAGGTAGCCGAGACCACATTTTTGTGGCGGCTCCTTTGTATCCCAACAGCTACCTTGAGCCTGATTGAACATTTGGAACTGGGTTTATATTTCATTGAGGATCAAATTTAGTATGGCACCCTTATTATTATGGCTAAAACTATGGAGTGCCCCTAAGGCAGATTTCTCAATGCAGGTGATGGCGGACTGCCTGAGCTTAGATAACTCGACCACAATCCCTTGGATGGCTTATATAAGAAATTAATTTTATAATCTGGGATACAATTACCTTTTTGATTCACCAGAAAGTATTGTTCCTGAATCAAAGGAAGTAACTAAAAGGGTTTTTAGATCACATAGAGAGGAAATGAGAATTGAAAGCTCACTTGTTATGCCCTCTGTAATCAATTACATGCAAAGTTCTACAACTCTAGGCATGGAACCTTATTTAAACTGGATAATCAAGCCCAAATATAGATTCTATCTCACCAGACTAAATTCAGTGCACTTTTTAGTAGTCTTTCCCACAGGAGGCACATGGCACACTTTCCGGCCCTGTTGCCTGTCCGACTCTGTCACTGCTCAATCAACAGCACACTTTATGCTTCTTTGCACTCTGTATGATTCCTTTAGACTCCGTTTCCTCTGTTCAATCCTTTTAAATAAGCACTTTGCCACCCATAAAGAAGGGCTATTTTATCTGCAAAGCTTAACCTCATTGGAATGTTGTACTGCTGTTCTTAATTACATTATTGCAGCTATTCAGCTGAGAAGAAGATATGAATTTTAACTGTTTTCATGGCACCATTTTATCATTAACTGTTATTTTTTAAATGTTCATTGCATAATATAAATGGATTTTATGGCTATACATTGGCCGAATAAAGATCATTTTGACTTGATCTCCCAATAAAATCTAACAGCAGTCTGCCCATAAGACTATTTGAATACATGCTCCTTTCATGGATCTTACTTAACCAGAACTTGATATGAGCCAATTACTTTGCACAGCCAGGAATAAACCATTGAAAGAGACATTAGAACTTTTTAACAGTACACGGAGTAACAACTCTGAGATCGTTGAGAAATTATTCTACTTGCCTGACTTTCCCCTTTCATCTTATTTCCACCCCACACAGTTTATGTCCACATCTCTGAAACCATCCAGGCTCTGCAAAGGATACTTCAATCTATCCTAACACTTCTAGAAAAGGCAACTTCCAATTCAGATTGTACTTTAGACATTCAAACTGCAACAAAACAATCTTTAACCAGTCAAAATGTTCTTACATTAACAGCAAATATTAATAACAAAGTTGGAGATCAAATAGATACTGAGCCTGGTGGAGCAGAACTGCCATCAGATTGGAATCCCCAAAAAAGTCAAGTGCAACTCAAACAAGCAAAAGAAAATCAATAGGAAGGAAGGGGAATGAGAAGTTAACAGTGTATTCCCTTCATAATTTATTCTCAGAAACACCATCAAATCAAGAGGTGAATTTTGAGTAGCCCCTCTTCCTTGTTTTGCAGCTTTTAATATGCATAAAATCTCCAGTGATAAAGAAATTTCACCTACTGTATCTAATGGACCCCCAACAATAAACACATTTGCACCAAGTAAGGCCGATAGCATTGAGACACAGGAAAAGAGTAATGGGAAGAAAGAGAGGAAAGTAAATTACAGAATTACAAAAAGAAGGTCCTGAAGAATAATGTTTAATTCACAGATGGAGACAGGTGATAAATATTTTAATGGAAATAATAGGGTAAGCAGAAAAATACCTAAAAAGACAGTAACTCAGGAAGTACAAGTAATTTACATTTCCCCCTTTGATCTGCAGAAGAAATGCAACCTGTGCTAAATTTGCATGCTCCTGAATTCACTGTTCCAAAACCTCCAACAGAAGGTTGGTCATCTAATGGTGCTGTGACATCAGTAAATTCAAAAGCGAGTTAACAAAGGTTAAAATTACTCTAAATATCTTCTAAGGTCTAGAGATCATTGATCTCTTTCCCACTGACAATGCTCTATTAAATAGACAAAACATTTTCGGGTTACTATGCATCTGTCCACAACTACATGCTCTTTCTTTATCAGAAATAAAGTTGGTCCCTTTTCCTAAAAAGTATGACATATCCACAGCGCAAGTAGAATGTTTGTCTAACTTGATTCCTTCAATAGTATTACAGGACTGTGAAAGGTTATACAAAAATGGTTTTGATGTTGGAGGAATTCTCTATAAATCTCCCTTAGTCCAGAATTTAGGTCAGCTAATTTCTCATCCTCTATTTCTCATTAAAATGATAATGTGTACAACACGGGATTCTATTGATACAGTCACAATGCATATTGACCAAGGAGGAAGGCAAATAAGAAATCAAGACCAATCCATAACAGTTAATAAAAATGCTGTTGTCCCTTCTTTTGGCTTTTGAGGAATCTGAATGAAAATTAATTGAATAATGCTCCTAAACTTCTTTTTTTAGCTACAACCTAGAGATGATCTCCTGGAATCTAGTGGGTTTGGAAAGAGACAAGCTGAATAGATTGCTAAAACCCAAACCATCAATTATTTGTCTTGAAGAGACTTGGTCCATAGTAAAAATTGACTGGGAGAACTATTATGTAATTGACGTTCCTATACAAAGTATTAGGAAAAGGGGTGGTCTGACTATCCTTCTCTCTGTCGAGTGGGACTTTGAAATAATACCTCTTTTCAGTAGCAATATCCAGTGCATCAAGATTAATTTACCTAAAGCAAGTGTTCACAATGTACATAATTTATTTATATTTAATATATATGTTCCTCCGGGATTACAATACAATGCCCTGTTAATTGAGATCTTTGAATTAATAGAATCTATCCTTGAGACTGAAGAGAGCTCTCAGATAAAACCAATGGGTGATTATAATGTGAAAATTTTAAATGCTGCACTAATGGCCCATCAAAAAGGAACTTGATGAAGCCTGGAAAACTCCTGATCCAGTATTTCCACCTAAGGCAATGGCAGACAAATGAGGAAGAATGCTATTTGATTTGTTGCCTGCATAAATTGTGTGATTCTAAATGGGAGAGTAGATAATGATGTCCCGGCATCATTTACAAGAAAGGAGCCCTTTGGTTTTTCTATCATTGATTATTGTTTATGACAAGGGGGAGTCATTTGTTTTTCTATCACTGATTATATTATGGTTAGCTATGACTTGTTTCATACATTCTTAATTCTCCAAACTGAGTTTGTTCAAGGTAGCAACCATGCAATATTAAATTTATTTCTTGAATTGCATACAACAAATGTCTTTTTGGTCGCTAACTGAAGGAAATAGCTCAGCCACCATAATCTCAAACTAAGGTCAAATTATTTGGATTTTCATCAATACTATCACAATTAATAAGTTAGTTACCTCCTTTTGGGCCAAATCCACACAAGGAAAAGGAAATCCCATCCACATATTCAAAGACAAAATCTCAGATGCTGTACAAGAGATTCACAGAGTGTCCAAACCTCAAAAGAAGAAGGTATTTCCAGCTAAAGATCCCACAAAGATGCATAACTTTTGTGTAACCTGAATAAGCTTATTTGGTAACAGTTTATTGAATTTTCAGTCTCTAGTGAGAAAGAAATTCAATTTCTATGCAAGAAAAGGACAAATATTCATTCAGCAATCAACAAGCAAATAGTTCGATCTTCAACAAGCAGCCCAATAGATAAACCACAAAACCTTTTGGCAGTGTATTACAAAATGTACAGGCAGCAGCGATACCCAGTCCCCTGTCGGTATGGATTTTCTATCTCTCTGAATTATAGGCACATAATTCAGTTCCAAATAAACATGAGGAGCCTCAAACACCTTTAAAAATACCTGATGTGCTTAACTGGCAAATAAAACCTCCAAAAGAAAAACAGATAGAGATATATATACATAAGGAAAGCAAGATCTTCTGCAGCAGTGGGTTCAAATAGGATTCCAATAAAAGTAATGAAGAACGATCTAGAAGTTTGGAGCAAACTCCTCACCTCTCTTGTAAGGAAACAGGCTTTTTGCAGGTTTTCCCCCTCTTCTTCCCCAATTTGGATTATAGCCACTGGTGTTTTAACTCTGAGCGTGCACTGAGGCCTGCTGCCCAGTCCTCAGTGTTAGTATTCTGAGCCATTACAAAAGATATGCTGAAATTGGATTTCTTGTAAGCTCCTAGTAAATGACATCAAGGGTAACAAGGGCATGTAAGGGAGAGTGTCCACCCAGGGCTGCAGCACTGTTTGTGCCACCCTGTGTGACAAATGACAAAACCGCTCCCAGCCTGCCACTGCAGGCTGGTCGGGCAGTGTTTACACTGCTAGTTCAACTTTACCATTTAAACTAATGGCAAAGCTACCACTTCCCGTAATATATTATGTAAATCTTCCGTAAGGAAGGCCTATAGAGCCCTATAGAAAAGAGCTCTACATTGCCAATCAAAACATATAGGCTTACATATGTCTTAGCAGCAAATCTCTTAAAGTTGTTGTTTTATTGAGGAAAACTTAGTAGCCCATTGGCTAACACAGGGTTACCTGCTGGCATCCCAGCCTGGCTGACATCTGAATGGGATCACCCAACTAGGTACTGTAAGGTATCACATAAATTAAATCCAACTTCATGCCCAAGTCAACATTAATGCCACTAGTAAAGTTAAGCAACTTTTAAAAGGTTGCCACTCTGTTCAGTGGACTTACACAGGCTCTGGAGCACAGACAGCTTTCTGTCCACCTTAGGAGAGATGTATGAATGACTCCCAGGCTTAGGAACAAAGGCAGTTGCTGCAGAGTGGGGTGTGACCTCCTCTCACAGGAAGACGACTTGGGGAGTTAGCCCAAAAGGCAAGCTTCAAAGGGGAAGCCGCCTTTGAGGGGCAAATGCTGATAACTCTCTTGAGAAGTTTGCCTTTTTTTGTAGACAAGTTGGAGACAGGGACAGAGAGGGAAAACCTGTGTCAAACAGTTTTTTTCTGTGGGCGTATAGCCCTTAGGTAGCCACACCTTTGGGGAGGGCTACCAAGCTCCTCACAGGCAAGAGAAGGTCCTGACATCGTGAGAGTGGCAAGAATATTGCACTCTGTGATAGCCAAATGCCACACATCACTGAAACTTTGACACCCAAGAGGACGGACCTATTAGCCCAATGTCTAGTGACCGCGTTGTCCCCTTGGGGCACTTTCCTGGGATAAAATGGGCACCCCTGGTATCCTGGACCTCAGTACACATTGGATTTGGAGAAAGGGCCAAAGAAGGACTGCCCTGCTGCTGTTGAAACTGCATACAGACAGGCTGCACTGTTGGAAGGACTGCACCTGATCCACTTTGGGCTAGTGAAGTTTAGACTGTTACTCCTGGCTTGGGGCTAAGCTGATTTCCAGCTTCAGATCAAAGCAGTGACTCCAAGGATCAATTGGCTGATCCCCTGGAACCAGCTCCAGGGACAAAATGAAATTAAATGAAAATAGGTATTTGTAGAGCGCACGGCTACCCACACAGAGTGTCCCGGCGCTAGCGAGATGAAGAAGCCCACACCACGATGTTGGTAGGCACCGCAGAGGTTTTGCTGCCACTGGGTGCCCAAAGTGACCAATCTTCAATGCCAAAAGTTTCACCGAGTCCCCTGGACCCAGTAGTGATGTCAGAGTCCGGATTCGTCACCCAAGAGGGACACTAGCCCCTGCCAAGGATAATCAATGTGACTATTGTGTAGCGAGATCGGTAGCCCAGCCACAACTGGCCTTCTACTGTTGCAAAGAGGATGTTGTGGGGCCCCTAGTTCAGTGGTCAAAGTTGCCCCACCTCACCTGTGGACCAAGGAATCACCGCTGTCAACCGCACAGCACCCGGAACATCTTTGAGCATCTTTTCATCCTGCATCTCCAGCATCAGGACCACTCCATTGTAATCTATGCATTTCTTTCCCAAAGGCTGGAACTGGACTAGAAAAGGCTTCAGTGGCCAGGTAACTGTCCAAAGTAACCTTACTGGCCTCCTAGACCTCCTCCCTGTCGAATTTGGTTGCCCAAGTCAGACAGAGCTGCTGAACAAACTCTTCTCAAAAGTTTTTGAACATTTTGCTGAACAATCTTGTTGGCTGTTGAGCTTAACGTTTTTTAATGCTTTAAAAATTCATATCTGGATTTGTATGATCAAGGACTTTAAAATCCATAAAAATGTGCTCTATTTTTATAAATTGTTGTGGTGTCTCTTTCACGTTGTGTCACATTCTTATTCCATTGTTTTGTGCTTTTAAATGCTTTACACTAAGCTCCTTTTTCAAGCCTTGCTGCTCAAAGTCACAGCTTCCCAGGGTTGTGCTAAAGGTGAGCCTGACTGAACCCATGACAGTTTTGCAAGTGTATTCTACAATAAGGCCCCACAGCCACATCATATAATACACCCACATTTTCAAACCTCTTTTCTGTTTTTGCTATGCTTCAGGAAAAATTCCATACTCATGGATAGGGAGCATAGTAGCTTCCTTACAAAAAAAGGGTTCTCATTTCTCTCCCTGCCGTTATCATCAAATTACTCTTCTGGATGCTACAGGGAAGATCTTTGCATCCAGCATTCTGGCCCATCTTAAGGAATGGGCATATTCGTGGGAATAATTCCACAACACAGGCAGGGTTTAGACCCAAACACAGGGGTCATATTTATGACCTGGTTTGCGGCGCTCTTGCACCATGCAATGTCAGATTTTTGAAGCCAGGCAAAGCTGCTTTGCGTGGCTTTGAGTGGCTCCAAAAATCTGGAGTAACTTGATGCAGTGCAAATTGCAACCCTACCAACAACACAGGCACCCTTGCACCATGGTTCAAGGGTGCCTGCATTTGGCTAGGCTGCCAAAACGGTGTCGGCGCAAGGGAAAAGGACAGGAATGCGATGTATTGAATAGACACAGCGCGTCCCTGCCCTTTCCCTGTCCAACAGGGCAGTGCAGCAAAGTGACTTGCTCTTCTGCCTTGCACCACAAACGTCATAAATATGGCCCTCAGTGGCTAATAACATTGCAATAGTTCTAACTTGGACTGACAAATATGTAGTGTCTACATCGTAAGTTTATATTCCGTGTTTGTTGACTTCTCCACAGCATTTGACAGGGTATATAGACCTTCACCTTTGGAAGAAATGGAGCAGCTTAGGGATTCTTTCTAACTTATTAGGACTGATTATTGCACTCCGTATGTCTACTTGGTGTAAAGTTTCAATAAGGGTGAATACGGGATTGACTCCTAAGATTCTGACACAAAATAGATTGAAGCAGAGTTGTATTTTAGCTCCGCTTGTGTTTTCTATTTATCATTGTGATCTACCTTCTTGTTTTATTGATATTAAGACTTTTCCTCCTCAAAGTGCTCTTCTACATTTGCATATTTTACTGAATGCAGACGATGTTTTCATCTTTCATCTTGGACCTTACTCTCATTGGTCTTCAGCAAAATCAAGATGCCCCATTTAAATACGCAAGGGTGAACTTTCTGAAACTAAATATCACTAAGACCAATGTGTTGCCTTTCAGAGGAAAGAAGTGGTACAGTACTTCAGCTAGCATCTGGGTGGAATCTCCCTGCATATTGTAAAAACATATACATAGCTAGCTAGGGTTTTCATGCAGTCTCAAGAAAATACATCACATTTGTTGCAAATTGGTATCAATGCATTTTTCCACATAGGTGCTTTAAAAATTCTTTACAGTTTTTCTGGTAGGCTACACTTTGAAGCTCTGTTGAATATCTATCAAGCAAAGATTCCCTCTATTTTGTCTAATGCCCTTGAGTTTATCCCTCTATGTAATTGATCCTACGGAGGAAAGTTCCTTCAGACTATTAAGACTATTTCTTTGAGTCATGCAATTCCTGTTCAAGCTTTACATGTAGAACATGCTCTTACTAGCGTCTGTTGGAAAATGGCCCTTTCGAAGGGTCACCCCAAACATTTTGCCTTCCTGCTCCCCCTTTTCTGACCTTCTTTTTGTTGGCTTTAGGACTCTGAGCACTTTACCACTGCTAACCAGTGCTAAAAGGCATGTGCTCTCTCCCCTAAACATTGTAACATTGGTGTATACACAATTGGCATATTTAGTTTAATTGTAAGTCCCTTATAAGGTGATATACTATATACCCAGTGCCTGAAAATTAAATGCTACTAGTGGGCCTACCGCACCGATTGCCTTTCAAACCTGTCTCAGGCCTGCCATTGCAGGGCCTGTGGGTGCAGTTTACTGCTACTCCGACTTGCCATTTAAAACCCTTGTCCAAACCTTAAACTCCCTTTTATTGCACATAAGTCCCCCCTAAGGTAGGCCCTAGCTAGCCCTCAGGAAAGGGTGTTGTGTAACTAAAAGGTAGGACATGTACTTGTGAATGTTGTATGTCCTAGTAGTGACAAACAGTTCAATTCATTTTTCACTACTGTGAGGCCTACTTCTTTCATAGGCTAACATTGGGAATTCCTTAAAACACTTTAAGCTGAAATTCCTGATTAGAAAGGAGTAGGTGCATTATGTTTCATATCTTTGAAAATGTAATGATCAACCCTCTTCACTGGTAAAGTTGGATTTAACATTACTATTTTAGAAATGCTACTTTTAAAAAGTGGACATGTCTCTGCTCTTACTGCTCTGTGGCCCTTGCAGCCTGTCTCCAATACACATCTGGGATGGGTGACAACTACACTTTGTGCATTTCCTATAGAGAGCCACAAACACAGGAATGGTGGGTGTGACAGTGAACTCATCTGCCTTCAGCTGCATTCTAATAGCTCTTTCTGGGCAGGAAGAGGGGCAGGGTGTTGACACTTACACCTCTATAGATAGTGTCCTGTTTCTCATACAAAGGGATGATCAGCCCCTACTGATAGTCTAGGGCCAGGCTGGGGAGAAAGGGGGACCTGTATACTTCAAGGGTCTGCTTTGAAGTCACTTCAAAGGCACATCTGGGTATAAGTACTGGGGCTCTGACCCTACCAAGACAGTACACTACGGGACCTGTGAAGAACTCTGCCAGGAGGAAAGACTGCTGTGCCACAAGGATTGCTACTTTGCCTGACTGCAGCTCTAAAGGAACTACTTTCTGCTTTGCTGAGCTGACCGTCTGTCTGCTGATCCCAGACCTGCTGAGGACAAGGACTGGACTCATCTCACTTGAACCCAGAGTGAATCCAAAGGCTTGCTGGCTTGCCCCCTGTTCTGAAGTGTCAGGGCCATCAAAGACTTCCTTCAACTCTGCAACAGCACTTGGACTGCCATCTGCGAGTCCTGCCAACCCAGTCATGGGCCCTTGAAAGCTGATTTCCGCTGTCGAGAACCATTAGAACCAACACAGTGACGACTTTGCTCTGTTCGGAACCACGCATTGCCCTTCAATGCCGACGCAGGACTGAATTGACAACATCACCTCCACGCACTGCACGGCTCGACACCGATGCAGCACCTACATCTTAAAATGGTTCGATGCTGAAGCATTCCTCCACTGTGCGGATCAGCGCCGATTCTTCGCCTCTATCCACGGGATTGACTACAAATGCAGCTCTTTCAACTTCGACGCTTGCGCCGTCCAAGGTACTTTGCCAGTGGGACCTGCCTGAGTCGTGTAATTGGCCTTCCCTCCATCGCGTTCTGCCTCAACTTTGAATTTACCCTGGTCTAGCGCAATCTCAAGTAACCACTTATTACTATTGACTTCTAAGCACTAATTTGGGTTTATTTAAAAAAAAAATCATAACTCCAGTTCAACTTAATGGATTTTTGTCATTTTGATTGTGTTCTATTCATAAAATTATAATCTTTTTTCTAACTCTGTGTGAGGTATTTTTGTGCTGTTTTTATTGTGTTACTGTCTGTGTGTGTTGCACAAATACTTTACACATTCCCTCTTTAGATGAACCTGACTGCTCTGTGTCAAGCAACCAGAAGTTGAGCAAAGGTTATCTTTTAGTGTGTATCTAGCTTACCCTGACTAGGATTGTGGCCCCTACTTTAACAGGGTGCATACCTCTGCCAACTAGACACCCAATTTCTAACAGGGTCTACTCAATATCTCTGGCAAATATAATTAGATGGGCTTAAAATGTATTACATGCATCTGAAGGCACCTTGAGAGACTATTTCCAGCAGGAACCCCTTAATGGGAAAGCAACATTTTTTATTTTTTATAATCTCAGGTTGCTTGCGCAATTACAATTTGCAATTGACCATATAAAGATGTGGGCACTGGCACAACTCAAATTGTTTAAAAAAATGCTTCTATCAGAATATGTTATACTAGTAATCACCAATTGTTCATCCCTAGAAATGTATAGGTTTTACAATGATAGTATTTCCTTTAAACAGATTCAAGGATATTTAATGTTTCTTCTGGAACTTAGTGTTAGATGATTTATACTTATGTTAAGAATATGCATTTTTCCCCAAAATAATAAAAAAAATACTAATACTATAAAGCAAACAAGACCTGGATCTGTGACCTCTGCAATGGTGGGATTTGTAGCGTTCAACCCCAGCCCGGGTACATGCGAATGAGCATGCCACACACAGAGCTTGATATTGCACATCTTTACTCTTCAGTGTGTAACCATTAACTGAACATTCTACATCATGAATTCCACCACTGACATCTATGCACTTATGTCACTGTTCCACGGAGTCCATCAGGAACCACAAGACACCATATCTCCCCCTTTGTTAAATAAAAAGAACCAATAATACATATCTACATTACAACTCTTCAATAGGTCATTTTGGTGCTCAAATCAATCAAATCAATCAACCAGATCTGGTCATGTGAGGCTGCGGAGATGCCGGAGAACTGTCCATGACTGGCTTTGGTGACAGATACATCGGAACAGTATTTGGGCTCTCTGGGTTCTAGGGTGGACAAGTCTCACTCCTGACATCAGGAGTTGCTGAAGGTTGAGGCAGGTGCTTGAAATGTTAAGAATCTCACAAAATGGACTTTCCAGGACAGTTAGCAGTCACCATGTGTCCTTTACTAGTCACAACCCTCAGTGAGTCAGCATCAAAAGGAGCATCAGACTTGTGTTTCCATTTCTGCCTGATGATAACCTGGTCTCCTCTGTTGAACACAGTGCTCCAAGCACAACGGCGTCTATCCGCATAGGTCTTCATTTTGCGTTTGTGAGACGAATCAGTGGTTAGAAGTTTATCAATGTCAATAGATCTCTCAGCAGTCCATTGTGCCATTTTAGTTCGTATTCGCCTCGCAAACATTAAAGTGGCAGGGCTCCCACCCCTGGTAGAATGTAGAGTTGACCTGTCTGCATGAAACGTAGACTGAAGAATCCAAGCGATGAACGGTCTTGAGGATACTCATTAATCTCTTGACCACACAATTTGCCTTTGGCCAGAGAGGTGTGCTTTTCTGATGCTTGACATTTTAATGTCACTTATATAACTCGAACAGTAACTGGCCATATGAAGGAAGGATCTCAGCATTGTTACATCTTGGGGGGGTAGAAGAAGATAACAAGGCTTGTACTTTATTTGGATCTGAAGTCTTTCCCCATCAGAAAAGGTATGACCAAAGAACTTGAGTTTAGTTCAATGAAACTCATAATTTGCCGCATTTAAAGTGAGACCTACATCGGCAACTATACAACACACTTGGGTAAGCACTTTATCGCGTTCCTTTTGTGTGGCTCCAAAAACGAGTATGTCATGTCTGTAATTTAAATATTTTGTGACTGGTTGTATTATGTGACAAATGACATCCTGGAAAAATTCGGCAGCTGATGACACTCTAAAACTTAGCCTTTTATATCGAAACAAACCAACATGAGCCAAAAAGGCAGTAATGTCCCTGCAGTTCTCTTCCATTTCGAGATGGTGATACCCTTTGTTCAAATCAAGGCTGGAAAAAGACTTTAGCTCCATTCAGTTGCGTAATCATGTCAGCAATAAGAAGACCTGGATGTTGTTCTCTTTTTATCGCCTTGTTTGCCTAACGCATATCAATGCATATGTGCACATCTCCTCCACTATCCTTTTTGGGCACTAGCGCTATGGGTGATGCCCATGGCATTGGAACAGTGGATTGCTCAATGATGACAGGCTGTACTAAAGCATCAAGTTCTTTCTCAACAGCTTCTTGTAAATGGAATTCAATTTGACAATGTCATTGAGCAACAGGACAGATGTCCTCATTTACGTGAAGTTGCACTTTCATGGTCTTAAGTCTTCCTAGTCCATGAAAGAAAGATGGAAACTGATTCACTATCCCATGATAGGCATTGATGTTGTAGTTTACAGAAATTAGCCCCATGTCAGCAGCAGTACTGAAACTGAGTAAACCTGCGCTCGATGAAGTGCCTGGCAAGGCATGAATTGGTAATCAAATAAGGAGCATCAGAGGGAAATATATAACCAGGACGCACTCCACTCACGTACTTCACAAAACAACAAAACCTGGTTATAGAGAACACATAACATTTCTAGAAAAAACTCTATCACACCAGTATTGTATATTACTCCTAGGTGAGGCTATGCTTACTTATCTAGTCATGCCTACCCATCTGTGTTCCTCGTTATTACAACAATATCAACCACCTTTAACAGGTCCTACACCCATCAACCAATGATGTCAAGGTAGGCTAGCCACATATCATTAAAAAATGTGAAGTGTGTCAGAAAGTGCCTCACACAAGCACATCCATGGAGCTACTGGTTGGTACACTATGTTATATTGAAAAGACACAAGCATGAGGTGTGTCGTAATTTGAGGCTGTTAACTTATGTAAAACCCTTTTTTATAAATGTTGTTTCTTTTGTCTCTGGCACTATCATTCCTTCTTACATTTTCATCAACCACTAGAGATCTAGTGCATCGTTGAGGTGGAGATGAACCCCATGCCCTGATAAAATTGCCGAAAAATTGTAGGGCAATGAAACATGTCGACCATTCAAGTTAAAATGGTCTAAACATGCTGTCTCTTTTAACTGAGTGTGAATACTAATAAATAATTTTCAAAAATACGTGAGATAGATGTTCACAACTCTATTTTAATGGGGAGTTTAGTTTACTCTTTTTTCACATTACGGGGCTTAGATGGTAGACAGATTATACCATCATTTACACCTCACTCTTTCACCTTTTTATTTTTCACATTAGCTTAGGTGTTAGGTCACATTTTTGTTTTTGTCAAGAAAGTGCAGATGATGACAGAATGAGAAAACTGGTGAGTACCAACCAGTAGCTCAATGGATCGTGCTTATGTGAGGCACTTTCTGACCCACCTCACATTTTTTAATGATATATGGCTAGCCCACCTTGACATCATTGGTTGATGAGTGTGGAACCTGTTAAGGGTAGTTGATGTTGTTGTAATAACAGGGAACACAGATGGGTAGGCATGACTAGATAAGTAAGCATAGCCTCACCTAGGAGTAATGCACAATACCAGTGTGATAGAGTTTTTTCTAGAATTATTATTTGTTCTCTATAACCAGGTTTTGTTGTTTGTGAAGACATGAATTGGTGCCTGTACATTCGTATTTTATGCTTCACAGTTGCTATGAATAAAGCTTGACTTTGCATTGGCGTTGGAGCATATCTTGTGTACACTTTGGTTATCGGAGGAGTTAAATGGGGCACTGAAAAAAGGTTATTGTACTTTTCCGCTGGCATAATGTTTATCGACGCGGCACTGTCTACGATTAAGGGTATGGAGCACCCATTCACTTTCAGTGTGATCTTGGAACAGTGTCCCAGTGAATTTTGCACTTTTACTTGTGGGCCTAGCTTCGACCGGCATTCACCTCTCAAGAAGCTAATCCTACCTATGCACATCGTCCAGCAGTCAACATTGACATTAGACACTCATCTTCCTCACTGTCACTTGACAATGATGGTCACAAACTCTTAGATGAAGAATTTGACAACAATCAATATTGTTCAGTTTCTACTTGCCTCAACTGATGTTGCCGCTTGGCGGTGTGGGTGACCAGAGAAGGTCACATCTGGACCTTTCTGGCATCAATTTTGTTTTCTCGACGTGACACACTTGATCTTGCCTCCCTTTGCAGACTGTTACAAAATGGTTCTCTTTCTCACAGCCTTTGCATACCCATCCAATGGAGGGACTTTTATCCTCATGTGGAAAGGAAAATCCACATTGAAAAATAATCTTTTTAGGGAGACATTACTTTATGGCCTTCTGCCTTGAATTTCAACTTACTTTTTACACTCAGCACTGATGCATTTTGGGCTGTTCCGGCCTCCATGTTAGCAGCTTATCCGTAAGCTCTTTCTTCTGCTCTGGCAGCCATGAGCACTCATTCCAAACTGAGTGACTCTTTCAGCATTGGCCATCTGAAGGAATCGGAGCGGCAGCCATCTATTTCCCCGAGAGGCATGGTCTCTTCATCGTTTAACTCATTGAACTTGCAATGCTTTATGAGCGAATCAAGTCTTTCTACAAACTCATCCATTTTTTCACCAGCTCTCTGCCTTTCCTGACTGAAGCTGTACCTTTCATAGTCAACATTCAGCATTGGATTGAACTTGGTGTTTAACGCCTTTGTGATTTGACTGTAGTCACTTCAATACTTGTGGTATTTTCTTTATCATTGCTTTTTCTCCTTCACCTGCTAAATTCTTTAGATATTTAATGATCTTTATGTTGTTTGCTTTTTCAAGTGTATCAATGAAAACATCAAAGGTTTCGATCCAGACAGTCCACATGTCACCAATATATTGGTGGTGTCGAAGCAAATGGTAGTTTTAGGAAGGCGGCAGCATCATAACCTGTGGAACTTTCTGCTAATGGGATCGGAGATTGCTCTGGCGGCATCCACTGCCCGCTTGTACCGGCACCTTGGTTATGCACAAGCACATGCTGACATTTGGGTCATCGCACCCGCTTTCCAGTTGTAAGGCACTGTCTTCTTGGTGGTGAGTAGCGGCTTTGTTTCTTGCATGGGTTCTTCATGCTTCTCACCTCTTTGCATTGTATTGGGTTTCTATTGCCTTTAGCGTTTCTTTGCGCTGGCCTGCTTCTGCTCACAGCGTTCTCTTGCTCCTGGCTATCACCACTCATTTCAATTTCCATACATGGTTGTCAATGCCTTTAGCATTTTCTTGCACTCAGTGATTACGACCTTTAGTGCTTCTCCGTATCTGGTTGTTGCTGCCTTTAGGGTAGTTATACTGTATGAATGACGGCTCTGTGTCAAGTTGTGGTGCAGTACCTCTTGTCTCAATTTTAGAAGCAAATTTCTAGCAGAAAACAAACAAACTTTCTGTAAGGTCTTCACTTTCTTCACAGACCTTGTACTGGCTGGAGTGGCGCTTTGACTACACATATGCCAAATGACGATTTTCACTTCGACTAAGGCACATGTGGCACATGTGAGCAGTTTTCTTGACCACCGCAATCTTTCTGGGAGAGTACTTTCATTTCTTTCGGTCACTGGGTTTACATAATCCCCTATCTTGTCACCATTTGTAGCGTTCTTCCCCAGCCCAGGTACATGCAAATGATCACACCACACATGGAGCTTGTTAGAACACGTCTTTATTCCTCAGCGTGTAACCGTTAACTGAATATTCTACATCATAAATCCCATCACCCATGCACTTGCGTCAAGGTTCTACGGAGTCAATCGGGAACCAAAAGTGTCCTGTCATCTCTAACTCACAAGACACTACAAGATTCAAGATATTGAGCATATATTTTTTGTTTGTTCAAATGCGATGATGGTGGAGGCTAGAAATCAAGTCATAAAATCTCTGTGTTCCGAGTATAAAATATCTAAAATTGATGAATTGATGAATTGATTGTTTTGGCAAAGTCACCTCCTAATGAACAAGTTTGTTATAATCTTTAAAAGTGTTTTAAATAGTTTTTAGTAATGTATTAATAGCTAAGGGTTTGCATTGACACTTGTTGGTTTGTAAACTTTCTTCTTTTAATTGAAATTACTTATTATTGTAAATATTGTTGATCTCTGACGAGATCTAAATCAATAAAATGTTTCTGTTTCTGAAAAAAGCATTTGTGCAATAATGTAAAATCATTCTGTCGAGACATCCTGACTATTAGGAGCATTGCTCCACTGTGTAAATGACTATGTGAACAGTAATGAGTGTGTACTAATCTACGTTTTGATGTACTGAAGTAACAACCTCAAATTTGATCTTTGGATTGTAGTTATAAATATGTAATGTGCATTTATTAGTACAGTTGATCCAAATATTATGTGCTATTGGCCATATTTATTTTCACTGACATTGCATCAAAGTTTTTTCACAAAGACGTCCCCTGCAAACACTGTGGTGCACGTAGGGGCTGCATGGGAAGGGCAGGTCAGCACACAGAAAGGCTGCAAGGGAGGTGGGAGTCTCATAGAGACAATGCAGGTGGAGGAGAACTAGAGAGAGTTGTCAATAGACTTAGGGCTGAAGTGTGGCAGCATGACAGGGGAGTCCGTGCACTCAGAGATGGAGAAGAGTGGCCTGGGGAAGAAAGGTGGAGCAGCATTAAAGCTTGCCTACCAGGTGCTCACAAATGGTGAATAGTGGCTTGGTGAACTGGACTTTATGACAGGGCCACTGGGCACCCAGAGATAGTTAACAGGAACCCAGCAGGAGGAAAGTGAAACAGCAGGGACACATGATAGACTTGCTGCATGTACACAGATGAGAAACCTGGTGGTTAATATATCAACAGGGGTTTAGGTACTGTGTTGCCAAACAGGCAACCACACCAGGTGAGTGCTTTTTGGCATACAGCTGCATAAACATGTTCTACTAGAACATCCTGATCAGATGGAGTTCCTGTTCTATTGTGACATACTGAGGGTGGGCTTACATATTCTACTTGTGTGATGAGATCTATCTTGAATAGATGGATGCTACTTGTCATTGCTCAGTACTTGGTTGCACCCCAAGATAATGGGTCTTGGCCATGTTTTCTGTGTGGTAAGTTGCATTATGAGAGGATAGACTATTATAATGACTAGTTCTCACTATGGTTCTTATCCTGAGAAGTTGGACTATTACATGTTCTTCTACTTGCTTTGTGAGGAGTTACATCATTATATTATGGACTATCAGAATATTCTCGACTCATGCTATATTCTGGGTTGCATCTGGTTGGGAGGATTTATTTTACTGAGAATAATGATTTTCCAGAATTTTTGTGCTCAGTCATTAGTGTTCAGTGAGTGGCCTCTGAGTGCTGCTCATGGGCGCACTACACCATCTAGTGTAGTGAACAATTTTTTTTCACCTTATAAGTACCATTTTTGTTTTTCTTGCTCTTGAGGTACAATTAAAAATAGTTTTGAATGTCTTACATTTGATTTCTAACCCAAGGGGACTTAAGGGCTCTGTAAAAATATGTTGTCATCCGTAAGTATAGCCCAAAGGGGCTCCATGTAGAGTTTGGAGATGACAGGAGACAGTCGTTTACCTTGGGGGACTCCTCAAGTGATACAGATCTTTTAGTACCTGGAGGTGCCCATGTGAACAAACTGCTGTAATTGAAAAGGTTGGAGGAGATCCAGTGAAGCACATTGCCAGTGAATCCCAATGAAGACTCCAGGGTGTGGATGAGAATTATATGTTCTACTGTGTCAAAGACAGCTCAGAGGTCCAGCAATATCAGGAGTCATCATCTTCTGTGATCAGGAAGGTGTCACCCACAATGTGTGTGGTAGCTGTCTCCATGCTGTAGCATGGTCTGAAGGTAGATTGGTAGTGTGTGATCAGAGGTTAATAGTGGACTGTGCCAAAGGCTATGAAGAGGTGCCTAGGCAAGTAGAATTTCATGAATTTAAGAGGAGAGAGAGTAGTAAACTACTTGAAGAGTGACTGTCTCTCCTCTACAGCATGGTACAAAGCCAATTGGTAGTCCAGTAAAACATTATTCTTGCAGATATACTCTTGTCATTGAGTGGCAACTGCTTTTGTAATGATTTTTCTTATACATGGATATTAGGTAATTGGGTAGTACCTAATGAAGTTATTTGGGTCCAGGATTGGTTAACTCCTGAAGAGTCTTTAAATGACTTGATCAACAAAAATGGAAGCGTGTTGCCGTCATAGAAGGTGGCTGTGAGAAGTTGGCCTGGTATATGCTGTTCACTAGTTAAAGTGGACACCTTGCACCAGTATAATTCGACTCTTATGGTAGGTAGGTTTAAGACAACCTTTATAGAAAGCTATCCTAGTGGTAGCTGTGGAGAGCAGCCTTCAGGCTAAGTCTTGGAGGAATGTAAAGCAGCTTGTTTTACCACACAATCTCTTGAATCACCAAATGAAAAGACACCACACAGGTATATTTATCAAATATATATGTATTTATTAGTAAACAACTCTCTACTAATCTCTTTATGAGATTAGAAGTCAGGAACATATGCACAAATCAACGTTTCACAATAAATTAAGCACAATATGGCTGGGGCCCTAGGGGCGTACCAGACCATATACTAAAAAAGAGACTTAAGAACAACGACTTGCAAAGGGACAAGGCCTAGGGCCTTCAGAAGTGTTGGGGCCTCACGAAACCACCCAAGGCAGGTAAGTAAAGGACCCACGGGGGACGCGTGCAGTGCGTGAACACAGGCGCGGATCACCGTGGACTTCAATGGGGCAAGTCGCGGTTGGAAATTAAGAGTTTAAGGGCACTTCGGGAGAATCTACAAGCAAGTCACTTACAGGGTAAGTAGTTCTAGGGCCAACACCCACAAGAGCACCGTAGTGCTGGAGTTACCTCACCCAGGGAAGCCGGGTGCATAGGTGTCCTTTGGTGTTGGGTCGCGGTGTCGTTTTCAATGGGAGCCAATGAAGACTTGCTGCTTGTGAAGACAGGAGAAGTGTCCGGTGGAATCCAAGCCTGGATTCGGAAGAAGGAAGACCTGAAAGCAGAGGGGACAGTATTCAAAGTCACTGGGCAGTGACCCGGGGCAAGGAAGATGAATGCCCACCGTCGTCGACAGATTCAGGTCATTCACGGGTGTCTTGACTCTTCGGCCACGAGCTCCAGGAGGCGTCGATGACAAACAGGAGCTGGATTTAGCGTGCACCACAAAGTCTGCAGCAGACTGCGGTATCGGCGACCCGATTGGAGCCAACAAGCCTTGGTAGCAGCAAGTCTTGTGGAAAGCATAAAAAGTCAATGGTGCAGACCAGCAAGGGTTGGGGAACTCACCCAGCGAAGGTAAGTCAGGGCAGGCCTGGAGCAACCAGCGGAGCTCTTTGGTTTGGTAGAAAAGTCTTCAGGGTACCCACAAGCTGGCTGGCAAGGGATCGCAAAGACGCCTCGGGAGGATTCCTTCAACAGGGGCCCACGGTCACTCGGGACGGGGTAGGCCTCTGATCTTCGGAGGGTTTCCTGCTAAAGGCTGGGAACACATGTGGTCTAAAGCACAAGTTTGTAGACCGTCGTGAAGGGGTTGCACCAGACAATAGTGCACGGTACTCAGGGACTGTGGTTCCTCGTCACTCGTGGGGTCCACTGGCCTCAGCTTCACTGGGGACTCACGATGGCCTTGGAGAAGTCAGGAAATTCTCATCTTGGGCTGCAAGGACCTCGGGCTCCGGCGGGAGTGGCATAGTTTGCAACCGTCATTTCAGTTTTTGGTGCCTGCCAAGCAGGGGAGTCACTCCTTGACTCCAAGGGAGATTCTTCAGTCTTCCAGAGGTAGTGGAACGTCGAAGGTCCAGGATTCTTCTTCAGAGCATCGTCCAGGGAAAATCTAGTTTGCAAGTTCAAGGGTTCCCTACCTTATACTAAAAAGGAAGGGAGGGACTAGCTCTAATACCCCACCTATGGGAGGGTCAGGGGAGTGGGTGGCTACACCCACTTCCCTTTGTCCATTTTCGCGCCAGAGCAGGGGCAGGTAGCCCCTGAGCTGGTTTGAACTGGCATATGCACAGAGGAGCCTTCTGCCCCCCCAGTGCAGGACTTCAAAGCACTCTAGGAGTGCACCCACCCAGCCCCAATACACTAAACCCTGTCTGGAAGGTGGTCACACCGTCCTGTGAAAGGATACCTATTGTTGGGCTTCCTCCACTGCGAGTTTCGGTCATCAGCAGGAGGGCAGCCCAGTGTCTGTGACTGGTGGCATCCATTTTGTGATGCCCGGGCTCTTCAGGATTCTACCGCCTTTCCACAGTAGGTACATGTCTATCCCTTTAGAAGGGTGGAATGCTACCCCTTCCGCCAGAACTGGTGGGGGGGTAGTATTCCAAGATGTTTGACACCAAACACGACATGTTTCCGTACAGCCATCCCAAAGTTAGCATTTAACGCGAGGTTATAATGCGCTTAAGAGTATACGGTCAGGCTGCACTACAAACAGCCTCAGAGAAGGTTCTCCGAAGGCTGCAGAGGGGCTCTGCTCATGCAGGGGCACCCTCTCACATAGGAACCAAGCACTCTGCCTTCAGGATTGATAAGGCCTGCCATAGGAGTGACTTATAGGTTTATATGTGTGTATCTATGTAGTGATATAGGTAGTCTATATCACAGTAAGGGGTGCATGCACCACCTTACCCAGGCTGCAGTAGCAGACCTGTGGTGTCAGATTTAGTCTGCTTCCCAGGGGTGGCATAATACATGCTTCAGCCCCTGTTAGGCCTGTGAAGTACCTATGCCCTTGGTACCTAAGGTACCATATACTAGGGACTCATAAGGTACCACAGTATCCAATCACTAGTGCACCTAGAGTGCACTCCAAGTCGTTTAGGGAGAACAGAGAGGCTGGGGCCCTGATTGGCAGGGTCCCAGCCTGACTATAGCCAGAAACCAGTGTAAACATCAGAAAAAAAGTGGGGGCAACATAAGAGGCAGATCCTACTCTCCTACACAACCCCCCCACAAACGCAGGGACACTAAACTAACCTTGACCAGTTGAGTCTTCGTTCTCTAAGTGGAAATACCTTGAGAGTCCATCTGCATTGGCATGTTGGGTCCCAGGCCTATGTTCCACTGTATAGTCCATCCCCTGTAGGGAAATGGACCACCTCAAAAGTTTTGGGTTTTTACCTTTCATCTGCTTAAGCCATAGGAGGGGCTTGTGGTCAGTCTGAACTATGAAGTGAGTGCCAAACAAGTATGGCCTCAGCTTCTTCAGGGCCCACACCACAGCAAAGGCCTCCCTCTCTATAGCTGACCAACGTTTCTCTCTAGGGGTCAGCCTTCTGCTAATAAAAGCTACTGGCTGGTCTTGACCTTCATCATTCAGTTGAGACAGTACAGCTCCCACACCCAGCTCAGAAGCATCTGTTTGGACAATGAACTTTTTGGTGTAGTCTGGACTCTGTAAGATGGGGGCAGTGCACATGGCCTGCTTTAGGTCTTCAAATGCCTTCTGACAGCTAGCTGTCCACTGAATCTTTTTTGGCATTTTCTTTGAGGTCAGATCATTCAAGGGGGTCACTATAGATCCATATCCCTTCACAAACCTCCTATAGTACCCAGTCAGGCCTAAGAAGGCTCTCACCTGTGTCTGGGTGGTTGGAGCAACCCATTCCATTATGGTTTGGATTTTACTCTGTAAAGGCTGAACCTGGCCTCCACCCACAAGGTGGCCCAGGTACACAACCTGACTCTGCCCTATCTGGCACTTGGTGGCCTTGATAGTGAGGCCTGCTTTCTGCAGAGCCTCCAAAACATTTCTGAGGTGGACCAGGTGATCCTGCCAGGAGGAACTAAAGACAGCAATATCATCTAGATAAGCTGAGCAATAAGTTTCCATCCCTGCCAGAACTTTATTCACCAACCTCTGAAAAGTGGCAGGTGCATTTTTCAATCCAAAGGGCATCACCACAAAGTGGTAGTGCCCACCAGGGGTCGAAAATGCTGTTTTGGCTTTTGCATCATCAGCTAACCTGATCTGCCAGTAGCCAGCTGTTAGGTCAAATGTACTTAGATACTTGGCTGAGGCCAAAGTATCAATCAGCTCATCTGCCCTTGGTATGGGATAGGCATCAGTCCTGGTGACTGCATTGAGGTCTCTGTAATCTACACAAAACCTCATTTCTTTCTTACCACCCTGGGTATGAGGCTTGGGTACTAGGACTACTGGGCTAGCCCAAGTTCTATCTGAAGGCTCAATCACACCTAACTCCAACATTTTCTGGACTTCAGTCCTGATACAGTCCCTGACATGGTCAGGTTGCCTCTAGATTTTACTCTTGACAGGCAGACTGTCTCCAGTGTCCACCTCATGGGTGCACCAGGTAGTCTGACTAGGGGTCAGGCTAAACATATGTCTGTACTGTTGCAGAACTTGTCTGCACTCAGTTTGCTGATGGTCAGTGAGGCTGCTTGCCAAAGCAACACCATCTACTGACCCATCATCAGGGTTCTGTGAGAGCAGGTCAGGGAGAGGGTCACTCTCCTCCTCCTGGTCCTCATCAGTTGCCATGAGCAAGCCCATGTCAGCCCTGTCAACATATGGCTTTAATCTGTTGACATGGAGCACCCTCAGGGGGCTCCTGAGAGTTCCAAGATTCACCAGATAGGTGACTTCTCCCTTTTGCTCAACTATTGTATGGGGGCCACTCCACTTGTCTTGGAGGGCTGCTGGGGCCACAGGCTCCAACACCCACACTTTCTGTCCTGGCTGGTACACAGTCAGCACAGCCTTTTGGTCATGCCAAGCTTTTTGTAATTCTTGGCTGGCCTCCAGGTTTTTGGTTGCCTTTTTCATGTATTCAGCCATCCTGGAGCGGAGACCAAGTACATAGTCCATCACATCCTGTTTGGGGAGTTTGAGAGGCAACTCCCAGCCCTCTTTTACCAAACATAATGGACCTCTTACAGGATGCCCAAACAGAAGCTCAAATGGGCTGTAACCAACCCCCTTCTGTGGATCCTCTCTGTATGCAAACAACAGGCAGGGAAGAAGAAGGTCCCATTTCCGCCTAAGCTTCTCTGGGAGTCCTTTAATCATTCCCTTCAGGGTTTTGTTGAAACGTTCAACCAACCCATTGCATTGTGGGTGATAGGGGGTGGTGAACTTATACGTTACACCACACTCCTTCCACATTGCTTTCAGATATCCTGACATGAAGTTTGTTTCTCTGTCAGAGATGACCTCCTTTGGGAAACCCACTCTGGAGAAAACTCCAATGAGGGCTCTTGCCACCACAGGGGCTGTGGTGGTCCTCAGAGGAATTGCCTCTGGGTACCTGGTGGCATGATCCACTACCACCAGGATAAATCTGTGCCCAGATGCAGTTTGAGGGTCAAGGGGACCAACAATGTCAATCCCTACCCTTTCAAAGGGTACCCCCACCACAGGTAGTGGTATCAGGGGGCCTTTGTGGTGCCACCTGCCTTGCCACTGGCTTGGCATGTGACACAGGAGCGACAAAACTCCTTTGTGTCCTCTGACATATGTGGCCAATGAAAATGTGGAACAAGCCTGTCCCAGGTCTTGTTTTGGCCCAAGTGACCTGCCAAAGGGATGTCATGTGCTAGGGTCAAGAGGAACCCCCTAAACTTCTGAGGTATTACCAACCTCCTGGTGGCTCCAGGGGCTGGATCTCTACCCTCAGAATATAGGAGTCCCTCATCCCAATAAACTTTATGGGACCCACTAGCACTTCCAGCAGCCTCAGCAGCAGCCTGCTGTCTGAGGGGTTCAAGAGAGGGGCAGCACTGTTGCTCCTTACTCAGATCTTCCCTAGAAGGGCCCCCTGCCCCCAAGAACTCAACCTGATCAGGCTCAAGTCCCTCTGGGGCAGTTCCTTCTTCAGGATCTGCTCCTCCTCCCTCAAGAGGGGAATCAATGATCTGAGACAGAGGGGAAGGACTGCCTTAATCCTACTGCTCCTCTTCTTGGGAAGCATCTGGTCCATTGTTTCAGGATCCAGAGCTGGTTCAGTGTCATGCAATTTGGCCTGTGTCCTGGTCACAGCAAATACCTCTGCAGGGATGCCTAACATCTTAGCATGAGTCCATAACTCTACTTCAGACCAGGCTGAAGTTTCTAGATCATTGCCCAATAGACATTCTATAGGGAGGTCTGCACTGACTACAACCTTCTTGAGACCAGTTACCCCTCCCCAGGAGAAATTCACAACTGCCAGACTATGGTTGGTCCTGACATTGCTTGCATTGGTCACCTGGTACATTTCGCCCAGGATGATCTGTCCAGGGTCCACAAGATCCTCTGCCACCATGGTGACACTAGCACCTGTGTCCCTAAATGCCAAAGCCTGTTTGCCATTTATTACAGGCTGCTGTTTGTATTTGCCCAGATTACTGGGGCTCACAAGGAAGGACATGTCCATGTCTCCATCACAAATCAGCATTGCCTGAGTGGGTACTCTGACTAGGCCAGAGTCCACTTCAGAACCCAGGGTCAACCCTACTACACCCTTATTCTGAGTACCACCTCCACCTGTAGCTGAACTAGGGGGAACAGTTGCCTTAGGGGCAGGAGTGGTGGGGGTTTGTTCTTTGGACTTGTTACAATGAGAAGTCCAGTGCCCTTTCTGTTTACAGAATTTGCACCAGGGCTTCTTTTGGCCTTTTCCCTTGTTGGATTGTGATTCCCCACCAGACGCAGATTTTTGGGGCCCTTGTGAAGACTTCTGGTCTTTTGACTTATCCCCACTTTTCTCAGAGCCCTTAGGATCCTGCTTCTTGGTGTCACCCCCTTGGTTCTGGGTTTTCTGCCTCACCCTGGTTCTGACCCACTTGTCTGCCTTCTTTCCCAATTCTTGGGGAGAGGTCAGATCTGAGTCCACCAGGTATTGATGCAACAACTGGTTCTGGCAATTATTAAGGATCTGTTCTCTCATCATTAGATTATACAATCCCTTGAAACCAGTAACCCTACTGCCAACCAGCCAACCCTCCAGAGCCTTGGTTGCACAATCTACAAAGTCAGTCCAGTCCTGAGTCTGTGCCTTCTGGGTGTCTCTGAACTTCAACCTGTACTGCTCAGTGGTTAAGCCAAACCCATCTATCAGTGCACTCTTCAGGACTTCATAGTCATCAGCATCCTCTTCTCTAACAGTGAGGAACTTGTCTCTACCTTTATCTGAAAAGGAGAGCCACAAGATTGCTGCCCACTGCTTTTGGGGGACCTGTTGTACTCTACAGGCCCTTTCCATAGCAGTTACCCATTTATGGATATCATCCCCACTCTGGTAGGGAGGAACAACCTTGCTCAGGTTCCTATGGTCTGGAATATATTCTCTGCCTCTAGGGACACTGTTGCTGCCACCAGGGGGTTCTAACCCCTCTTTTCTAGAAGCTCTCTGGAGCTCCAGGGCTTCCTTATCTAATGCCAACTGCTTGGTTTTGAGGGCAAATCTTGCTTCCTCATACTGCAGCAGTTTGTACATTCTGTCAGAGGAGGTCTCTCTTCTTGGGTAGTAGGAGTTCCTCTGGTAGACAGATTCTCTGCCAGAGTGATAGGAGTGTTCAGATTCCCTAGAAAGGGACCTAGGCCTCTCCTCCACTATGTCAGTTCTCTTAGGGAGAATTCCTCTGTCCTGTTCAGACCCCTTCGGACCTGGCCCTACAATCACAGAGTCTTGGTCATCCAGATGTTCATCATCTGACCCAGACACTGTAATTGACCCACCCACTGATTCAGACCCATTAGCTCCTAGAGCTAATCTAAGATCATCTGCTGTCAGCAGATCTATCAGGTGTAGTGTGGAGGGACTCTGTCCTAGCTTCAGGTGCCTTGCAGCACACATGGCTCTCAGTTCAGAGAAAGCCATGTCCTTATACTGAGGCTGAGTGGATCCACTGGGTCCACCCTTTAAGGACATTCTAGTGTTGTGCAGTGTTGTACTACCTACACTAGTTTGTGGCCTACTGATACTAGCTTGAGCTGTAGAAAGGGTGTGCTATCCCTTGGCACACAGCTCTAAGTTCAGTAGAACTTATTGATACTAAGCTTGACTTTATATGTACCTTAAGTACCTATAGTGGTTTTCAGTTAGTAATTCAAATAGAGATTTTCTGGTAAAACAATAGCAAGCTGGAATCCCACACGCTGCCACCAATGTGAGAAGTTGGCCTGGTATATGCTGTTCACTAGTTAAAGTGGACACCTTGCACCAGTACAATTCGACTCTTATGGTAGGTAGGTTTAAGACAACCTTTATAGAAAGCTATCCTAGTGGTAGCTGTGGAGAGCAGCCTTCAGGCTAAGTCTTGGAGGAATGTAAAGCAGCTTGTTTTACCACACAATCTCTTGAATCACCAAATGAAAAGACACCACACAGGTATATATATCAAATATATATGTATTTATTACTAAACAACTCTCTACTAATCTCTTTATGAGATTAGAAGTCAGGAACATATGCACAAATCAACGTTTCACAATAAATTAAGCACAATATGGCTGGGGCCCTAGGGGCGTACCAGACCATATACTAAAAAAGAGACTTAAGAACAACGACTTGCAAAGGGACAAGGCCTAGGGCCTTCAGAAGTGTTGGGGCCTCACGAAACCACCCAAGGCAGGTAAGTAAAGGACCCATGGGGGACGTGTGCAGTGCGTGAACACAGGCGCGGATCGCCGTAGACTTCAATGGGGCAAATCGCGGATGGAAATTAAGAGTTTAAGGGCACTTCGGGAGTAGCTACAAGCAAGTCACTTACAGGGTAAGTAGTTCTAGGGCCAACACCCACAGGAGCACCGTAGTGCTGGAGTTACCTCACCCAGGGAATCCGGGTGCATAGGTGTCCTTTGGTGTCGGGTCGCGGCTTCGTTTACAATGGGAGCCAATGAAGACTTGCTGCTTGTGAAGACAGGAGAAGTGTCCAGTGGAATCCAAGCCTGGATTCGGAAGAAGGAAGACCTGAAAGCAGAGGGGACAGTGTTCAAAGTCACTGGGCAGTGACCCGGGGCAAGGAAGATGAATGCCCACCGTCATCGACAGATTCAGGTTGTTCACGGGTGTCTTGACTCTTTGGCCACGAGGTCCAGGAGGTGTCGATGATGACCAGGAGCTGGATTCAGCGTGCACCACAAAGTCTGCAGCTGACTGCGGTGTCGGCGGCCCGATTAAAGCCAACAAGCCTTGGTAGCAGCAAGTCTCATGGAAAGCGTAAAAAGTCAATGGTGCAGACCAGCAAGGTCTGGGGAACTCACCCAGTGAAGGTAAGTCAGGGTAGGCCTGAAGCAACCAGGGGAGCCCTTTGGTTTGGTAGAAAAGTCTTCAGGGGACCCACAAGCCATCTGGCAAGGGATCGCGAAGACGCCTCGGGAGGATTCCTTCAACAGGGGCCCACGGTCACTCGGGATGGGGTAGGCCTTTGATCTTTGAAGGGATTTCTGCTAGAGGCTGGGTCACATGTGGTCCAAAGCACAAGTTCATAGAACGTCGTGAAGGGGTTACACCTGACAATAGTGCACAGTACCCAGGGACTGCGGTTCCTCATCACTCGTGGGGTCCACTGGCCTCAGCTTCGCTGGGGACTCACGATGTCCTTGGAGAAGTCAGGAAATTTTTGTCTTGGGCTGCAGGGACCTTGGGCTCCGGCGGGAGCGGCATAGTTTGCAACTGTCATTTCAGTTTTTGGTGCCTGCCAATCAGGGGAGTCACTCCTTGACTCCAAGGGAGATTCTTCAGTCTTCCAGAGGTAGTGGAACGTCGAAGGTCCAGGATTCTTCTTCAGAGCGTCGTCCAGGGAAAATCTAGTTTGCAAGTTCAAGGGTTCCCTACCTTATACTAAAAAGGAAGGGAGGGACTAGCTCTAAGACCCCACCTATGGGAGGGTCAGTGGAGTGGGTGGCTACACCCACTTCCCTTTGTCCAGTTTTGTGCCAGAGCAGGGGCAGGTAGCCCCTGAGCTGGTTTGAACTAGCATATGCACAGAGGAGCCTTCTGCCCCCCCAGTGCAGGACTTCAAACCACTCTAGGAGTGCACCCACCCAGCCCCAATACACTAAACCCTGTCTGGAAGGTGGTCACACCCTCCTGTGACAGGATACCTATTGTTGGGCTTCCTCCACTGCGAGTTTCGGTCATCAGCAGGAGGGCAGCCCAGTGTCTGTGACTGGTGGCATCCATTTTGTGATGCCAGGGCTCTTCAGGATTCTACCGCGTTTCCACAGTAGGTACATGTCTATCCCTCTATAAGGGTGGAATGCTACCCCCGCCTCCAGAACTGGCGGGGGGGTAGTATTCCAAGATGTTTGACACCAAACATGACATGTTTCCGTGCAGCCATCCCAAAGTTAGCATTTAACGCGAGGTTATAATGCGCTTAAGAGTATATGGTCAGGCTGCACTACAAACAGCCTCAGAGAAGGTTCTCCGAAGGCTGTAGAGGGGCTCTGCTCATGCAGGGGTACCCTCTCACATAGGAACCAAGCACTCTGCCTTCAGGATTGATAAGGCCTGCCATAGGAGTGACTTATAGGTTTATATGTGTGTATCTATGTAGTGATATAGGTAGCCTATATCACAGTAAGGGGTGCATGCACCACCTTACCCAGGCTGCAGTAGCAGACCTGTGGTGTCAGATTTAGTCTGCTTCCCAGCGGTGGCATAATACATGCTTCAGCCCCTGGTAGGCCTGTGAAGTACCTATGCCCTTGGTACCTAAGGTACCATATACTAGGGACTCATAAGGTACCACAGTATCCAATCACTAGTGCACCTAGAGTGCACTCCAAGTCGTTTAGAGTGAACAGAGAGGCTGGGGCCCTGATTGGCAGGGTCCCAGCCTGACTATAGCCAGAAACCAGTGTAAACATCAGAAACAAAGTGGGGGCAACATAAGAGGCAGATCCTACTCTCCTACAGTGGCTTTAAAAGAGTTTGTAATTTTGGAGAGTTTAATGTGCATGATGGAGTTAAATGTGATAACACTTCTTGATTTTAGAACAATGGAGGAAATGCAGAAGCATTGAAGTCTATATTGTGTTTCCAATGCAGCCTCTGATTTTCTCAGTTAAGAAGAGCCGAGAAGGGCATCTTGGTGTAGTATTTGTTTGACAGATGAAGGGATAGCATTGTCAGTGACAAGAGTGATGTATTGTTTGACAGAATTAGAGACAGCTTTGCTTCTGTTGATTGCTTCAGTGATCATGGTTTGTGTATTTAGTAGTTTTAGCCATTGTGATAAAGACACTATGTGCAGAGGGGAGCGCTTTCATTTGGTGCAATTGTTATTCGGTCCATGTTAGACCTGTCAGCCTTAGAGTGGTAGTCCCCCATACTTTTTGCCTTCTCCCCTATTTTATCTGATTTCATTTTTGCTCACCTTGGACTCTGCACACTGTACCACTGCTGACCAATGTTAAAGTGTTTATGCTCTCTCTTTAAAACATGGTGGAATTGGCATATATCCAATTGGCACATTTAATTTAATTGTACTCCCCTAGTAGAATGGTACCACATGTACCCAGGGCCTCTAAATTAAATGCAACTGGTGGCCTGCAGCACTGATTGTGCCACCCACTTAAGTAGCCATTCTAAACATGCCTCAGCCTGCCATCGCAGGCTGTGTGTAGTTTTTAAACTGCCATTTCGACCTGGCAAAATAAATCTTTTGCCAGGCTAAAACCTTCCTTTTTAATACATAAATGTTACCACTAGGGTAGGCCCTGAGCAGCCCAGAGTTCAGGGTGCAGTGTATTTCAAATATAGGACATGTTCTTTTAAGTTTTACATGCCCTGGTAGGAAAAAACTCTTACATTCGTTTTTCACTACTGCAAGACTTACATCTCCCATAGGATAACATGAGGGTTACCATATTATATTTAATAAATGGTAATTCCAACTGAGAGCATTGAGACATGTTAAGTTTGGTGTCTAAAGAATTGTAATTAAAAGCCCTCTATAATGGTGAAGCTGTATTTTTGATCACAATTATGAAAATTCTACTTTTAGAAAGATGGTATATTATTATCCCAACCATTTGGTGTCTGCTGCTTGTATCCTGTAGACAGTTGGTCTTTGTGTATTGCTCCCAAACATAGAGACAAAGGGAAGCTAATTGTTTGCAGGATGAACCACTTTGAGTTAACTACTGGGAGGAGCTGTACCCTACCACACTTGCACATCACAAAGGTCCAGACCTGGAGCATTCTCACAAAGGGTTTGAGACTAGTCTATTGTGATCCCAGACAATCTGCTGTAACTTCCAACTGGGAGTAATTGGACATATTGAGTTTTGTGTCTAAAGAATTGTAATTAAAAGCCCCCTTTAATGATGAAGCTGGATTTTTTATCACAATTATGAAAATGCTACTTTTAGAAAGATGGCATATTCTTATCCCAACCGTTTGGTGTCTGCTGCCTGTATAGTAGGTTACATGACTAGGGGCCATATGTATCAAACCTTTTTCCCGTTTGAAAAAGGGCAGATTCTCAGAATCTGCCCGTTTGCGAATGGGAAAAAGCCTTTTGGGATGTATCATCCCAAAAGGCCATCGCAAAATAGAGAATCGCAAACTTTGCGATTCTCTATTTTGCGAATGCAATTAAGGAATTGAAAATTGCGATTCCTTAAATGCAATTCTGGAAGCACCAGAAATGTGCTATTTGGCCTTAAGGAATTGCAAATTACCACCAACTTCAAGTTGGTGGTAATTTGCGAATTTCTTTAAAAAAGCACTTTTTTGATTTTTTAAAAGTGCCATATGTCGCACATACATGCCCTTAGGGCATGTATGTGCGCAAAATGTGCACACATACATATTTCAGGGGTGCAACAGGGTGTCCTTTTGGCAACCTTGAAATTGCATTCTCAATTTGCGATTTTCTAATTGGTAATAGCAAATTGAGAATGTCTTCCCATTCATTCCTATGGGCCTCCTAGCCCATAGGAATGAATGGGAAGGTATTCCTTATTTACGAATCTCAATTTGCGATTCGCAAATAAGGAATATGTAGGATTCGCAAACTTTTAGCAAATCCTACATACGTTGCATTTTGCGATTCTCTAATTGCGATTCGCTAAGAATCGCAATTTGAGAATCGCAAAACTCTTTTTTGATACATATGCCCCTAGGTATAGTTGGCAGTTGGTCTTTGTGTATTGCTCCCTGACAGTGAGACAAAGAGAAGCTGATTGTTGGCAATATGGGCAACTCTGAGGTACCTAAGGGGAGGAGCTGTCACCTACCACATTTGCACATCACAAAGGCACTGCCTGGAGCACTCTCACAAAGGGTTTGACACTAGTTTATTGTGACTCCTGAAAGTCTACTGTAACTTTCAACTGGAAGCAGGTGGACAGGTCATGTTTGGTGTCTAAAGAATTGTAATTAAAATCCCTGTTTAAGTGTTAAGCTGGATTTGTGATCACAATAATGAAAATGCCACTTTTAGAAAGATCAACAAAGTAAATGGGATGCACACCTTTTTTCTTCTCAAAATTGAACATCTTTATCAAATAATCGTCACAAGATGTGTGCTCACTGGGTATCATGCCTTGCCCTGGTAGCACATAGAATCTATACCATACTTAAGGGGCAGCATTTCTGCCCCACACCCAGTCGCACGACTGGGTGTGGGGCAGAAATGCTGCCCCCTTAAGTATGGTATAGATTCTATGTACTTTTAGAAAGATGGCATTTTCTTGTCAAAACCATTTGCTGTCTGTGGACTGTATCCTAGGTTGCATGACTAGGTGCAGCTGGCAGTTGGTCTTTGTGTATTGCTCCTAAACAGTGAGACAAAGGGAAGCTAGTTATTGGTAGAATGGGCCACTCTGAGTTAACTAAAGGGAGGAGCTGTCTCCTATTACACTTTCAGGTAACAAATACCCTGCCTGGGAACTCTCACAAAGGGGTTGACACTAGTCTATAATCAACCCAGACAATCTGGGGCCAGTTTAGGGAGGCAACAATTCCAAGCACCTCTGGGTAGTGGAATCCTCTGGAAGCTTCTTCTACTTCAAAGTGGGTACCAGATTTGAATTTTGGACACCAGACACCAGCGCTTCAGTACATTTCGAGACCTTGAGACTCTACCAGGAAGAAGGACTACTGTGCAGCTGAAATAACTGCCACTCTGCTGGAATACTGCTCTGAAAGACTGCTGCCCTGATGTGCTGCCCTTTTACCTGGATAAGAAGGACTGAACTTGCATCTCTAATCCCAGGACATCATAGTGACTACAAGGGCTAGTTGGTTGGTCTCCTGAACAGCAGCCCCAGGCACATAACAGGCTTCCCACAGCCTTGTACCCAACACCTGGACTCTGCCATCTATGAGTTCTACCCTGTCAAGTGGTGCCATCCAAGTCCAGGACCCTTATCGGTGAGCCTGAAGGTGCACTGCCAACCCATCTATAGACCCAGCAGAACCAAAGCATCTCATCTGCTTCATGGTGCAACCCAGAGAAGAACCAATGTATTGCCTCTGCTGTATCGACTTTCCTGGCGCAAGGAATTCGCATTGCCTACGCAAACCACAGTTTCATCAGAACCTCCACTGTGCAGTGCATCCTCGATGCAGGCCCTCGCATTGCAAACCTCTCATCAAAAGCAGCCTCAATGACAATGCAGGACTCTAATTAACAAGCCCTCTCGTCGAAGACCTCCTTGATGATGATGCAGGACGTTACTTCGGAGCTCCTCAGAACTAACTCTGCATGACGCATCTCAAACCCGCACCTCCCATCACCTCGTTTCCACAACGCATATGCAACGCGTTACTCTGCAGCTCCTCACAATCAGGATTTAAGGTACTCTTGTTCAGCAGGCCTTACTGGGTCACAGTAACAAGCATGGGCTCCACCGCAGGTCAACCCGAACTTGAGGCTCGGCCCGGTCTAGTGCAACCAGATATCTACAGTTTGCGCTTTGTGCTTTCTTGTGCTATTTTCACCTAAATCTTCAAAATTGCATATCTCCATTTCTACTAATTGGACATTTGTTGTTTTGGTCTTAAATTATTTATTAAAATATATTTTATTGTATTATATTGGTGGACAAAAAGTGCTCTGAGAACCAGGAGAAGACCAGGCCCTACCTCCTTGCCTATCCGCCCAAGGTGAATTACTGGTCGGATTGCCTTTTTGGCTTCTCCCACTATGTTCTTGTCTGCAGCAGCAAATCTGTTTCACTTGTTTTGATGTCAAATAATAAAATGTAACATATCTTTTTCTAATTTGCTTGGCAATTTTCTTGTGTTGTGTTTTTGCTCTATTACTGTTTGTGTGCTTCATAAATACTTAACACATTGCCTCTAAGTTGAGCCTAACTGCTTTTTGTGCCAAGCTACACAGGGTTAAGCACCGACTAATTTAGTGGCTATTTGTGGTTCACCCTGCAAGGGATTGTGGCTGCTGCTTGACCAGGGCTCACTCCCCAGTTAACCAACAAACCAGTTTCTCGCAATCTCCATTTATATTCTTGTTTTCATAAGATATATTTCTGGTACCATGGTGCTCAGGATTTTGGCTTGGAGGGTTGAGTCTTCCACAGAGCATTGCATCCTACAAGTTTTTAAGAGCAGTGTTTAGATGTTCAATCAGTCAATCAGGTGGTTTGTATAACATGGCTATATAGATGTTGAAGATACTGTTTGCGTCTGTGGTGTGCAAGAGCAAGTTCAGCATACTGATTAGTACTGTGAAGAAGTGGATTGTTAGTTTGTTTCCTTTTCAGTTGATCTTGGTACTGTGCTGTAGTGTGGAGGCTGGAGAAAATGTTGATGAAACGATCCAGGCTACAACCATTGGGGCCTTGCAATATATTTTGGAAGAGGCTGTTGGGATGGGTCAAAGATGAATCAAGTGTATTGCCATCTTATTGGGTTAGCTTGGTGATCATTTGCTTGATTTTAAGAGTGTTCAGTAGTGTATAAAAGTCCTCCTACATAGACTTTGTTGAGAAGTACCAGATTGGTTTACATCTCTGAGGAAAGTTGGGTTTGTATGATGAAAAGAGACTGTCTTTGATGTTATGAGAGGAAAGTGGCAGGTGAAGTGCTCAACTGACTTTGGCGGTGCCACTAAAAGTGCAGGGTCAGGAGGACTTATTTCTGACTGCAAAACATCCTCCTTATTTGTGTGTGTGGTCTGCATAGTCAATTCTGTTATCTGTATGGCTGATAAAGTCTACTTTAGTGGCTAGGAGCCAACATTGTATTCTGCGACTACTTACTCAACCTGTACTGTTTGTCAGACTTCATACTTTTTCCTTCTCAAACGTATCTTGTATGACCATTTATAGCTCAACATATTTATGCTTATGCGTCCATCCATTTGCAAAGTGATCTTTGCATTGTATGTTTGCCAATGTACATTTGGAAAATCTTCACATATTTTCAAATAACATCTATTGTACTTTCTAGGTAGCTCTGCATGCATTAATTTATTTTTGCTGTTCTTGACATTTCATGTGTACTCACTTCATTCACACCCTACTTGAATTATTATTTGACCTAATGCTCCATATTTTCCTTTGTCATATGTTTCTTTTCTAAGTAAAGCTCTTTGGCACTCAAGGCCTTTAAGCACTCTATAAAGCTGTTATAATAATGCATAAAGACCTTTTGTGCACTATTTCCAAATTAAAATAAGTGTAGTGTTGTCTCCCAAACCACTCAACACTGCTATGAATCTGGTATCGTCCACTAGTGTTCTGTGCTTCCTTGTCATTTAGTGTTCTAGTCAAATGAGCATATCAGTCCAGTGGAGTGCTACAAGCAAGGGCATAACTCTTGCGGTGATGATAACAGCGAACCTGACTTCATTTCCAATACATTGTGATAGACAGTGGAGGTAACTGCTAATTATATTTTGATGAAAAAAGGTATGTCTCCTAAAATTATCAGAAGAGAACCATAGTTAATTATCACATTCACACTACGGCATCCTTTGTTTATCCAACACGTAATCAATCATCACCAAAAGTAATTCACCCATCTTCCACACAGTTGCTTACCTGCCAAGGGAGAAATTCTGAGATATTTGCACAGGTTCCATGAATGAACGGGCCTTCTCCCATTTTGCAGGCCATCATATCTTGCAAAGCGAATGCGATAGAATATACTGCACTGTACACATTGTAGGTGACTCGTAATTGTTTTACATCATTGTAGCTAATCTGAAGGCTGTCCAGCTTTTCATTGCTGGTACACAGTAGAGTTTGGTTGCTATGTAAGCTTGATTGGATTTTCTGGTCCAACCACTCACAGTTAAAAGCTTCTTCCCAGAAGTCTTTGATGAATGGATCTTCTTGAGACGTAGATGGGTGAACTTCATTCAGATACTGTTCAAAGCCCAGCATCTCTCCACTGTGGATTGCAAAACCAATGGCACCATTGAGAATTCTGGAATATTTCCTATTTGAAAGGATAGGAGATGTTGACCAAGCTTCACTGGCAATCCAAGCCTTTCCAGTTACATTCTGTCTCATTAGCTCTTCAATGATAGGGACAAGATTGCCCTCATTGGAAAATGCGATAATGACTGTTGCAGCTGAGTTTTTTATCACCTGGGCAATATGGAAGGCATTCCTGTTTGCAACATTAGTACGAATGCTCTCAGAGAAGGCAATGCATACCCCGGACTTTGCAACCTCTATCTGCAGTGTCTGTATTGCCTGTTGCCCATAGTCTGTATCCTCAGCCAGGAGACCAATCCAGGTCCATCCAAAATAATTCACCAACTGGGCAAGTCCATGGGATTGAAAGTCATCACTTGGGATGGTGCGAAAAAAAGAAAGGAACTGGTTCCGGTCACTGAGGACTGGATTTGTCGAAAAGAAACTGACCTGTATTTTACAAAATAGTAACACAAAATTGGCAGCATTGACTTTTTGCTATATCAATTTAAATCATGTTCACATCATTTAAAAAAGGATCAGGTGTCTGTCTCAGAAAATTCTATTATACATATACAAAACTCATGAACAAGGACATGAAGGGACATGAAGAAAGGAACTGGTTCCGGTCACTGAGGACTGGATTTGTCGAAAAGAAACTGACCTGTATTTTACAAAATAGTAACACAAAATTGGCAGCATTGACTTTTTGCTATATCAATTTAAATCATGTTCACATCATTTAAAAAAGGATCAGGTGTCTGTCTCAGAAAATTCTATTATACATATACAAAACTCATGAACAAGGACATGAAGGGACATGCAGTTATTTTCCAAAGTGCTTTGGTGATGCAATTTGCTTAATATTAATAACCCTGGGCGTAAAAATCCGCTTGCGGAGTTTGCTGATTTTTGGCAACTCCGCCTTCCGCGTAGAATGCGTAGTTGTCGGAAAACTCCACACTCCATAACGGAGCAGAGTTTTTTTTGGTGTTCGCCATCCCTAAATGCATTTTTGCTTGCACAGGAGCAACTTACCGGGTGCCTGCGCTCACCGATGAGATTTCTCATCCGATCGCGAGCGCCACGAGATTTGATAGCTGGCTGCACGGTCCCGTGAGAGTGTGCGATCACGAACATGTCATTCGGGCACGCCATCAGACTTCCGATGGAAGTTTTGTGAAGAACGCGATCCCAAACACGCAAAATTTGCAATTTGGTGAAGGTTCTCTCCCAAGCAGCATCAAAACCTTCTTGAAATGATGATTTGGATAAAAAAAACTCCTCAGATTGACATTTGGCTGTACTTTTTTGTGCAAGGAGCCCTTTTTCTACTTTTTTTTTAAGAGGAAGGAAGTGCCCCAGAGTCTCCAAATTCCTGTTCCTGTCCAGCAGGCTCCTCCCAGTGCTTTGTCCATCTCCTGTTCACTTTTCATTTGGATTTGGAGCTGGAAGGATCACTCTTTGTGTCTGCTGCATCATATATCATTGGATTTGAGAACGTTTGAATTTGAAATTTCACAAGTAAGTTGGGAAATTGGTGTTGTTTCTTTGATTGTGGCATTGCACCTACTGTTTTTGTACTTTTCATTGTTTTTTTTAAAATGTATTGTGGTGGGTGGCCTGTAGTTTCAGTAGGGGCCAAGTTGTTTCTATGTAAGTAATTTTTCTTTTTTTATAAAGGAAACATGTTGCACAGTTCACTACATTTTCTCCAACTTTTGAAATCAATTTGAAATATTTATTTTAATTCACTAGCCCAGTAGTCTGCCAATAGGCCTTTCAGCCAGTAGGCCCAGAGCTACTCATGGGTGCATGAAGCAACTGTTTATGAGGTGTCTGTTGAATTTAAACATCATTTAGGGCATGGGTGGCATTGTATTGATTTGCAAAATGTGTTTTTTTTGGTATTTCACTTTTTTTCATGTGCGTTAAATAAATTCCTTTGGTGGGTGTGTGTGGTTGTTGTGTAACTTGCAAACTTTTTTTAGCCCTGTGGATTTTCGTTTTGGCATTGTTGCATTAAAGCTGTGTTGTTTAGCATGCCTCCTTTGTCTGGCCAGTTTGTGAGTGTGTTTGCAATAGTGGGCCAGCACTTGCCGCGGCTGAGCCTCCCCGTGTGGCCTGGGGCCATTTTGTAAAGTCTGTGTCCATAGCGGCCTACTTGCATTCATTGTTTTCCAGGCCTCCTGCCTGTTGTGAGTGACCATGTGGCTGGTGGCCATTTGTGGTGGTAGTTAGTGTGCTTTTGCCATAGGCCTGCATGTCTTTCCTTTGTTCCTCTTGGCTTCTGCTTCTTGTTGTGGTAGACTGGCCATGTGGCTGTCGGCAATTTTGTGAAGGCAGCCAGGTGCTTTTGCCATAGGCCTGCATTGTCTGTCTTCCCTTTCTTGTTGTTGTGGTGTGGCCTGGCCTTGTGGTGGCCATTTTGTGAAGGCAGCCAGTGTGCTTCTGCATTAGGCCTGCAAGTCTTCTTTGTGGTGGCCATGCCTTGTTGTTGTTTTGCATGCAATTTTTTCTTCTTTTATCCAGCAAATAATGCAGCATAGTTCACTACATTTTCTAATAAATTTGCAATATTATTGATTTGAATTGATTCACTATGTGGCCTAGTCTGCCAATGGGTTTTTCAACCAATAGGCCCAGAGCTACTCATGGGTGCATGAAGCAACTGTTTCTGTGGTGTCTGTTGAATTTAAAAATCATTTAGGGTATAGATGGCATTGGATTGAATTGCAAAATGTGTTTTTTTGGGTATTTCACTTTTTTCGTGTGTGTTAAATAAATGCCTTTGTTGGATGTGTGTGGTTGTTGTGTAACTTGCAAATCTTTTTTAGCCCTGTGGATTTTTTTTTGGCATTGTTGCATTAAAGCTGTGTTGTTTAGCATGCCTCCTTTGTCTGGCCAGTGTGTGAGTGTATTTGTAATAGTGGGCCAGCATGTGCCTTGGCTGAGCCTCCCCGTGTGGCCAGGGGCCATTTTGTAAAGTCTATGTCCATATAGGCCTGCTTGAATTAATTGTTTTCCAGGCCTCCTGCTTGTTGTGAGTGACCATGTGGCTGGTGGCCATTTTGTGGTGGTAGGTAGTGTGCTTTTGCCATAGGCCTGCATGTCTTTCCTTTGTTCCTCTTGGCTTACTACTTCCATCCATTGTCAGCTGCAGCTCCCTGAATGCTGCATCCCACGTAATGCACAATGCCAATTCGGTTCCGTTACATTTGTATTTTTGTTGCTGTTCTTCTTCTTTCCTATCCTCCCTGAGTGTACAGTACACCATGAAAGCCCTTGATGTCAAAGTATCACAAATGGCTACACTGTATTGTTATGTTTTTTTAATAACTGAGGTAATACATTTAATAATATTAATAACACTAACAAGTGTGACCACACACTAAGTTATATATTAGATTTGTTTGTTTGTACTAGTAGTAATTGAACCACTACACTGAATGCCACATTTCACTGATGTTCTTCTTGCTTATTTGCTTTTAGGTGCACAAAAGAGAAGGAGACATCACCCATTGTACTGCCAGACAGAAGTCTTGCTGCACACGACATCAAGTGACATTTGGCCACAGACATCTCTTCAACTTGTGCCACTGCATGCTGCTGACATCTTCAAGATGGCCCCTAAGAAAGGTACCAGGTCCAGTACCAAGAAAGTTGCCAGTGAGAAGAAGGCACTGCCACTTACCAAGACCGGTATGTCGCCCAAGACCTTTTTTGGGAAACCAAAAATTGCGCCTGCAGCAGCAGTGTCTGGGGAGCAAGCTGGGAGCAGCACCCCCGCATCAGTGGACCCACCCCACCAACCTAGGCCCAAGCCCATGTTTGTCGCAGAGGCAGCCAATCTAATCACGAGTTCAACGCCGATGAGCAGTGATGTTGACATTGACTTATCATTATCGCAAAGTAGTACCCAATCAATGCAGGAAACTCAGATAAGTGGGCAACAACAGCCTCAATAGTAGTCGTTCCTCCCGAAGTAGGGGCAGTTCAGGAGATCGAGCTTCCTGCAGAGGAAGAAGAAGAGCAAGCCACTCTTTCAGAAGATCCATTGTCTTCCAGATCCCCAGCAAGGAAAAGGAGGGTTAGTCCATCACCTTCTTCTGAAAGCCCCTCTTCTGATGATCTAGACGCCACTTGGAAGCCACCTCAGTCTGAGAGTGAGACACGCCACAAGATAAGGCTAGGGAAAAAGAAGGTTCCAGAAAGCCTTACAGTTATGGAGGATGTAGAAGAGGAGGATGATGATGAGCCAGTCATCATGGACATTAGTTGCGCCCCAGTGGAGACCGACATTACCCCATCCCAAATTGCTGTGAGGGATGTGGCACAGATACCACCAACACAGATGATAGCACTAACACCACCTCTAGCTTCCATATTTCGCCAGCAGCGACCTACATCCACCACAACCACCTCAGTAGAAGTAGGTACTGCAGAGAGTCATACGTCACGCCCACCTACCAGTACATCCGACATTGCAAGTGGCACCAGCAGCACCAGAAAATACCAGTTTGGGACTTTTTTCAGTTAGCAAGAAGGAGTTGAACATTGCTATATGCTCCATTTGTGGACAAGGTGTTACTTGGGGTAAGCTTAGTACAAATTATGGTACCGGAGGCCAAACAACCCATCTGAGAAAACACCAGTTGATCCAGTGGGAGGCGCACCTTAGCGGCCAAAAAACTGCTCCCATTGTTGTTGGAGGGGATGAAGAAGTAGAAGATCCGATCACGGTGAAAGGTGAACAAGAGGGATACATTTTCTCTGGTACACAAAGCAGCCCTGTCCCCAGCAGTGCAGTGGTACCACCCACATCATCATCAGCAACATCGCAATGGCACAAGAGTCAGGCTGAGACACCAAGGGGTCCAAGGCAAGAGAGTACTGCAACGAAAAAACATGCATTGAGCCTAACATCTGGCGTCAAGAAGTCTCCTGCATCAGTGGCACCAGAAAAGAAAAAAATCCAGGCTACCATTATCAACATGTTTAGGTCAGAGGGGCAGTATGAATGCAACCACCCAATGGCACGTTTGTACAACGCGAAGCTGGTTAAAATGTTAGCGCTGAACCTCCTCCCTTTTTCTTTTGTGGAAGGGGTGGGTTTTCTTGAATTTGTGGCAGCCATCTGCCCGAAATGGAAGGTTCCCAGCCGGTCCTATTTCGCCAGAGTTGCTGTTCCAGCACTGCATCATGACGTGCTGGAATTGCTTGGACAAGCTTTGCAGCAGAGTGCTGTTTACACTTTCCACCTGACAACAGACATGTGGACCAGTTGCCAAGCCACTGATTATATGTGCATCACTGCACACTGGATCTCTTTTGCGGGGGTTAGAGAAAAGATATCTGCACCAGGTGTTGTTGACACTACTGAGATTTTTAATGCTGCACGGAAACATGCAACTGTAGCCATGTTCGCCATGGAGAAATCTCATACTGCTGCAAACATTTTGGAAGACTTTGACAGCAAGGCCTGGGCGGAATTCACGGAGTTTCACTACGAAGTGCAAAAAAAAACTCTGTCGCACTACGCGGAGCTCCGCGAGCAGCGGAGTACGATAGAAAAATGCAGTTCGCAGTGATTGCACAGTGCGTGATGCTTGTCCGCACTGTGCAATTATTGCGAACGGCACCATGCACAGTGCAAGCGGTCCCTGCTTTCCTTTTCTGCCGCTCAAGTAGATTTTTACTCGAGCGGCAGCTTTCTCAACATGAACGGGCAGTTTCTCAACGCGAGCTGTCGTGAGCATAAGCGACCACTCGCAATGAGAAACCTGAACCCCCCACGTTGAGAAATCTCACCGAGATGTTGATTTTCCACGCTCGCGCTTGCCAACTTGATGTTGATGATCGCGAACAAGGAAAAATCTCGCCGGGAGGTTGATTTTCCTCACTCGCGGTCGCCAATTTGACGTTGACAAAGGCGAGAAAGGAAAAAAACTCCACTCCGCAACGCGAATCAGAGTTTTTCGGAACTCTGCAATCTCCGCGTAACGCGGAGTGCAGAAAACCGCCCAGGGTTATCTTTGAATGGCTGCGGCCAAGAGGGCTTAACATTGGTTTTCTTGCCACGGACAATGTCAGTAATATAGTTAAGGCCATAGCCAATGGTGGCTATTTCAGGGTACTGTGTTTGGCGCACTGCATTAACATCATTGTTCAAGACCAAGTCAGCAACTTACTGACCACCTGCAGAAGAATCTGCACACATTTCAGCCATTCTTTTAAAGCCCGGCAGCAGCTGAGGATCATTCATGGTGATAATAGAATGCCAGTTAAAGCACTCATCCAGGAGGTGCCAACACGTTGGAACTCAACTTATTACATGCTTAAATGTCTGTTTGAGCAGTACAGACCAATCAATGAATATGTCATGCAAAGAGGGGATGCTACAGTGAAAGGCATGATCATTGAGATGGACCAATGGGGCCTAGTTAAATGCCTAACAGAGATGCTACTTCCTTTCAAGGTCTTCACATGTGAAGTCAGCAAGGAGGACTGTACTATGGGCCAAGCTATCCCATTGTTGCACATGCTACAGGAACAGCTGAAGGGGGTGTGTGCAATGTACGCAGGTGTGGAGGAAAAAAAAGAAGCATATGATTTGGTGGAGAACTTAACCCTTCGCTTATCTGAAAATACAAGGGTGCAAAGAGGCATTGTGTCATCTAACCATTACATTCGTGCCACAATTCTGGATCCACGGTACAAACCATTACTTCACACTTTCATTCTTTTTTCAGAAGGGAATGTTGCCAACTACAAAACTTGTATAGCTGTGGAAGCCAGCCGGAAATGAGAGGCCCGCTACTCCAGGGCACAACAAGTACTGCAGGGCAGTCGGCTTCAAGTTCAACTTCAGAGCCTGAGGGCAGTGCGGTTGGCTCACAGCAGCCAAAACAACCAACAACACCAAGAAAAACATCAACAACAAGAATAGGAAAAACAGCCCCAAACTTGGCACAGAAATGGTTTCTACAACAAGGGCTTAAGTCCAGTGCTGAGGCAAAGGCAAAAGAGGCTGAGCAAAGTGGAGCACCCATGAGCATTGAGCGGATTGTTCAGGCCTATCTGGATGACCCAAAATAGGTCTACTTTGATCAGAACCCATTGTTGTATTGGTATGGGAAATGGCCAGTGCTCAGCAGGCTGGCGATAAACTATCTGGCTTGCCCTGTCACAAGTGTCTCTTCTGAGCGTGTTTTCAGTGCTGCTGGTGCCGTTCTGACAGTGAGAAGGAACAGTCTCTCACCTCAAAACGTGGAGAGGTTAATCATGATCAAAATGAATCAGTACTTTATACCACTGGATTACGCCATACCTGAAGTAGCACAGCAGGAAGATGATGACGGCGACTCAGGTCATGGAAGTAGTGTGTTAGATGACCTACTTCTGGGTGAACCACCAGAGTTTGAGGACGAGCTCTACTTTCCTGACAACTAGGCTTTTGACTCAAGTTACTTTCTTTCTTGTTTTGATGCCCCAAAAAAGCCCCCCAAAAAGATATAGCTAAGGAATGTTATTTACTTTTATTTTTTGTGTGTTTCACTGTCTTTCTGGTTCGAATCACAACAAATCCATCACCACCGTCTTACTCTTTTATTGCCGGATTGGAGTTGCAACTGTGTGCAGTCAGTGAAGAAGTAAGTCCACTCCTCTGAGTCCTGACTCGCCCTAAATCCATTTCCCTCAAGCCAGACGTTGGATGGAGAATAGTACAGCAAACCAATGTGAGATGTGTGCCTGCCTCGTCGAGTCCCTCAAAGAACCTGATTATAATTATCTATCCTCCTTACCGAGCCTAGAAGGACTGCCCCGCAAAAAAAGGTAAATGATGATGACATGCATTGCACGCTGACTCTGAGTGATTGGTGTTTGTGTTGTTGTTGTGCATGATGTCTACTAGTATTTAGGTACACACAAAAAAGTGACTCAAGTCAAGTCAATGTTTCCCTTCTTGTTGTTCAATAACAAAATTGTATTACTGCAGGCCGATCCATTGCATTTTTGATTCTGGACTCACTCGGGACACTACAGTGTTGGACACCATGATGACCATACATTTCTCGCAGTCAGTCTGTAGGATCAGAGATGATTGATGGAATAACTCGGGGTGTTTCATGAAGTGGCCTAAAAGGTAAACAACAACACCAGACCTACATGTCTGTGTAGTGGTGGAGGCGAGTGTGGTGGTATGACTAACAGTGGTGCATTGATTTTGGAAAATGCTGTATTGCTGTGTATGTGTGCTCAGTTCTGTCTGGCTCAAAATCTAAGCTAAGTGGAAGTTGGATCGGCGGGCCTGCTCCTGTTGTTGTAGGTTACTGCTGGAAACAGAGTAGATATTATTTAGCCATGCCACCTCTGAAAGTTTTCTTGTTGCACTCCTTCTTAATTTATGCAGTTTAACTTTACTTTTCTCCTTGATTTTTCAATATCCTTTTTGTTTTTCCATCTACACTTACAGGCTAGCCTTTACCCTGTGCTATACTGGGAAAAACAACTCACGCTTACCTTACCAAACCGCATCCGCCAGGCAGGCACCCAAGATTGATGGACGGACAGTCCAAGGAAGGACCAAGTGGAATGCTGAGATGCGACTCCCAATTTGACCATAATTATAGTATCATCATTTCATTTGATTGCTTTTTGCTCTTCAATCATTACAACTGTGTGTGTTGTTGTTTATTATGTTTGAATATATTTGACTCCTACAGATATTTTTGTAATTTTCTTTGCTAGCTTTAAAAGGAAGCCCAGTACAACAGAAAATAAAATGTATGTAACTTGGGTCTCTCTGAGGGCAGACAGGCAAGGCAATTGCATAATAATAATAATTAATAATATACTGCTGCCCTGTACTACTAGTCTAGTACTACTCATCAAGTCATCATCTTCATGCATGTATTTCCTTTTTCTCCCTTAACAGATTTATGATGGTCAGCTGCCAAGATTGTATGTTGTCCATGTGTAGTGTTTGTCTTTGTCAAACTTTTCCCCAAACCCCCCTACCCAACTATTCATCAAACCCTAACCCTCTTCCCCCGGGCTGTGTGATTTATATTGAGGTATGACTAAATTAAATATACACCAATATTGATCACACACTTGCTGGAGCTGATATGGTGAAAGCAACACTAACTCAAGGCAGGGCGAAGATCTTCTTCTGCTCTAAGTATATAGTATACTTCACTTTAGCCCATACTGGCAATATTAGATTGCCCACCCATGCACATTATTCAATATTTGAATTTCTTTACCAGACGAACATAAAGAATCCATCATATTAATATAATTGGTTTCCAGCATCGAGTCATCAATCATCATCCTAGTTCCAGCACTAAGGGTTACAAAGACGCTTGTCCGCTTCATCATCTTAGCTGGAGTCGACTTCAGTTTGTAACTTGTACTAGGCTAGCCCTCCAGGCATTCTGGTTTATTTTACTTTAGCATTGCTTATCATCATCATGGTTTCTTGTTTGGCAGTCTTCGTGTGTACTGTACTTCTACAACTCGTTCCTGAGTTTCGCTCAGGTGACTGTCTCATTTTCTTTTTTTGCAAATGCTACTGTCAGTGTCTACTACTACCACCACCATGGCTCCTTGGGGAACCAAGCAAACACAAGGAGATGATGGACGGAGCGCTGAAACTTTACAGACATTCACCCCCAGTCACAGATCTGGGTTGAATCCATCATCGTTCTTTAGCTCACTCCGCCTCCCCAGTTCAGACATAGCTATATGCAAATCAGTCTTGACCCTGTGCCTCATGGGAACAGTCCAGGCTGAACTGCCAAGCATGTCTTCCCTGGACAGAAAACAAGCATCCTGGGACCTGTTTCGGGCTGACAGCCCTCATCAGACAGGCTAGCTTGAATCCAGTGGCAAAGTGAGCAAGGGGAACCAAACCATCATCACCATGCAGCCATCGATTCGCCTAAGTATTTAATAAACATCAATCACAGGTAAGAGAAGAAGTTTGGGGGAGGCACATAATTAATAATATGGAAATTAATCCATTAATTCATACACCCACACCCTTCTGAGTTCAAAGAATTGTGGCGGGTGGCTGCCAGACCATGGTGCCGAACCACTGGAGACACTGGGGGGCCTGGCTGGGGCCCGGGGCATTGGAGGAGGCTGCAGCTTCTGCCGCCTCCTTCTCCGCCAGAACCACCAGCCACCGATATTCGGTACGGATGGCCTCCAGCTTCCGTTGCCAGGCAATGGCTGCTAACTCCTTCCAGTCTGGTTGTTTTGGTTGGGCAGGAGTAGCTATATCAAGAAAGACAAAAGACAATTGTAACCAATACTCTTAGCAAAACAGTAACACAAAATTAATTATACACATAAAATTATAGTGGCACAGTAGCACTAGCAAGCACAGTACATAACATTTGAGGTATACTCCCACTTCCTCGGCCTCTAACATTTGTGGGAGTTTTAGGCAGTACTACTAGGCACTATGGAGTAGACAAGTCTTCTTCTTCTCTCTCTCTTGTTTAGCTAAATTAACCTTGTAGGCATGCCAGCTCAGTCAGCTTGCCCCCTAGAAAGACATACTTGTGTCGCAGACTCACGTTATTTTTATTTACTACTGTATGCAGGTGGGGCAGCTGTAGTCTACAACTACACAATTATCTTATTTTTCTTTTATGGCCATACTCTGTTACATCAATGGCAACTGCTCAAGTTCACTTACACCCTGACTACTACAACAAGGCAGATGATATCTGATCTGAATAATTATATATGGGACGACGTGATGTACTATTGTTTGATTGTGTAACCATGCAGCTGATAGGCCACCCATGGCAGGCTGACATGGTCGAAAATTACATAGGTAGGGAGTGGGCCTCGGAGTCGGAGGGAGGCGATTGATAATGGGTGGGTATGGGTACATACATACACAATATATATGCTGTGCTTGCAAACTACTGTGAGTCAAGGGAGTATTCTCTAAAATACAACCTTGAATCAAAAACCTTGAAAAAAACAGTTCTTGTTTCTCTTCCCAACGATTTTTCCATTTAGCATTGCATTGCTCTTCTAGCATTATATTTTTTTATGCTAATCTTATTCTATTCTTCACCCTTGGCTTTGCTACTTTGGCACAGTTTATTTTTCTTTTACATTGTCTTCTTTCAGTGACAGTCTCCACCTATGCTATGATTGAATACCATCCTGGCATCCATCCATTCAAACTAAGTAAACATGGCTATCATTCTTCTTAATCTCTCAACAAACCTTTCACCAACAACATACATTTGTAATTTTTTTTAAACCACCACCCATGTGTCCTTCCTTGCTTGCCTTTGAGTTTGACCCATCAAACCCATTGGAGGATTCCTATCACCCATACAGTTCCACCCCCAGGCAGGCATCCTTTCTTTCATCTTTCACCCATCCTTCAACCACCCATGCATCCGATTCCTATCAGCCACCTATGCATCTCACACATCCTTCTCTGCCAGTCATATATTACATGTCACTCGTCCTTCCTCTTTCCATCCTTCTTTCCCTTTTCGTTCAGCCAATCCATCAAGGTTGTCTGACTCTTAGTCTTAGTCGTCTTCATAAAACTTTCCCAGCTGAGTTGAAGTTAGATAGAAGAGGCCATTAGTTACTCAACTCCCACAGCTAATGCTATTGCTAATGCTAAGTAAAGGGTGTCTTCTTTAACCGTTGTTCACAACAACTTAGTCTCTCTCAACAGTACAGTGTACACCCTTGTAGCGAGTGTGTATTGTCAATAAGTAAAGAATATAACTTACCACCACCTGCCACTGCTGCTGGCTCACCTACCTCTGCAGCTGCCACATCTGCTGCTCCCTCCGCTGGCCCCGGCACTGGTGGTCGGTACGCCTAGAAAAAACATTACACATTTTTTAGATGCCATATACGCCTGCCCCTATTTATTTTTTTTCAGTAGCAAGATTGAAAATACAATACATACATACACCACACACATCACTAGTACAAATCGCGTACTAGAGTAGAGTAGACATCAGTAGTATGTCCTATCGTATCAAAAATAGTAAAATATCTGGTTGGGCAATTTGTTGGTGGCAATTTTCGAAAAGCCTCTCAAGAAGAGGACAACCCAAAGGACTGGCCTCAGTGGCTAGAGCTATTGGTGAATCTGAGTTTTAAAACTTTTTAAAAAGAAAAAGAGTGGCCAACTGGGCAGGCTACAGACAGACTAATAGCAGTACAGAGTCAGAGCAGAGGCAGTTAGATTGATGTGAAAAAAAACAGACACTAGAAATATAATAACTAAGTAGGTAGGTAATGCAGGGATAAGAAGAATTGAGAAACAGATAGATCGAAGAAGATTTGGTAAAAAATAGAATTAGGAAATGGAAATAATAGTTAAAAAAAATAAGGTGCAGTAAAAGTTAGGGGAATATAATTATAAATATTAACAACAGGAGGACTTACTGGGGCCAGCAGCTGAGCCCTCTGTAGAGAAGCAATCCTGGCCCTGGGAGGCATCTCCAGCTCCCGCCTCAGACCCCGTCTTCTTCTTCTGCCCCTGGATGCTGATCAGGTAAGACATAAAGAGACAAAAATTGATTGGTGTGAAACAAATAATAAATATTTTAAAAAACGCTCTAAAAAGATCTTTTATCAGGAAACAACAATTGCAATAAAATTGACCTATCTAATCTGATAGACTAGTAGTAACACGATCACGGACCGTCTAGTTATTTTATTTATTAATCCAGTGTTCCATTCCGATTCCAGAATCCAAACTGAAGTACCACCTAGCCTGCCTATTCCAAAAACATTGGAATGAATTTCTAAAAATTATATTTGCTTCTTCTAAGTTCCGATCTCATTCGCAATCATCAATGAATAAACCCCTTTTGACGGGCCAATTGTTCACTAAGTCTGCATTTCCATTTGTTTTAGTCTTCAAAAATGCATAGATGGACGCATGCATATTGCATACACCAAATTGTTGGTTGGTTGCTGCTCATGTGCTGATGACTGATGAGTTGCTATATTACTCACTCACTAACAAACTACAAAAGGTTCTACTAAGGAGGACTGGAGTTAGCAGCACGTGACGGAGGACGTGTCACGCAGACCGCTAAAAAATTACCAACTAATACTAAGTAACTAACTATAATAACTGCATACCTACCACCACTATCTTAGTGACAGGACAAAGGAAAGGAGTCTCTCTAGCATTACCTAACTTAAGTTCTCTCTGACCTCTCTTACATAATCAGCCCAAGCGAGCGCAAAGTTGCAAACAAGTAAGATTAGTAGCGCCGAGCATCTGTCTAGAATAACAATCACATAATATTAGATCTTTAAATGCAACTTACCTGCATGTAAGCAGCAGCAGCATACTTGCTATTTGGGAAAAAAATTATATTCGCAATTACACAGAACAGTACATACAGTAGTAATATAATTAGCTACTCACCAAGCCCGTGACCTCAACACCTAGCAGGTCCAGCAGGTCCTGCTCCCAGTCCAGGATGTCGGACCACCCGTGAGTCAGCTGGTTCTGGGTGTGCCAGACCTCAGCGCAGCGAAACACTGCCCGGCGCACCCTTGCCCACCGGCAGTGACGCTCCTGGATTCCATAGCCGGAGCCAGGCTTGCCGCCTGCTGCCAAGGTTAAGGGGAGGTGGCGCTGAACAAAATAAACAAGGGCGGCCACCTCTATCTTGGAGAACAAGGCCCGGGCCTGCACCCCTTCAGGGCACCGTTTTCCGCAAGGAAGGCAGCTCCTGGTTACACTACCCTTGGCCTTAGCCTTAGCCATGGTTCTGGGGGGGCGAGGGGTGGAAAAGAAAATGTAGATGTAAAAAATAAAGTCAAGAGAAGAAGTAGGGAAGTAAAAAAAATAAAAAGCAAGTAAGAGAAAAACAGTACAAAAAACGCAGTAAAAGTAGAAATAAAGTGCAAAATATGCAGTTAGGGAGAGAGAGGGATAGATAATAAATAAAAAAGATCAGAAAACAAGTGTAAGAAACAAAGGCTGGAAAAGGTTAGAGAGGGATGAAAAACAGGCCCCAGAACCATGCAAAGACTAGGAAAACAAGATGGCTGTGCCCATTGGCGACTGTGTGGTGAAGTTTGCGCGATATTTCCCCCCGAACCCGCAATCCGCGTTGCCGAACGCCAGAAATGTCTCACGAGCATGCGCGAGCATGCGGAACAAGCAACTCTGCATGCTCGCGGAACTCCGCGTAGTGTTGCAGAGTTTTTTAACCGCTTTGCTGCGTTTCACGTAGCACGGCTATGCGAACTCCGCTGGGCTTAAATATTAGTGCAAAGTGAACCTTAGGGTATAATAGGAGGATATTTGCTCACCTGGCCACCAGGGCACTGAGTAGATTGTCAAGGCAACTGTTTGGGGGAAAGCAAGCCAGATGTTTGGGAGTGGAAAGTAGGCAAGGCCAGGAAGAGAAATTCAATATGTTTCTCAGATTAACAAAGAACAATGCTGGACAACATTTTATGCTGCCTCTAAATCCTGCACAAAAAGGAACATTTTCAAATGCAACAAAGTGTAAAAATATCCCACTTAAATGACAAAACACTACAACTTAAGCACAAAACAGCATGATATCCACAAACAATGCTCAAATAATTGATGCAGATTCTGTGAACAGGTTCAATAGTCTGATTAAAGTGAACTAATTATCACTGTAAAGCAGCTAATCAGTATATATCAAAATGATACATTTTGATTGTTTACTAGCTTGCTAATATCGGACAGTGGGTTCACAAGTGGCATGGCTTCCCTGTGTATGCGCCCATCATCTATCCTGGAAGAAGAAATGTAGTACACTCTCTAATGGTGAACCCTGGTCAATGTGCCAGAAGAAAGTTCTCCATGAAGAGGTGGCATGTGGCTCTATCTGTTTGAGTGTGCATGTGCACGTGTGTTGCTTTTTTGGACTCCAAAGTAAAACTCATCTAGGAAACTAGGCACTCCAGCAATTCAGCAATAGTTCAAAAACACCACAGCTCTATGCACCCCTATACATTTAGAAATTATTTTAAAAAAATGGCTGCAAGGGAGAAACCTGTGCTCTCTATTAACAACTTTACAAATCCAAACCAGCTCCTTCTTGGGCATGAATTGTAACAGTGGGAGGTTTACAATTGCAGTATTGTGCAAGGGGACACTTCTGCATATGCTTTAATTGAGAATATGGTAGGTCCTTGTTTTGCCTTGAAACTCTCTGATCTGCTACCAGTTAATCCCAACCAGAGGTGTCCCAGGTGTGTTTTCTATGCTCTTGGGGTAATTTGATTTTTCAGAAGGGGCAAGTGATTCTTGTGCAATGATCAGCAATTGTACCAATTTTATATTAAACCTCCTGAATTGCTGCCAGCAGCACCACAGCAAAATAAATTGGTTTATTTTTTTTTACATTTGGTGGTCGGGCCTTCTTCTGCCAAGGCAATGGAGTAAATTCCTCTGTCTCCCTGCTGGAGGTCCCGACAACCAAATTTAAAAATGTCCGTCAGGGCAGCAGAGATTTCAAGCATTGACAGGAACCACAGTGAAGGCATCTAGTAGTAGAATCTCTGTTGGCCAGTTAATGCATTGATTAGGCTAACAATCCATAATTGTTGGTTTACAGTATCTGTGTCCAACCTCTGTCATGTGTCGTGTGTGATAGCATTCTCATTACATACACCCTTTTGCTCTCCATTGTCTAACCTGAGGATTATTTTTAAATCTGCTGTTTATCCCCCCTGCATCATGTTGGTGAAGAAATAAAGAAACAACATTTGGAAACTGCATAGGCAATTGGAATGTGATTTTGAAGGTGAAACTTGAGATTATATAGAGAGGTCTGCTGGTCCTGTCTAGTAATCGTTACCTATGAATCTAGAAAAAGGAGCAGCCTGTAATTCTTTACCTGTGGGTACCGATGTAGGCCCAGTATTCTTGCCATGAGGATCGAGCGTGTTGAGCTGGGATCCCCTATAATGGCTGCCAGCTGGAACTCTGCCTGGCACTGGTAGTTTGGCACATGGTCTGCTCTGTTTGACAGTATCCACATGGTTCCTCTGATAGCTCGCTCCACTGCTGCACATGAGTCATAGAGCTGGAATCCCAGGGTGATGTTTGGTAGAAAATCTGGGTTTCTGTTGATCTCTTCAATGGTAAATACCAGGGCATGGAGCCATTGGTAGCTCTGCATCCATAACCTAAAGTATGACAAGAGTGTTGGTCATTGTTGAAAGAACTGTACAAAGAACTGTGTTGTCACTGATCAATCTTTTTAATGACTAGAAGAATAGTAATTGCTGAGATGAAACAAGCCCATTCTTTAGATGTAAAAATCTCTAACTGAAGATAAGATTTACTGGATCTCCCAAAGTGATGCCATTTTATACTGTTGTGTCTTCTTTCATCTTTTGTTGTGCTATGAATTATATCATTGGTGTATTCCTGATCCTCTGCAGAAGGTTTAGTGTAATTACCCTCTACAGGTTAGGGAGTCCCAGGAAGAAAGGGGGTAGAATTTCCCCAGGAAGCCTTCAACATTCAAAAACCCTTTGTCTGATTCATCGCTCATGAAAACTATGCAATGAGAAGACTCACATACTAGTTTTTACACAGTCTATATCAACTACTTTACAAAGAGTGGTACAGCTTGGCAACTTATCAAATCACTTGAAAGATCTTAATATCGAACATAGAAATTAATGTACTAGTTCTTTTTGCAGTTGTTCAGCTGGACATTTGAAAAGCACTGACTTTGCCACTGCAAAGGAGCACGTTCAATGTACTAAAGACACATTGAGGGTCAAAGCATTTTGCAATCCACACCAATCCAAAAAAGGGAAATGGGTGCGTAATGGGCATCCTTCACTCTTTTGCAAGTCGGTATGCAATGTATCAATGGTTTGCAACTGAAATTGCAGTCACAAATCTTTAATCGGTTACAGACATCCAAAAGGTGGTGGCAAAAGATGAGCATATTGAAAGCAGTCACTGAGTTACAGCTTGTGAATGGTGAATAATGGCAAGAGAAGAAATCTGTGGTCCAATGAGTTAATGAGCGTTTCCCCGTGTCAATCAAAGTAAGTCAACTTTTTTTCAAGCAGTTCTTGCCCCTTAAAGAAATCCTTAAGTTCTTCAACTTTTCAACTTCTCATAGATTTAAGGGTATGCGTTCACTCTTAGTCAAAATATCATTCATGTTTTTTAAAACATACATGCTGCTGCTGCCTGCCTGCTTGCTGGCTGTTTTCTAGTACATAACAAAAAATAGGACGTACCCTTTCAATAGCATAAGAGGACAGAGGTAACAAACATACCAAAAATACAAAAGATGCCCCTGGGGCAACACATAATTATATACAAAATAAATGTTTTGGTCCACATATATGATGTGTTGGACTTATTTATCATAGACGGAGAAACAAATGAAAAGATATAGTTATACACTTTTTTATATATAAAACCTTCATAAAAGGCCACACCCAGCTGAAAAGTTATGCATACAGATAACAGTATACACACCAAACTTTATAAACACAAACATTGCAAAATCTAAAGTTATAGTTAAACGGTACATTTATATTTAATGGAACTTTAAATCAATATAACTTTGTTTATTCTTTAACTACAAAGAATGTGGCCTAACGGCTAGGATGGTCGACCTTGGAGCTGGGGAACCAGGTTCGAGTCTCAGCAAGGATGCTCAACATTCTGTGATTCTGGGCAAATCACTTAATCTCCCCGAGCCTAACAAAAAAATATATGTGTCTGTCTGTAACATAACTGGTGCTCATGTAAAGGGCTCTGAGACCTTTGGGTCTAGTTTGCACTATGTAAAACTCCACAAAAACTTAAACTACACAAAAAATGTACAATTAGAAACGTATACTTTTAATTTATAACTTACGCAACACCTTCAAGTTATTATAACTCCTTATGCACAGTGTATTCAACTGCATTAACTATAACTCATGCCTTCTCTGCACATTGCTTATACCATTGTATGTTATCTATCTTATACCATCTAAAATAATAGTATTTATGATAATAGTTATGACATCGCAAATCATATCTTTTGTGTGAAAAGAGAGCATGGTAGAGTGGCGAGTTATAGCTAACGTAGTGTGCTTAAGGTGGTGTGTACATTATAAATGGAAGGTATAACTATAACTTTAGAATGTGTAATGTGTGTGCATTTTAAGTTTGGTTTGTGTATAGAAAGAATAAGCAAACTTTTCCTAACTGTAACAAAGGTTCATCCTTTGTTTTTTCCATTGAGTTTCAATGTTTTTTTTTATTATTAATATAAAATAATAAGTAATTCAGTTTTGTAAAGTGCGAACATATCACCCCTTCAGGGTTTCAAGGCACTGGGGGCCATCGGGAAGATTAAGTGAGCTATTGTCCATAGTCACATGATGCTGAGCTGAGCTGCCTCCAGCGCAGGGGATCGAATCGTGTGCCCTGCACTCTAGAGTCAGCCGCTTTGACCGCTTTGCCACACCTCTCAAGGGGAGTGTCATTAAGTGGACTGTGGTGCAGTAGAGTGTCGGAGAGTGTCGTTAAGTGTACTGCCATACAGTGTACTGTCATACAGTGGATTAGAGTGGAGTGGAGTAGAGTGTAGTGCAGTATGGATGACTGGCGTACAATGGAGTAATGTACAGTGGAGTGGTGTAGAGTGGCTTAGGGTACAGTGAAGTGGTGTAGAGTAGCGTTGAATGTTATACAGTAGAGTAGAGTGGAGTGCAGTACAGTGGAGTGGAGCAGCGTACAGTGTAGTACATTGTTATATAGGGCAGTGTTGTGTTGTATAGTACAGTGGTGTGGAGTGCACTAGTGTGGATAGACATAGTGCGGAGTTGAGTTAAGTGTTATAAATTGGAGTGGCATCTTGTACAGTACAGTGGAATGATGTGTCATAGAGTGTTGGAAAGTGGCGTAGAGTGGATTAGAGTAATGTATACTGGAGTGTTGAAGCATAGAGTGGAATAGTGGGTTTTACTGTGTACAGTGTTATATAGTGGCATAGAGTGTAGTAGGGTCTTGTAAAGAGGAGTAGAGTGAGGTACAGGGGGCGGTATAGATGGAGTATTGCACAGAGTCATAGAGATGGGTAAAGTGTCATGCAGTGGAGTAGAGTGGAGTCCAGTGTAGTGGCATAGCATAGAATGGAGTAGCTTAATCTAGAGTACAGTAGAGTGCAGTCAAGAAGAGTGGAATGGCGTAGTATACAGTGGAGTAAACTGTTGGAGAGTGGTGTGTGGTACAATGTAATGGAGTTGTATGTTGTATAGTGTCTGAAAGTGTCATAGAGTGGGATGCAGTAAAGTCTCACAAAGTGGATTAAAGTGTTGTACAGTACTCTATTTTTTAAACTCGTATGTAAATAGCAGCTTTGCACTGTAGCATTTTTTACCTGCATTTCCTGTCTTGAATTCTGCTGTTTCCACTTCCCCGGTCCGACGCGGCACTAGCCGATTGATCGGAGGGAAGTGGACACGCCCCCCGGCTTTGTCTACCTCATTTCCGGTAGGGATCTCCGACCACAGTCTTTTCCCGCGCCCGGCCAGCTATTTAATCATATGCTGGGCCGGACGCGCAGCGATACTAGAGGTGAGACGCGCTCTTACTTGAAAACGAGCACTGCACTTTAGCCTTCTCTTTTAAACATACCTTTTAAAACATCTTTTTTAAACGTATTTTTTAAATAGCTTCTTGACTTTTATTTTTTCATTTTGAACGTGTTTTCTATTTGATCCTACACTCTATTTTTTAAACTCGTATGTAAATAGCAGCTTTGCACTGTAGCATTTTTTACCTGCATTTCCTGTCTTGAATTCTGCTGTTTCCACTTCCCCGGTCCGACGCAGCACTAGCCGATTGATCGGAGGGAAGTGGACACGCCCCCCGGCTTTGTCTACCTCATTTCCGGTAGGGATCTCCGACCACAGTCTTTTCCCGCGCCCGGCCAGCTATTTAATCATATGCTGGGCCGGACGCGCAGCGGACGCGCGCAGCGGGCGCGCCGCTGGTGCGCCGAAGGCGCGCCTAAGGCAAGCCCGTCTGCGCCCGTCCGCGCCAAGACCGCGACTAGTGCAGGTATTCCTGCTCAAAGTGGTAATGGACTGGTTTATACATCTGCAGTACTAAAAACTCTCAATAAAGGGGGATCAGGCAACTGCCGGATAGCACCGGAGAAGTTGAAAGGGATCTGTTCATGCCACCATTGCAAATTAGAAATACCTATAGCAACGGGCGAACACAAATCAGCTTCACCCATCAACACTGTCCAAATAAAAGGGGGATTGATAAATGCCCTCTCTATGTGCAAACACAGTCAAGACATTAGAGACTTGATAATAGAACATCAACTAGACTTCCTATTTATTACTGAGACCTGGCTGAAAGACTGGTGTAACCCAGACATCGCGATAGCCCTACCACCACTGTACTCGATCTGTAGAAATGACAGAGAAGACACCAGAGGAGGGGGTTTGGCCATTATTCTCAGAGACACATTTCACTGTACAAACTTTGAAATAGATACGCTTAAGGGAGCAGAAAGTCTTGGATTCTGCATCTCATTAAATGCCTCTGTATCCTTCTCAGGAGGCCTGATCTATCGGCCACCAGGTACTAGCACCACATTCACTGAATCGCTAGGGGACACCTTACGTCACCTTTTACTTCGATATGCAAATTTTACATTATTAGGTGACTTCAACCTACACCTAGAAGATAAAAAAGAACCAAGCGTAGATAATTTCCTCCAAATAACAGAAATGTTAGGGCTAATCCAGATGGTAGATGCTTCTACACATCGAGCTGGCCATACACTTGATGGGATCTGCTCCAATTTTACTCTCCTCTCTACCGACCAACCCATCCCTCAAATTTGGTCAGACCACAATTTCGTGCCCTTCACGTTAAAGATCCCTTTGACAAATTATCGAGACAAACAACCAATTAGCATGCAGCCCAAGAGTAATTGGACACAACTAGTACATAATCCTAAGCTGGCTACTACTGCACAGGCCTTAGTGCCTACTCTGACAGGATATACTACAGCAGACTCACGCCTCTTCCATAACTGGATGACTAATGTCAGTGATGAACTTATCACACAAGTTAAAATCAGAAAAAAAAATGATGGAAATAAAACACCCCAGCAAACCCCTTGGTTTACGCCTACTCTCAAACAAACACACCTCCATTGCAAACAACAAGAGCGGAAATGGAGAAGAAGCTATAACGTAGCAGAAAAACAAGCGTATAAAGTAAGCAGAAAACTTTACCACATGCAGATTAAACTAGCCAAAAAAGAATACTATTCAAATAAAATATTAGAAGCTAATCTAGACCAAAAAAATCATTTTTTCAGTCGTACAGTCCTATACCAATCCTAAAGCACTGCAAAAAGAAATACCCCCATCCCAGAGATCATGTGATCAAATATCACTCTATTTTGAAGAAAAGATTATGAATATTAAAAAGGACTTCACCTTGGATCCAGACCTGACCAAATATGCCGTACCTGAGCACGAACCAGAAGCCACTAAAGACTCCATATGTTCATTTAAACCAGTGTCACTGGATCAAACTCGAGAGGCAATTCTAGCATGCAAATCAGGTTCTCCCCTGGATGCTTGTCCTCCCATAATCCTCCACCGAATCGTAGACACAATTAATCCAGTTATAAATCAGATTGTTAACTCATCTTTAAGAACAGGGATTGTGCCTGAGGACTGGAAATTAGCAATAGTGAAACCTCTAAAAAAGAAACCAAATGTTGATTCAGCAGTACTCTCAATCTTCGTCCTAGCTCTCTGCTCCCCGCCTTAGGCAAAATCACAGAAAAGTTTGTCCATAAAGAATTATCCAACTTTATTGAGACAGCAAACATTCTTCAACCACAACAATCCGGCTTCCGCCCCAAACACTCCACTGAGTCTGCACTTTTGGAAATTACAGAAACTTTAAAAACTATAGCAGACAAAGGAAGGAAGGCTGTGTTGATCCTACTCGACCTATCGGCCGCGTTTGACACTATATCACACAGCATCCTTCTATTAAGACTCAGTTCTAGCGGCATCTTAAATACCGCTTTAGAATGGATAAAATCCTTCCTCTCTAATCGCAAGCAAGTCGTGTCGCTGGGAACTTTTTATCTGTCGAACGGACCATCACAGCGGGGGTGCCTCAGGGGTCCTCATTGAGCCCATTGTTGTTCAACGTTTATATGACCCCTCTTATCTCACTGATCTCATCATACGGGATCGAAGTCACCTCCTACGCAGACGATACCCAGATGATACTATCTCTCAATCGGAACTCTAAGGACCCAGAACTTAATTTTAAAAGATGTTTGACCGAGGTCCTTCAGTGGATGAAGGACAACCACTTTAGGTGCAACACTAGCAAGACCAAGATCCTACCGATAGGGAAAGAAGTCTCATTTTTACCAAGCGATTGGTGGCCAGAGGGAACTCCACTCCCGCCTGAGACTGTGAAAGTGGCAAGAAATCTGGGAGTGCAGTTTGATTCCACACTCACCTTCCAACCAAATGCAGTGAAGGTAGCAGGGACCTGCTTCAGTATTATAAGATCCCTGAGAAAATTCTTTGACTTACTCCCTCTTGCAGCAAGGAAATCAGTAGCAGTCGCGTTAATTCTTTCGCGTATTGACTACTGCAACAGCCTCTTGGCAGGAGCTAGCAAAAAAACAGTAAAAAGACTCCAGGTGGTCCAACACGCAGCAGCACGGCTTGTCTTAAGACTTCCTCGAAGGTCTTCCGCTTCTGCAGCGCTTAGAACTCTTCACTGGCTCCCACTACATAAGAGAATTCTGTTCAAAATTCTTCTAATCACTTTTAAGGCATCACTCAAGATAGGACCAAAATATCTTTCATCTCGTTTCACTCCTTATATCACAAACAGAACTCTCAGGTCCTCATCAGCTAACCTGCTCATACCTCCCAATTTCCGATGAAAACTAAAGGAGGTAAAACTATAGCAGTGTTAGGTACCAGAGCTTGGAACCTACTGCCTCTGCAACTGAGAATGCAAAAAACTGAAACCCAATATAGAAAGGCTCTAAAAACATGGATCTTCGGAGCGACAGACGAACTCTGCCTCTCTCTCATCTAAGACCCTTAGAGTGCTATATCACCTCAGTATCAGCGCCAGGATGCTACCTTCGGAGTGACAGTTAGCGCTTTACAAATATCGATTTTCATTTCATTTTATTGCAGTAGAGTGGGTGGAGTAGAGTAACATATGGAACAGTATGGTAGAAAGGAGTGGGATATACTGTCATGCAGTTTAGTGGCATAGAGTAGTCTACAGTGGAGTGGTATAGAGTGCAGTAGTGGAGTACAATGGAATACAGTGGAGTGTTGTCTTGTAGAATATGTTAACTGGATTGGACTGGCATAGAGGGAGCTGCGTAGAGTGTTGTAGAATGGAAAATCCTGTTGTAAAGTGATATACAGTAAAGTAAAGTGCTGTACACTGGTAATGACAGGAGTATTTTGTTGTACAGTGTAGTGCTAAACAGTGGAGTATAGTGTTGCACAGTGGATGGGTGTAAACTGTTGATGACTGGAGTATGGAGTTGTTGAGCAGAGCACAGTGGAATGAGTGAAGTGGAGTGGAGTTGGGTAGAGTGGAATCGTGTAGAATGGAGTAGCGTCAGTGGAGTGATGTGCTGTGGAATGGAGTGGCGTACAGTGCAATAACGTACAGTGGAGTGGCGGCTAGTGAAGTGGCATAGAGTGGAATAGCATACAGTGGAGTGAGGTAGAGTGGTGTTACATACAGTGGAATAGCCTAGAGTATAGTGTAGTAGAGTAGGGTGGCTTATAGTGGAGTGGGGTTGACTGCAGTAGCATAGAGTAGAGTGGCATACAGTGGAATAACTAACAGTGGAGTTGCGTAGAGTGGAGTGACATAGAGTTGGGTGAGGTATTGTGGTGTGGCATACAGTGGACTAGCATAAAATGGAGTGGGATTCATGGGAGTGGCGTAGATGAGAGTAGCATAGATTGGAGTTGCATAGAGAGGAGTGGAGTGGTGTACAGTGGAATAGTGAATAGTGCAGTGACATAGATGTGAGTGGCATAGAGTGGAGTAGAATACAGTTGTTGAAAAATGTCCCTTTCAGCAAGGTCACCCTCAAACATTTTGCCTTCCTCCTCCCTTTTTTGCTGAATTTGTTTGTGTTGGTCTTGTGCAATCCCTCTAGACAGCCACACACAATGGGAGTTTAGTTATGACTGGATGGGTCATCCTGGGAGGATGAGAGGGAAGAACTAGGCACAGTCTCACACTGAGACCTGAATAGGCAGTGTCTTGTCCCCACACATAGGGCTGCATACTGCCTGTAGTGAGGATCTACACTGACGCATCACTTCGATATCGACACATCACTTTGGCTGCATCCCGCATTCTTGTCGTTGACAGGATCTTCAACATTGACGCAACTTGAACAATGGTACTTTTGTTCAGCAGGCCAAGCCTGGACCCTGTAGCCAGCCTGGGCTCCATTACGGCTGGCCTTAACATTTGACTTTGTCCTAGTCCAGTGCGACCATATATCCCTTGTTGTTGATTTTTGCTTTAAAAGGCTATTTTCACTTACGTTTTTAAAAATCCGGATTTACTAATTGGATTTTTGTCATTTTTGCGGACAAATAATTTATTAAAATATAATAAACATTTTTCTAAATAGGCTTGGGAGTTTGTGTGCTGCATACATACTTTACACATTGCCTTTAAGTTAAGCCTGTTTGTGTGTGAAGCTATTCATGGTTAAGCACAGGTTAATTTAATGACTTCTAGTGGTTCACCCTGCAAGGGATTGTGGCTGTTGTTTGACTAGGGCTCACACCCCAGTCAACCAGCAACCCAGTTTCTCATAGGCATACAGTGGAGTGGCGTACACTGGAGTGCCTTAGAGTGGAGTGGTGTAGACTGGAATAGAGTACAGTGGAGTAGTGTAGAGTAGAGCAGTGTGCAGTGGAGTGGCGTAGAGTGGAGTGGGTTACAATGGAGTAGTGTATAGTGGAATAGTGTAGCATAGAGTTGAATGGCATAGAGTGTAGTTGCATAGAGTGGGCGAGTGCTTAGTGGTGTAGAGTAGAGTGGGGTGAAGTGGGGTGGTGTAGAGTGGAGGGACATAGGGTAGAGTGGAGTGTTTTAGAGTAAAATATCGTAGATTGGAGTTGCGTAGAGTGCAGTGGCGTACTCTGGAGTGTTTTAGAATGGAATACCATAGATCCGACTTTAGTACAGTGGAGCGGGTTAGAATGTAGTGGGGTACACTGTAGTGGTATACAGTGTATTGGCATACTGTGGGGTGGCATAGAGTGGAGTGTTATGGATTGGAGTGGTGTACAGTAGAATAGCATACAGTGTAGTGGTGTACAGTGCAGTGGCATAGAGAGGAGTGGCATACAGTGGATAGCGTAGAGTGTAGTTGGGTAGACTGGAGAGAGGAAGAGTAGATTAGCGTACAGTGGAGTGGCATAGAGGGGAGTGGTATACAGTGGAATAGCGTACAGTACAATGGAATAACGTTGAGTACTATTGGTATACAGCGTAGTAAAGTAGAGTGGAGTGGTATACAGAGGAATAGTATAGAGTAGAGTTGCATAGAGTGGAGTGTCATACAGTGGAATAGAGTAAAGTGTAGTGTTGTAGAGTGGAGTAGTGTACAGTGGAGTGGTGTTGACTGCAGTGACATAGAGTGGAGTGGCATATGGTGGAATCACATACTGTGGTATGGCATAGAGTGGAGTGGGGTAGAGTGGAACAGGGTAGAGGGGAGCGGCATACAGTGGAATAGCGTAAAACAGAGTGGAGTGGCATAGAACAGAGTGGCATAGAGTGGAGTGGAATAGAGTGGAATATCCTACAGTAAAGTAGCATACGCTGAAATAACTTACAGCGGAGTAGCATAAAGTGGAGTGACGTATGCTGGAGTGCAGTAGAGTGGAGTGCCATAGATTGGAATAGCCTACGAGGAGTAGCATATACTGAAATAGGATATGCTGGAGTGGCGTTGAGTAGAGTGGCATAGAGTGGAGTAGCATGGAACAGAGTGGGTTACATAGTGTACAGCAGAGTGGTGTACAGTGGAGTGCAGTAGAGTGAAGTGGCATACAGTCAAACAGCATTGAGTTGAGTGTAGCTGCGTAGAGCAGAATAGTGTATAGTGGAGTGGTGTAGAGTAGATTGAGGTAAGGTGGAGTGGTGTAGAGTGGAGTGGAGTGGAGTGGCATAAAGTGAAAGAGCACATAGTGGAGTGTTGTATAGTAGAGTGGGGTACAGTGGAGTGCAGTACAGTAGGATAGCATATAGTAGAGTGGCGAAGAGTTGAGTGGCATACAGTGGAGCGGCCTACAGTGGAGTGAGATACAGAGGAGTGGCATACAGTAGAATAGCATAGAGTCTACTGGTGTAGAGTGGATTGGCGTAGAGTAGAATAGCGTATAGTGGAGTGGCGTACAGTGGAGTAGAGTAGAGTAGAATAATGTACAGTGGAGTGGCATGGAGTGTAGTGGCATAGAGTGGAATAGCATATAGTGGAGTGGTATATAGGAGAGTGGCGTAGAGGGGCATATAGTGGAATAGCATAGAGTAGAGTGGTGAGAATGGAATTATATACAGAGGAATATTGTAGAGTGGAGAAGCGTAAAGTGGAGCAGCATACAGTGCAGTGGTGTAGACTGGAGTGGCATAGAGTAGATTGGAGTGGGGTAGAGTGGAGTGGCATAGGGTGGAGTGGCATACAGTGGAGTGGCGTACAGTAGGTTGTCATACAGTGGAATAGCTTATATTAGAGTGGGATACAGTGGAGTGGTGTAGAGTGACGTAGAGTGGCATAGGAGTGGAATAGCAAGAGTGGAGTGTCACACAGTGAATTTGCATACAGTGGAGTAGTGTAGAGTGGATTGTGGTACAGTGTAGTGGTGTAATCTGGAGTGTTGTTCAGTGGAGCAGCATATAGTGGAATAGGGTACAATAGAGTGGTGTACAGTTCAGTGGAGTACAGTGGAAGGTGATAGGGGTGGACTGGCAAACAGTGGAATACCGTAGAGTGAAGTGACATTGAGAGGAGTGTCATAGAGTGGAGTGGTGTAGAGTGGAGTGCTATAGAATGGACTGGCATAGAGTGGAATGAGGTACTCTGTAGTGGCACACAGTGGAATAGCGTTCAGTGGAGTTGAGTGGTGCACACTGGAGTAGAGTAGAGTGACATACACTGGAGTAACGTACACTGCAGTAGCCTAGAGTGGAATGGGGTGCAGTGTAGTGGCCTAGCGCGGAATAGCATTGCCTGCAGTGGCATAGAGTGGAGGAGCGTACAGTGGAGTGGCATAGAGTGAAGTGTTGTAGAGTGGAATACCATACAGTAGGAAGTTGTAAAATGGAGCAGGATAGAGAGTAGTGGGTACACTGTAGTGGCATGCAGTGTAATAGAGTACTTTGGAGTGGTGGAGAGTGGAGTGCTGCAGTGTGAAGTGGTGTACTGTAGAGTAGCATAAAGTGTAGTGGTGCACAGTGGAGTGGAATAAAGAGGAGTGGCATACAGTGGAGTAGAATAGTGTGGAGTGGTGTAGAGTGGACTAGCATTGAGTATTACTGGTGTACATTGTAGTAACATAGAGTGGTGTGGCATATAGTTGAATAGCATAAAGTAAAGTACGATAGAGTGGAGTGTGATAGAGTGGAAGAGCGTAAATTGTAGTGGCGTAGAGTAGAGTGGCTTAGAGTGGATTGGCGTGCAGTGAATTGGAATAGAATGGAGTGATCTGCAGTGCAACAGCATACATTGCATTGTCATAGTGTGGAGTGGTGTATAGTGGAGCAGCATAGAGTGGGTTGGCAGCGTAGAGGGGGAGGCATACAGTGGAGTACTAGGGCAAGGTGAAAAGGTTTGGAGCAGGAAAATGCAAACAGTGTGGTAGAGCATAACAGACACTGAGGAAGTGAGACACAGCCATGAGACTGAGGCAACACATGTACTAGGTCAAGGTGACACAGCCACTGGGGCAGGATAACATGAGCTTTGAGGCAGAGTGGCACAGAACCCAAGGAAGGACAACATGATCTTTTTTTGGGAGGGCAACAGAGAGTCCACCTTAGGAAAACTAACTAACATTGAGACCATAAGCCACTGCTACACTTCAATGATGTGGGTCTCAGGTTCAGACCTAACTACACGCTCCAAGTGTGGGGAAAACAACTAGCGCATAACAGTGGTCAGCCTCCAAGGCTTCCATATGAACTGACAAAGTTTAGAATTATGTCTTCCTTATCCATCACATCCAAAGAAGATGTGTAGCGCTACTAAGCTGCTGGGCAAGGAAAGAAGGCTACTTGTTTGTTGTGGATGTTAAATCACCAGATACATAAAATGAGTACATAAAAAAATTGGACAATATTAGTTACAGTCAAAAAACAGTAAAACTAAATATTCTTAGAGGATCTGATATCGCTAGAGTACCTCACTCCGGAACCCTCACAAACTCTGATAGTCCAAACACCAATATTCGAAGTTGCAACTTTTTATTGATGTACAAAACTACTTGCTAAACTATCAATGTCAGTCCTCTTTTGCCTGAAAACAAATTTGATACACCTACAGACATGCGCTTCTTGTGTGTGCATATACGAAAACACAGCCCCACACATACACGCACACATACAGATGTATAAAACGATTTAGATTGCAGTGCTTTGTAGTAACAAAACATTGAAGGAAATATGGTGTCTACAAGGACATAGACCCCTGCTGGCACAGGGATCATAATTGCAAGCAATGTGGCAATTACCACATAATTATCCAGAAGAATGACACACCAACAAATTTCCCAAGTAATTTTGACAGTTCAAACCTACTGAAATTTAAGGGAGGAGGCGTGCCAGGTTCAATGGGTAGTCACAAAATGTTATGCCCCATTCTTGAGTTTGAACTCAGAATGGGCGATGTTTACCAGACAATCTAAACACCTCACCATGTGGTATTGGTATATATCCGGCAATAAACATACATGACTACAATCTACCCTGCTTATGATTGGTGCCACAGAATAACCTGTATGAAAACCATGGCACACACACATGTACCTGCCACACATACAGAGTCCAGCCAAAACACATCAGTATTAATATACAACACTCTCATTTTCCTCTCAAAAGCATGTAAAATATGTACCTATGTGCATCCAAGACTGCTCTGCTAATACACATAAATCCTGACTTCCAGCATCCCTGCAGTCCCATTACTGAAACCACACACAGATCAATCAATGCAACTCCGTCCTGACCTGAAGTGCAGAACGTGAAACCTCTAAGCATTTAATCAATGAACACAGATAATATGCCAGTATCTGTAGGAAGATGGACAACCTTTTAACATACACGATCTGGGAGTTCCTTTCCAAACAATGCTGGACTTGGAAGAAATATACTTTCTAGCACTTCTCTCAAACTTCAGTAGAACTACAGCACTGAGACCTTTGTTCAAATTTCTATGCAATCAACCTTTTTTAGGAGCCTAAGGAATAAAAAGGAGTTAACATCATCCACAAGTTAAATTTACAGTTTAACCAATTTGGCCACACAGTGAGGAGCCAAAGTCGGTAGATAAATTAAAGTATGGATTAATTACAAATTCAAAGTCAAACTCAAAATACATTGTAGAAATACAGAATCACTACTGTCAGCCCAAATCATCTAACAAAGTAAAGTCACAGCAACAGGAAACAAACAAGAAACTCAGTATTGCAAATGCAGAAAATGAGAAACAGGATCTGATGATCAGAATATGATTTGCGTTCCTCTTGCCTAGGCATGAGAACATCCAACTTACATAAACTGAGCATACTCTATGTAGCACTAATTGGGAAACCCTAATTAGATCCAGTAAAGCAGGACGGTGTCAGCATTCCGGAGACATCTTTAGAAGTTCTCCGAAATCAGTAGTATTGTATGGCATAAAGTCACACAACAGAGAAAAAGCAAAGAGCTCCGTACCCCTCTAAGTCTACAGGGAATCTGACTAAAGCTGAAGTGTGATCATCAATGAAACCCACAAAAGAACATACAAGAATCCAATATCACATGTCTCATTACTTTCCACCTTCACACAGTAAAAATTGGCAACTACACTTGAAAAACCCTTCCTTTGCTCCACACATCAGAATGTCCTTAGATTCCTCCTGACTCCCAATTCAGCACGGCCTGTAGTCCTCCCTTTGTTTGTTAGTGCTTCTTGTCCTTGCAAAAAGTACTCCTCCTGAGCCTCACAATCTCTCATACACATTGTACCTGTCTCCATCCATGAGATCATATGACTGCACCTGCAAAGGATAGAAAAACATTGCAACCCAAGCATCGACATTGAACATTAAACATTGAACATTTCACATTGAATGTTAAACCTAAAGTTCAAATGTTAAGGCCTTTAGTCGGGGCGTGCTTTTGGCACCACTCAAGATGGCCACCTGACGGGAGAATTCCACCGCACTTCAGACAAGTCGCGGTCTTTCGGCGTTGGTTGGCGCCACCCTGACGGACCACAAAGGCAGCATTTATGGTGGAATCCTTGGGAATGAAGAGAAGCTGCTTTTTGGAGTGAAGCGCAGTGTGCTTCTCTTCATTTCCCCGATGTAGCGGCTGTTTCACTGAGCGCCGTCATTTTGTATCAGCGCTCCTTGACAAGTAAGAAATTTGTGAATGCAGCGTGCTCCAAAATTAAAGTTGGTGATTTACCTATGACTTTTCAAGGATAATGAGAGGCCCTGCAACATTTTTAGGGGTCTCAACTAAAGGCTGGTTTTTAATGCTTCTTGGCTGGAGAATGTGGGTATCCAGATCTTTATGGCACCCTGAGGCGGTACTTCATCAGTGCAGGTGATGTCAGAGGCACACTTACGCAATCACTAACTTGTTCAATGGCTCTTTGAGCAGCTGTCACTTTGAATTTTGCAAAAAGTTTCATGAGTAAAAACTTTCTTTTTGAATGCAGCATGCTCAAAACAAAGTGTTGGGACATACCCATGTTTTTTGCAAGATAATGTCAGTCCCTGCAGCAGTTTTTATCTGGGATTACCTTAGGGCTATCTTTTAGAGCTCCACTGTTGAGGAGTGTGCGTATTGGGAGCTCTATGGTATACTAGACATATACTTGTGACATCATCATCTTATTGTGTGGTTCCTTTTTATGGGTAAATTAAGGAAACCACAATTTGTCTTTACTCCTAAAAGGCATTCTTCGGCGTGGCCTGTGTCTCACTCCTCAACAGAAAACCAGTCACCTGTTGTTAGAGAAATGGCTATCGTGGCCCCTACCCGTAATTCCTTGCTACAATCTGTCATCAATAAGGCCTCACTGCCCTCTTCTGCATCCAAACGGTTGAAACATGATCCTCCCTTGCCTGACAAGTCAACGTCCTCTATCTCCTTAGAGCTGTTGCTGGAGGAGGTTCGGGCTTTGCGCCCTTTTGCGGAGGAAACTAATAGCAGAATGCAGCTTCTGGACGATAAATGGTCATGCATGGAAAGTCTAGTATCTGTGATGGAGCAGCAACTTTGGATGTCCACGGCGAAGCTCGTAGAATTATTTCTTTGGAAAAAGAGGTGCGCAAGCTCAAGTAACATTCAGAGGATTTGGAAAACTGAAATAGGAGGAACAATGTTCGCATTTATGGCCTGCCTGAAGCTTTGGAAGCACATGATCCTGTCTCCTTTTTTCCTCCTTTTTGCCCAAATTGCTAGACATGCCCTCCTCAACCTCGCTCAATATTCAGAGAGCCCATAGACTTGGACCTCGTCCTTCGCTGTCTAGCTCTCCTGTCAAACCTAGAGGCGTTATCATCCTCTTTTTGACGTTTACTGACTTTCTGTCGGTTCATTCTACAGCGAGGGCTAAGCTTCAAGCTTCTTGGTTGGGCCAAACAGTGTTCCTCTCTCAAGATGTCTCTAATGCCACTGCAGCTAGAAGAAAGGAATTTCTTAATCTCCAACCTCCTCATCGTTCACTTGGACCTAGATATGCTCTTTTTCATCCCTGAATTTTTAAAGTAACCTCCCAAAATAACACTGTTACATTTGAAGACCCAGTGGAACTTAAGAAGTTTATACATTTCCAAATTTTGAGTAATATGGACACTGCTGGCCCATATAATGATTCATCTATTTATCTTTGCTTGTTTTTTGCTTTTGTTGTCGGGTCTCCAAAGAGGAGGACTGCCAGCAATGGGAAAACTGGATTGGTCAGCCTCTGGACGCATGTGCTCCCCTGAAAAAATACCTTATCAGAAACCACATACTAAGAAAACCCTATGGTACAACAACTATCTTACTGTATTGAAAAAACAATGTAAGAGACTGGAAAGGGGCTAGAGAAAGGAGTACGACCCAGACCTTAAAGTAAAATACAAAGCCTTAATAATCCTACCACATAAAAAAGCGCAGGCTAAATTTTATGAGGATAAAATCAGTAAATCACTTAGGCATTAAACTCCCCAAAGGAACTCTGAGCACCCCTCACAAAAGTAAGGTGTTTCCTCATGCCACTAAAGAAAGATGCAATGAAATAGCATCTTTTTTTCACAAGAAAGTGACAGATATCTATAGCCTTTTTTACGACATCATTGAATCGACGCATGAGGGGTTAAATAAGGTCAGTAAACCAGCTCCAGCCCCAACCCTATCTCAATTCCCCAGGATCAAGGAAGAAGCTATCCTCACCCTGATAAGGTCCACCAAATCTGGATCCCCGTTAGACCCAGCACCCCCTCATGCCCTAATCAAGGTGACAGAGGTTATTCTTCCCCCACTAATGATGCTACTTAATAAATCACTAGATTCCCGCCTGGTACCAAAACATTGGAAGCATGCTGTAATCAGAACTATTTTGAAAAAAAACCATCTTGATCCAGCTATACTTGGTAATCTGTGACCCATCTCACTACTTCCTCTTCTAGGCAAACTCCTGGAGAAACATGTCAATCAGACATTCATCAAATATCTGGAGGAGAATAAAATTCTCCACCCAACACAGATGGGCTTTCGTGCTCACCACAGCACAGAAGCAGCTCTCCTGGTAGTGACAGAAGAACTCAAAGCCCTTTTAGACAATGGAGGGTCTGCCGCCATCATTTTGCTTGATCTCAGTGCAGAATATGATACCGTTAATCATGGAATCTTAAAAGATAGACTAAGGAAAATAGGAATCCGGGATAAAGCGATGGACTGGCTTATCTCTTTTTTGGAAGACCGATCCTACCAAGTGACGGAAAGAGACTGCTTCTCTGACTGCCGGCCAATTAAATGTGGTGTGCCACAGGGTTCGTCTCTCAGCCCTATGCTATTTAACATATACGCGCGACACCTCACCACTATCGTGCAGGAGTTTGGCATTTCAGCTGTATCTTACGCAGATGACACCCAGCTGATTGCCTCTCTGTCTAATGGCCCCAACCAAGGAAACCAACAACTGGTCCCCTGCCTGAACAAATTGTCCCACTGGATGTTGAACTGTTGTCTAAAGCTAAATGGAGAGAAGACAGAACTAATGATATTAGGTAACATGGCCATAGCCAGACCACTGAATAGTAGGGCAACCTGTATGGGTAATCCGCCTGACCCCAAACCTGTTATAAAAAATCTAGGTATCTGGATGGATAGTACCCTTGCAATGAACTACCAAGCAAACAAACTGCCTGGAATCTGCTTCGGGCTTTTAAGACTGCTCAGAAAGATACTGGCACTCATCCCAGATCAGTTAAGAAAAACTGTCATGCAGTCCCTTATAGTCTCGCGCCTTGACTATGGCAACTTTCTTTACCTAGGCTGACAGAAATATGTTATAAAGAGACTTCAGGTTATGCAGAATGCAGCAGCAAGGATCCTGCTAAAAATCCCTAGCTACGTCTCCGTAAGAGAATCCCTCAATCAGCTCCATTGGCTGCTGATTGCAGCTAGAGTCAAGTTCAAATCCTTATGCATTACACACAGGGCCATAAATAATAACGGCCCAGAAAAACTTAGAAATCTGGTATCCACCCATGCCCCCACCAGACTTTTAAGGTCCTCCCATCTGCACCTACTTGGCACAACCAGAATCAAAAGAACAAGATGGGGAGGAAGATTCTTTGCATACCTGGTACCGAAACTGTGGAATGAACTCCCACTTGACCTGAGAGCATTGGAAAATGATCTCACCTTTAGGTAAAAACTCAAGACCTGGCTGTTTCCCCTAAGTCACTAATGGGCTCCGCTCTCACTACAGCACTCATCAGCGCGGGGAAGCCCTCGGGCAGCCATGCGCTCTACAAATCATAAATCAAATCAAATCAAAGATATGAAATTATAATTTTCTCTTTTTGTGACTCTTTAATATATCTCAGTTTGTAATTCTTCGAGTGTTTTAATATATCTCAGGCTGTAATTCTCTGCATGTTTTATGTATATGATATGTCTTTTGTTGTACTTTCTATCTCCTTGCAGATTCGTCGTAATTTAATACATTCGGTCCGCTTTCCTAAATGTTTTGGTCCTGGTGAGGCTTGACCTTCCCTACCCGCGGGAATGTCATTGTCTTATGTGTCGTCACCACCCCTGTACTATTTCGTCCTTGTTTTTTACAGGTATGTTCTTTCAGTCTTCCTTTATGGATGTGTACTGTCTCTTCTTTTGACTTTTGACTTTTTCTCTTTTCTTTTTTACTTTTCCTTTTATTGCTCTATGTTTCCTTGCACCCTTTCCTTTCCTCCTCTTCTTCTTCTCTCATTTCTGCATTGCTCATTCTCGTCTTTGTATTATATGATGGAATTTCTATATTTGCCTAATTTTTCTCCAATACTAAGTGATATTTGTTGTGTATAATTCAGAGTAATTTCATGGAATATTAAAACATCACTTAATCCGTTCAAAAGACAGAGAGTGTTATCCCATCTATGTAAATCTAATCCGGACCTGGTTGTTCTCCAGGAAACTCACCTTACACAATCTGAAGCTCTGAAACTTAGGTGATCCTGGGTTGGTTATGTGTTTGTTTCCCCATCGGTAAATAAGAAGAATAGGGTTGTGATACTGGGTAAAAAATCCCTTAATGTTAATTTGGTTTCTCAACAATTAGATGATATGGGTAGGTGGATTATAGTAAGTCTTATTGTAGATAATGCCCCCCTTACTATTATGAATGTTTATGCCCCAACGCAACCTGATACTGCTTTTTGGCCCTTCATTGCACAAAAATGTACACAATTTCATGACTCTTACTTTATTCTAGGAGGAGACTGCAATCAAATAATGGACCCTTTTTTAGATAGGCAATCCCCAGTTAATTTTGTGTCCCATAAAATGCATAAGCAATTTCACTCTGTTATTCACAAGGGAGCCTAGGTGGACTCTTGGAGATTGTCTAACCCAACTGCCCGAGAGTTTACTTTTTACTCTGCTTCTCATGGCTCACTTTCACAACTGGATTACCTATTTCTTTCTAAGTCCCTTGCACAGTTTATTATACAGTCACATATTTCTCCAATTGTGCTTTCTGACCACGCTATGGTTATTACAGACTTGGATTTGGTTTCTCCCTGTCCCCCTTTGCATCAATGGACATTCAATAATTATGTATTCCAAGATACTCAAATCTCTAGTTCATTTATCACTTTCGCTTCTGATTTTTTTTATCAATGACAATATGGAAATTTCACCTTTCTTGTTCTGGGATTAATTCAAGGCCTCGGCAAGAGATTTCATTTTAAACTATGTCTCTAGGCAAAAGAAGAAGCGGTTGAAAGAACATACTAGTCTTCTCTCATTGATTAAATCTTTAGAAAGGAAATATGTCTCCTCTAAACTGCCCTCTGACCTTATTGCCCTGCTTATAGCCAAACTACAATTTAATTCTTTGTCTTCTGAAGAAGCCTCTTCTCTGCTTTTTGAAAAAATGTGCGTTTTTATGGATGGAGAAATAAAGCTGGCAAGTTATTAGTAAATTACCTCAAGGGAAGAAAAGAGTGGCACATTATCGATTCTATTTCCACATCAACCGGTAAATCTTCTACTAGTCAACAGGCTATTTTAGAAGAATTTGTTATGTTTCACAAATCTCTTTGTACGCCTGAATCAACTCCTCCTTCCTCTGCAATTCTTGATTATTTACAGCATACCTCTCATTCTGTTGCTCCTGATTTGGACTTTGATTCTTTAGAGAATGACCTCTCTACAGAGGAAATTGCTGCAGCCTTACGAGCACTTAAATTACGGAAAATGCCTGGTCCATATGGTTTCACAGTAGAATTCTATCTTCCCTTCTCCAACATTCTTCTTCCTTATCTGAATCGTTTATTTAGTCATTTTACTACATCTTCTTCTACTTCTGGTACTTTCCAAGAAGCTATATTATTTCTTATTCATAAGGGTGGTAAAGACCCTGACGAATGTAAAAATTATAGGCTCCTTATTGAACGTTGATTATAAAATCTTTGCCAAGCTCTTAACTCTTCGGTTAGATTCCTTTCTTCCACATCTGATAGGTAAAGAAGAATCAGGGTTTATTAAGGAAAGGCTTATATCGGATAATGCGAGATTGCTTCTGAATGTTTTCAGTAAAGCTCCTTCTTTTAAATCTTCTCTTGCAGCCATATCAATCGAACCTGAGAAGGCATTTGATATTAAACTGGGATTTTTATTTCAATCTTTAAAATGGAACGGGTTTGGGTCTAAAATTATAGCTCTTATCTCCATCCTATATCATGCACCTCGGCATCAGTAATGGTTAACGACATGATTTCCTCATATTTTCCTCTTGATAGGGGGATTAGACAAGGATGCCCACTTTCTCCTTTATTATTTGTTTTAGCTCTTGAGCTCTTTCTTTCACAGATATGTCTTAACCCTTCTATCTTTGACTTTACTTATGGAGACTGACATTTAAAATGTTCTGCTTAAGCAGACAATATTCTTTTCTTTATTCCTTCTCCTAAGGATTCGCTACATTCTCTACTGCAAGAAAGTTCTCTATTTTCTACTGTCTCTGGATATAAAATTAATAAAGATAAAATGGAAATTTTCCCGCTTACTAAATACACATTCAGTAATTCATATTCTCTTACTGGTTATCAGTGTTCCACTTCTGCAAAAATTCAATATTTGATGCTATGGTTTACAAACTCCATTCCTGACACGGGTAAAATATATATTTACAGAACTTAGTATCAAAATTGATATGATTCTCTCCTCTTGGAATCGTTTATTTTTATCATGGTGGGGCCGGTTAGACTCTATTAAAATGATGATTTCACCCTTAATGTTATATCTTCTTTCTATGCTGTCAGTTCACATTCCCAAACAGTTTTTTTTTAAAAATCAACTCACTGCTCCTTAAATTTCCTTGGAAACATACAAAGTCAAGGGTAGCATTAGTCACTTTACAAAAACCGAAATCTGTGGGGGGTTAATTTTCCTCACTTTTATGGTTATCATAGATCCTTTGTGGCTCTTTGGACTCATGATTTATCCTCTTCCTTTTCTCCTTTATGGCTAGACATTGAGCGCATTTCTCTTCTTCCTTTTAGCTTTAAAGAAGTCCTATCTCTTACTGCTAGGATGTCGCTTCTTCATTCCCCTATATTAAGCAACACAGTATTTCTGCTCAAATCCACATTTCTTCCACTTACTCTAGATATGGCCTTGTTTTTGAAAATGACAATATGGTAGAACTCCTTACTCAAGATAAATAATAGACCCTTTTTTGACGTACTTGGAAGGATAAAGGCTTAATGTGGATATCTCAACTTTTTTATAATGACTCCCCTATTTATTTTCCTCAATTTTTTCTTCTTTATCACTGCCCTAAGTCCTTTTATTCTCACTTTCTGTCATTGATGAACGTGGTTCTTGATGTTTATTTCTCTCTACAGACCTCTTTGAAGACAGTTCCCCTCTCAAATGACATTACTGAATTTCTGAAAACAGGCCCTAGGCCTTCGGTTTTTATAAGTATTTCACTTTTCCTGACCCCTCAGAACCAAATCCAAATCTGAACTTATATGGGAGAGAGATCTGAGGGTTTCTAGGACAATCCCTTTTTGGAATAAGGTATGTGCACGTATGTATAAAATCTTGTGGTCTGCTGGCATTACACAATCTCTATTTTTTGTTTATCATCGCCTATATTTTACTCCCTTGCAGTGCTCCAAATTCTCCCCCCGATACCCCTGCTAAATGTTGGTCTTGTGATTTTCCTAATGCCGATTTAATGCATATTTTATTCAATTGTCCCAATACCCGTAATTTTTGCTACAAAATTTGGGCTCAGATTAAGAGGATTTTTTATTTTGATAGCCCTTTCAATATTGTTTATCTTTTTTTGGGAACACTGTCCAATTCGTTCACTCCATCTTTCCCTAATAATAAACTATTAGATATACTATTGGCGATAGTTTTTCACCAGATTACTTTAAATTGGAAATCATCAGATAAGTTATCTTATAAAGTATGGTGGCATTCGGTGATTTCATATCATAAGTTAGATACTATGTATGCTAATCAATGTACATCTTCTCATAATGCACAATTGTTATGGTTACCTCTTAGTTAATATCTTAACCAAGTTGATAGTGATGTAGCAAATACTGTTTCTGTTCTTTATGAAAATGTCCGCCCTCCATGAATTTCTCTCTCTGTCCTCCTTTTATTAGAGTAATTTTATGATATGCTTATTGCTATAATGTTTATCTTAAAAGGTTAATTCTGTATATTATTTATGATTTGTTCTAAGATCTCCATTTCACCCTCCCTTCCCTCCCCTTGCTTTCCTTTGTTCCCCTCCCACTTAAAATGATAACGACTTTAATGGTTTTCTTGATAATGTTTAATACTGCGTGTGCTCTTCTGATTATTTTTGTTGATCCTATTGTATTATGGTTCAGCAGTATATAATGAATTTAATAAAGTCTTTTAAACATTAAGGCCTTTAGTCAAGTTAACGTGGCAAGCATCTAAATACACGATTAAATGCATGGTTATAGATACATATTCAGTTTTAAAATGAATGCAGATTACTGTTCAAATGAGTACATGAATATATAAGAATTAACGGTATTATTAAAACCACACAAGTCCAGATATATATGAGAGCTGCAATCTGATAACACTGTAAGGAAAACATTAGTACGCACACTCATTTATATGTCGAGATTACACAGTAAATGCACTGTCTGTATCTGTTCGGGTGCAATACATTACCTTAATGATGCTAAATCACACAAATAAATGATACCATGTCTACATATATAGTATGGTAAAAACACAAAAGTGTGAAGCCAAAATTATGCTGCTCCAAGAGAGAGTCTTATGCACAAAAATTGTGTGCATTGCATACTGTGTTTCTGTTTCATGCACAATGCGACTTTGAATAAAAGCACTAACATAATTAATCATTTGCCATATGCAACAAAAGGCCACATGCATCAGTTCCTTACATCTGGCAGATGAGCTCTGCAGGCTCAGCTGTGAATGTTGTTTCCGGGTAGATTCGGTCATCATGCACTGGAAACATCCCGCCAATCAGAATGTCTCCGGCCCGGAAGTATCCCCTTACCTCCCGCGTGCTGAGCTTGCACTCAGGTGCTGCTGCCCTCTCAGTGTTGGAATCTAACATTAAACAGGATGCCAGGAGGCAAAGAAGGACCCCCTTATGACAGCCCAGGATGTAATTAGATCTTGTGCTGAGAAGGGTCAGCAGCGGATGAAGATTCATAGTGCCGTGTACTGAGACAACTACTCAAGCAGAGGTGCATCTATTGGGATCCCCAGCCTCAGCTACTGCGATGCAGGCTCTTAAGGAAAGGTCCAAAAGTGAAGGAATGAAAATGCTCATCTTTTTTAAAAGCTAGTTAGGGACTTCATTGTAAAGTTTGTCTTGTTGCTCAGAGAATACCGGCAGAGGCCTGACTGCTCTGTCTTTATACTGCACAACAGGCCTGGAATTACTCGTAGTGTATGGGCCGCTTGAGAGCAGCAATTATGGGAATAGGTTTAACCCCATGTGTGTTACAGGATGGGGACTTAAGATGGAATATTACAATGTGTGTTTTGGAGAGACTTCCCAGGGGAACCGCTTTACATTTCCATCTTCCTAGCTCATTACTTCAGTTTGTCTGGATTACTCGGTCTGGTTTGGAAATCAAACACCATACTAGAATAACCAATTAGCTAGAAAACATGGACAGATAAAAGCTTATTCAGAGTTTCGCAATTATTAAAGGGTGAAGTTCTTATTTCTTTCACTTTGTTAGTCTGCTAGGTATAACATTCCTAAACAACATTTTACTAACTACAATAGCTCATAGAACACTTTTGTTTCACACTGCTGCCCATTGCCTCTTGAAGTAGGAATAACCCTGCCAAATTGATTAATCCTATTTCTAAAACTATACTGTTGCGGGGATTCTGCACATATACAGAGCTATGCACAGGATAATAGGACCTCAGTGTATAGTGGTGAACCAACCATGCACCTTAGTACCCACAATCCCAATCCGACTAGCTTTAGCGTCTCATTCGTTCTCCGTACTACAGCGAAGCTACCAATGATTTGACAACCCAGAACACGGTCTCTCTCAGGACTCGCGGGAGCAAGAACACTCTTTCATAACTCACTCATACTTGTCCACAACGTGCGTAATAAGAGACACAGTATAGTTTAAAATGTTTATTTCAACTATTGTGCTCTAAGATAAAGTACACGTGCCAGTACTATCAGCATAATGCATAGCGATAAAATAATAAGCATGGTTACAATTCCATAGAATACAAACGGGGACAGCATTTTATAAAGACAGTGGATATAGGGCTAAATTGCCTTACCACCCTCCCCGTGCTAATAACTAGTTTATTATAAAAATAGAAGACCTCTGGGCTTTGTCAGGCGGACCCCCATACCTCAATATCTAGATGCAAGGTTTACATTATCAGACAAGCACTGCTCTTCTCCCTGGAAAGGTTGTTCTCCAAGTGCCACCAACAGGGAGATCACACATTAAAAGCACACGAATTTCTCCAGTGCAGCTGCATTTCGTGTTATGTCTAAGTGCGAGGGGCTGACCAGATCAGCAATAACAAGGGATGTTGTTTTTCGACCTTGTACATGGTGTGCAGACGAAACCCACAAGGAACATGAGAAAAGGTGAAAGGCAAAAAGGCAGACAGTTCTAATATAGCCGGGCACAAGCAGAGTCTGGAAAAACAAAGTCACAAAGTAACGTGGGCAAAAAAAGGCGTCATGGCAGCCAGGCCTAAGCTAACTTAGCAATGTAGACAAGGAGGCCACAAACCACACTACAATACCAGCCAAAGCTCCGGTTTTATATAAACTGTTTGGCTTGCCCAGTACAGAAAGGTTTAAATCTGCAAAGGAAGGCTAAAATACGCTCTAACAGTGTGACTCAAACTTTGTTCTTTTTTTCACAATAGATGATTTTATACCCCTGCTTCCTTGTTTAAATTTTAAATTAGCTAGTCAGAATACTTGTTGGAGATGTGATACTAATATTGATTCCTACATTCATGTTTTTTGCACCCTGGAATCCATAAATTCTGTAGAGAGATTTGGTTGAGAATTAACTCAATTATTAATGCTTACCAACCTTTCTCTCTTGACAGTTTGTTCTTGGGTGGTACTCACAGTATTTGGTCCCAGAATATGTTGCTTGATAAACTGATTGATGTGTATTAGCTAATGCTTTACAAGTTGTTACCTCAAATTTGAAATAAAATAATACTATTTCCATTAACCTTTGATGGAATTTAGTGTCAGAATTATAGATTATGCAGGTTTAATCTTAATTCTATGTACCCAGCTATTAAGTGGCATTGTTTTGGGTTACCTGTCACAAATTATTTGTCCAAAATTGCTGGTAATTATAACGTAGCTATTCAGAATTAATTTACATGTCAATGTTTCAACATTTTTGCACAATTTTTTTTAAGGTTCTTTGAATTTTTAGGATATTCACAATCTTGATTTTGCTCTTCCAATTTAGTTTTCATAACTCGGTTCTCTGCATTAATGCACTATTTTTTCCTTTTCAATTCTTCTATCTTTCTTTTCTCTTCATCCTATTGTATCTTTCCTGCTCTTAACCTTTGCTTTCATGCCTAATCTTTCTTTTCTATGTACTTTCTACTTTTTATAATAACAAAATATGTTAATGTATTATGCTTTTATTGGTAACAGTGAAGACAATTTCATAGAATCGATACCTTTGTTGGGTACTTGTTTCTTTAGATCAAATCTTATGAATATTGTAAGTACTTGTTATACCTACATGTGTATGTATGCATGTATGTATGTATGTATTTATTTATTTATTCATTTGTTTATTGTTTACTACTGGGCATATGTTGCATACTATTTCTTTTATCCTACAATAAAAATGTTGAAGTTGAGAAAGAATAATCAATTGGCCATTATTAAAATATGGGAAGGATATGTGCAAAGAAACACAAATCCTGTGAGAAAAAAACCTAAAAGGAAAATGAAAATGTACACTTCTTTTCATTACTGTGGTGAAGGTATCCCTGTGCAACAACACAAGCACCTTCCTGGCTGCCATTTACTTTCCCAGAACATGGTGAGGGTCTTTCCCTTACTTGAATATGGTGAAGGTTCCTTCCTATCCCAAAATATGGTGAGGGATTTTCCCTGCAGAGAATATGTTGAGGCTCTCCTAGTTTGCCACCTCTACCAATTGCAGGCTTTACAGGGGGCATGGGCAGAAAGTGCATTATTGCTTCCAGGAGCCCCTATTCTGGCCTAGTTGCCTAATAATGCAGTTGCCCAGACAGGGTGGGTTATTTATTTATTTATTTATAAAGTTTTATATAGCACGAACATGATCCCGAAGGATATCAGAGCGCTTCACAATTAAGGATGGTCAGGCAGTCATCAAATACAAATCAAAGGAAACAGTTACAGAGGTTACAACAAAGCAGTACAATAGTTGAAGAAAAAAAAAAAAAAATATATATATATATATATATATATATATATATATATATATATATATATAGCGGTACTGGGAGGGAAGAAAAGATTAGGTCAGGGGATATAAAACATCAGTACAAGAGATGAGGGTATAAGTCCAGTATCTTCAAGCAAATGATAAGAGCCAAATTAGGGTAAGAACTTGCACATAAGGAATCATTTTACTTCCATTTTGAAGGCAACCGTGGAGGTGAGTCTGCGAATTTCAGGAGGTAGAGAGTTCCAGATCCGCGGAGCCAGAGAAAGCTCTTTGACAAGTTCTCTTTTTGCGAAATATCTGTGGTTTAAGAAGGAAGGTGTTAGCACTTCTTGAGGGTCTACCACCTCCAGATAGTTCTAGCTTTTGGCATAGGTACTTGGGGGTTTTGAGATGGAGAGTTTTGTGAGTCAGGCAGGCGATCTTTAGCTGTATTCTTGCTTCAAAAGGCAGCCAATTTAGAGATTTTAGAACTGGGGAAATGTGCGCAGATCTTTTTTTGCCCGTGGTCAGTCTGGCCACCGCATTCAATACACCCTTAAGGGGTGCCAAGATATATTTCGGGAGGCCACATAGTGTAGCACTGCCATAGTCTAGCCTCGGCAAAACCAGTGCTTGAACCACCTGCTTGAAGTCAGCTTGTGGGAGGAAAGGTTTGAGATTCCTGAGTAGTCTCATCTGGTGATTCGCACCCTTACAAACATTACTAATGTGGTTCTTCAAATTTAAGTGTTTGTCCAGGGTGATTCCGAGCGATTTGGCTGAATCAATAATGACGGGGGGCAGTTGAAGGCAGTGCGATGGTTCAACCAGAGGTCTACCTTAGGGGTACGATTCGGAGGAGAAATGAGCAAGAATTCGGTTTTGGAAGTGTTGAGTAGGAGGTGGTTCTCCGTTAGCCAGTTTTGAGTGTTCATGAGGGTAGTGTTGAGTGATGTGAGATTGTCAGGGGAGGAGATTTTCAGGTAAAGTTGCGTGTCGTCTGCATACATGTGGAAGAGAATGTTCATTGAGTTTAGTGCATTTGCAAGTGGTTCCAGGAATAGGTTGAATATTATGGGGATAAGGCGGACCCTTGTGGGACACCCATGGATACAGGTGTGGGCTGGGATAGGGAGTGGTTCACCTTTATTCTTTGAGATCTGTGGTGGAGGAAGGGCGAGAACCATTGCAGCACCAGACCAGAGAAGCCCATCCTGTGTTCCAGAACTGATAATAGGTAGTCGTGATTTACAGTGTCAAATGCAGAGGAAAGGTCAAGGAGGATCAGGAGGCAGGATTAATTGTGGTTGAGCATTTTTAAAATGTCATCAAAAACATGAATGAGAGACGATTCAGTGCTGTGACCGCTCCGAAAGCCAGATTGGTGATGGTCTAGGAGTTGGAAGTTTTCAATGTGAGCACAAAGTTGGGATTGGACACATTTTTCAAGGGGTTTGGCCAGAGAAGTGATGTTGGAGATAGGGCGGAAGTTGTTGAAGTCTGCACTATCAGCATTAGGTTTTTTTAAAATAGGAGAAACCTGAGCCGCTTTTAGGCAGTCAGGGATCATACCTTGAGACAGTGAGGCATTGACAATATTTGTCCAGAGGGGGGTGATGACTTCCTTTATTTCCTTGAAGATGGCGGGTGGTAGCGGGTCGTTAAAGTGATTGGATGGGTTAATACTCTGAAGAATTTTGTTAATGTCTCTTTCGCTAAAAGGGGTGAAGGTGTCCCAAGAGGCATTATTTTTGGTGCTCAAACTAGCTGGTACGGGCTGTTCAGAGGGGGATGGAGGGAGCGCAGGCCAATAGGATGGTAACAAGGCCTTTTTAGATTCCAGTTCGATATTGATGAGTCTCGATTTCTCAGAGAAAAACTTAGCCAAAGCGTTGCAAGAGGGTGAGCTGTGTCCTGGGTCAGAACGAGTGAGTGCGTCACACGATTGTTGTTTAACAATTTCAAAAAGTTTCTTGGGTCTTGGCGCTCTTAATTTGTTTGTTATAGGAGCTTCTTACTGTTCTGAGGACTTTTAGTTGATCCGAGGAAGGATTGGATTTCCAAGATCGTTCAGTTGCCCTTAGGTTGCGTCGTTCGGAGTTTAGGTTGTCATTAAACCATGGTTTAGATATTTTTGTTGATGGTAAGTGTGTAAACCTCTGGCTTGACAACTTGGAAGGGCAAGTGTATATTGGGTTGCTAGTTCCGCTGTATTGATATGTCTAAGGTACCTTTTCCGTACCTTTAGCTTCTTCGATTGAGGCTTCCTCGCTGACACCACCTGGTTAATGTAGAAGATGATGATGTGATGGTCAGACCAGTCACAAGGGGAGATGTTATCCAATGAAATTGTGTTTCCTTTGGAGATGATGAGATCCAGGATTTCTCCTTTATTATGCGCTGGCCTGTCACAATATTGGGTCAACTCGTGATCATCTAAGAAGGATTTCAGACATGTAACAGCTTGGTCATTGGGATTAGACCAGTGAAGGTTGAAGTCACCGAGGAAGATTTGGGGAACTGCGGAATCGGCATTACCAGAGATGATTTCCAGTAATTGTTCGATGAAGGAGAGATTGTCCCCCGGGGGATGATAGAAAGTATGTAGTTTGTATATCGGGATGTGGTTACTTAAAATGTTGAGACAGAGGTATTCACTGGAGGAGTGGAAGTCAGTGGCATATAGGAACAGATACAATGGTAACCAAGGTGGGTGAGAATTCCTAGTGTGAGGGTCACTTCCATGTTAGTAGGGGCACAGACAATGTTACCCCACTGCAAACATGGTTATGTGTTTGGCAGAATCTTACGACTGCATTGTTGTTTCTGCTCGTTAGTTCATTCGATCTGCTTAGTGTATTTACATACTTTTTTATTTTGTCCTACTGTTTCCTCATCAGTTCCATCAGTGTTGTTGTAGTGCTGCTCTGTATCCATTTTTGTTGGTCTGTCTTTGTGCTGGCACCGGTGTGCATGATTAGCTGTTCTTAGGTGTCAACTTAAGTTTCTTTTGTACATGTGAATAATATCTTTTGCTATTTTTGGTATTTATAGATATTGTGAATGAGTTCTTGGAATATTAAGATGTCTTCATAATCCAATTGAGTATTAGAGAGCTTTAGTACATTTTCCATTTTAAAATTGATCTAGCTCTCTTGCAAGAGACACATTCAGTGAACTAGGAAATTGTCAAACTTAAAAGCTTGGATGGGTGAGGTTCTGAAGTGGCTGAAAGATTTTATTACTTTATTTAGAACGTCTTTGAATGTTGAGATACTTTTAAAGATGAGAGATGCCGAAGGCAGATGGATACATGTAGACTGCAAAAAAACGATGTTTTTAATACAAATGGCCAAATGTTGCACAATGTTAAGAGATGGAGGAAGATTGGCATTAGATAGATTATTATTAGTAACTATATTGTTTTTTGGGGGGCTGATTGTAACCACATTTCTTACACATTTCTTGAGAGAAATGTCACTGTGGGTGTTGTACTGAATAAAATCCAATAGCTTTTCAGAAAGAACATTTATCAAAAGGGCTTTGCAGATACCCAGAGGTTATAAAATCTCGATGTTCATGACTATTCCTTTTTTCTCTAACACACTGTTCACAATTACATATTGATTACATCTTTGCTTCCAGTAATTAATGTAAACATTTACATAATTCAGTAATAGGGGCTACATTAACTCCAGATCATTCTTCAGTGATTTCATAAGTTGATTTGATCCTCAGTAATAAAGCTCTTGTGGATGGAGATTTTTTTAAGTAAAGATGAAAATTAAGCCAAGTTATATGGGATGCCTTTATAGGTGCTTATAAGGATTTTTATATTAACTTTATCCACATAAAATAGAATATTTCAGAAATGGCATACTCACAGAAACTGGAAAACATTAAAACCGTGGAACGGCTGTATAGAACATCAGTATTATAGAAAATTAAATCAAAATTAAATGAATTTGTTAAAGCCAAGATGGAATATCATCTGAAATCCTCAAAAGCTCTTTGTTACATTTATGTAAATTCAATGCACATTATTATTGTGGAAAAAACACGTTGGGGAATGAATTACCTAACTACAGGTTAAAAAAAGAAAAACTCAATATTATATTTGTATTTGCTTTAATGGTGGTGTGGTGGTTTTACATTGTGTGATATTGATGCAAATCTGTATTCAGTTGATACCAATCCATCGGTTCAGGATTTGGGAAATATATTTTATAATATTGACAGTAATAAACTGACTTTCTTAATGGGAGAATCTTTGGGGATAATGCTAGAACTCTAATATTCCAACATATTTAATAGATTTCAAAGTAACAATGCCAGCTTAGCTTTAGATGCAGAAGAAGCTTTTGATAAGGTGTTATTGGATTATATGGTTAGAGCCTTAGAGTGACAGTATAATGGCCCTTAATTTAATACGTTTATTTTATAATATTGTAACCCAAAAACTTCACATTTTGCCAGTGGGGTAGTTTCTTCTTTTTTCTATCTGAGCACAGGCTCTAGTCAAGATTGTATTCTGCTTTTTGTATTGGCACTTGAACCTTTTCTTTGTAGGATTAAATGTAGCGATTCAGTCACCTGTACTAAATATAGAAATTAGGAAATACAATTGTATCCATATGAGGATTGTTTTATGTTATACACATCTAGACCCGAAGGATCCTTGTCAACATTCCTCAAAGAAGTTAAAAAATGTTTATGGGACTCAGATAATAAATAAATACAAATACGTCAAGGATTTGGTAGCTAAATAAATGTTGTCTTTGAGGTTTTTTGATCCACACGGTCTTAGTTGAAGAAAAAAAACAAGGTATTTAGTTGGCTACTTCTTTCTAGGATATTCTAAGCTTCAATTTGCAAGCTATCAAATCTGCAATTTATGCTTTAATTCAAAAATATCTTCTTTATGATTGTCATTGTCAGGTTTTGTGTGGATCTTTCCATCAGGAGCAAAGTGTGGTTGACGTACAATGAGAGAATTGATGGTTGATCAATAAAGAACAGAGACCTGCAATCGAATGTGCTAGTGATTGTGCCAGCCAGTAGCTCTTCATGTGTGGCAGGCAAAGTCCGTCCCTTGAGGTATACAGTTATAAATTTTTATCTACGTTTTGAGGTACCTCAGACCTATTGCAAGATTACCTTCTCCCTAGCTCTCAGTACTGTGTGTAGAATCATTAGTGGGAGCATAGTAAATATGTAGTAAAATCTGAGTGCTATGTTTATTTTAATAATTTGCCCTTTTCCATTAAAAAAGAGATGTAATGGTGTCCATTTCCAACAATTTAATTTCTGTAGTAGGGCAAACATGTTGTTAGGTATCATCATCTTCAAGCCTCTATTGATATTTATTCTTAAGTCAGTCAAGTTTCCATTTGAAGGGCAGGAAACCTATGAAGTCCCTCATGATGGACAAAGTTAATGATAAGGCCTTCCACCAGTTTATTTTTTAGCCCAAAAAACCTGAGAGAGATTCCAAGGAGCATATCAAGGCCACTGCCGAATCTCCTGGGTGGGACAGGGTCAGTAATTTGTCATCTGCATAAAATAAGGCTTTGTATTCCTCTACCAATGTTATCACCTCCTCAATTTGAGCATTGTCCAATATGGTAATGACAAAAGGCTCTAAAACCAACAGGAACAATAGAGGCGACAGTGCGTATGCCTCTCTAGTCCCCTGATGAATTTGAAAGTGAGGGTAGTTGACCGATGCAGTGGGATTGTGGTACATTGGTTAACATTCTAAAAGTTTAACCTATTCATATTCTTTTCATCATTCATAACATTCTACTTGATCCAATACCTTTTAGCCATCTAACCATAGGTGCACGTGCTCCTTGGAGTAATATTTTGCTTGCCAAATTATGTGTGACAGGTTACAGAGATGGTTAGCTGATGAGTGGCCTGTTATAAAGTCTACTTGTGTGGGGTGGTTTTTTAATAATGAATGACTTCAGATGGTTTGCTAGGACTACGGCCATGATTTTAACATTAGCGTTAATTAAAAATGTGGGCCTATAGTTAGAACACTCCATAGGGTCTCTACCTGGATTAGGAATTGTAGATAGTCCGACCCCAACATACTCATCCCTTAAATGGCCATCCTCCAAAGTGTCCCAAATGCGGAAACTAATAAGGGAACAAGTGGTTTGGAAATTTTGCAGAATTTGACGGGGAATCCGTTGTTTACTGGGGCTTTGCTAAAATTCATGCAGTTTCAATTTCCTCCTTGGATATGGCCATTTCTAGGGTGTCTGACTGTTCTTTTGGCAGTTTACTGATTTGTAAACTACGTAGGAATACATTTTCCTCCTTGTGGTCAGTTTGTTCATCAGATACATAAAATATTTCATAAAAGGTCTGAAATGCATGCAGAGAATATCAGTGTAGAGTACCAGTAGTATATATATACATCTACCTTGACTATTTCCTCTGTAAATATGTGTTTAATTTGCCATCATATTGTAGGGATACCATGGACTTTCTATCTAAAACACAGGGTATTCCATGGAAAGAATCGTATGTATTTGATACGATTGATGTAGTGTCTCTCTATACTTGCATTGAGCATGACTTGGGCCTCAAAGCCTGTAAATACTTTTTTAGAGATAGACCACTCTCAATGTTTGACCACACTACATTACTGCTAGATATGTTAAGCTTTTGCCTTCATAACAATTGCTTCCTTTTTGAAGATACATGGTATAGGCAATACACTGGGACGGCGATGGGAAGTTGCTTCGCCCCCAGCTATGCCTGTATTTTTATGGGGTGGTGGGAGGCGGAGCACCTTTGGCACCAAGGAAATGAGTGTTTTATGGATAATGTTATCCTGTGGACCCGCTACATTGACGATATTTTTCTGATTTGGGATGGTCCACAGGATTTGCTTCATGATTTTATTGCAGGCTTGTCCACAGATGAGCTTAACTTAAGATTCACTAGTAAGATACATACTACCACCATTGAATTCCTGGATGTTCAGGTTGAGGTGAGGGATGACTTCATACATACTAGTCTGTATAGAAAGGCTACCGCAGGGAATAGCGTGTTGCATGCACGGAGCCATCACCCTGATGGACTTAAGAGAAGCATCCCATATGGAGAATTGCTCCGCGCTAAACGCAATTGTAGTACTGCTGAAGCCTATACCAGGGAAAGATTGAATATGTTTAGCCGTTTTAAAACACGAGGCTATTCAGGTCAAACTATTAAAATAGCTACTGAAAAGGCTGCAGGGAGGGACAGAAACAGCCTGTTGGTCCCTAAGACTACTAACCAGAAAACTCAGGAAGTAAGACTTATCACCACTTTCTCGGATGCATCACAAGCCTTACACAGGATAGTCAACAAGCACTGGCATTTAGTCAGGCAGGATGTGGTTATTGGTAGATTGATTAGTCCCAAGCCACACATTACCTATCGTAAGTCTAAATCCCTACAAGATACCCTGGTACATAGTCATCTTACACATAGGAGTATCGGATCGAGCTCATGGCTTAAGGAACTCCCCGGCTTTTACAAATGTGGCCGGTGTAAGGCCTGTAGCAATAGCCGTAATGTGAAAAGCTACCCTTTACCAGTGGGGAGGGATGAGAAAATCTTGTCATTTATTAACTGCAACACCGAATTTGTGGTGTATGTCATTGTCTGTATTTGTGGCCTGCGCGATGTCGGTAGCACCATCTTAGCGGTAAAAAAGCGTATTCTTGAGCATTTGCGCGCAGTTAGGAACAGGGATCTGACCTACACTGTGGCCAAGCATTGCATGTTGGAACATGGCGGGACAGCTGATGTCTTTTCTAAACTTTCCTATTTTGGAATTGACAGGGTCCCAGTACATCCCCGAGGAGGTGATCGTGAAAGAAATCTTAGGCGCCTGGAATCGGAGTATATTATCCGCCTGCAAAGCAAGACCCCCGGAGGCCTCAATTGTGAGGAAGACCTTCATGTCCATTCAGGTTAGAAAAGATACTATATACAACTGGTGCCCTCAAAATATCCTCAGGACACTGTATATACTGTTATCTTGCCTTTCTTAACCTGGGTTAAATTTCTATTTAATTGCTGTTTTCTAACGTAGTGTGCCCAAACTGTTTATTTCCTTTATTTCCTTTTCTGGCCTTATCTAGTTTCTCCTCTTAAATTTATTTGTTTCCTTACCATCTTTTTATTTGAGCCATCCAAATTGCTATATCGGCTTAATAGCCGCACTGTAATCCATTTTTTCAAGCGGCTGCTTGAATTTGCGGTTTCTCCCACCCCACTCTTCCCCTGTATAGCACCTAGGGTGGGGATCAATAGTGCTCTTTTTCTTTTGTTTTCATTTAGCTTTATGCTTTAGTCCTTGTTATTTTGTTGTGTTCTTATTTTACCCGTACTTGACAAATGGGATCTGGCAGGCCTTGTATTAGGTTAATAGGGGTGTGGTGGTTTTCTTGGCCACTGTGTACCTCTGAGCCTCATGAAACTTTTCAAACGCTCGTGCACTTGCGCAGTGAGGCTTTGATGTAAATGTAACTATCACTTGATTGCCATATCCCATTGCGGTGGGTATTGTATATGTATTTTTTATATTTATTTTATAATGGTTCTGTTTCCACGTGATATAGTTTGTTTAAACTATTATGAGCTATAAAAATGGTTATTATACCTATATGTTCCATATAAATCATCCATACAGACACTTATACACCCACTCATTCTTCAATACGCCTTTCCCTATATATATTAAACATATTTAAACTTTACAGAAACACACAGTCACTGGATGATGTCATCAGTGATGTCATTTGAGATGTCATCAGTGATGTCACTGACCATGTCATGAGTGATGTAATATGTGACGTCATCAGCAGTGCATTATGGGGCGCGAGTTATAGTTAGCTGAACTAACTATAACGGGGGAATTTCACGGGTTTTGTACGAGTGAAATGTCCAACTAACTATAACTGTCCCTAAAACCTATGGTTTTTTCAGTGAATTTCAAAGGTTTTTTAAATGCTAATTTGTAACTATAACATATCTGAAACCTATGGTTTTTTCAGTGAATTTCAAAGGTTTTTTAAATGCTAATTTGTAACTATAACTGTCCCTAAAACCTATGGTTTTTTCAATGAATATATATATAGATATTATCTACTGGCGGTCGCCAGTAGATAGTTATAGTTAGGACCTATTTTCCATAGGAAATCCGCGACATTCTATTTGAAATAACTCTCTTGCCGGTTGACGTATCTTCGCGAAATTTTCAAACTTTATGGCCCGCTCCTGTCCGCTCCTACCCTGAAAGTTTCGGGTGATTCGTCAAGCGGGGCCGAGAAAAAGGGGGGTCCCAAAACGTGTTTTCCCCATTCATTTTCCCATAGGAAACTTTAGACACGGCTACAGCTCGAACTGCTGAACGGAATTACACCAAATTTGGCAAAGAGGTAGTTCTTGGTTCAGAAAGAACCCTTTTGTTAAATGGTGTAAATCCGTTCAGTAGTTGCGGAGAAATTAAAAAAATAAGAGTCAAAAAATCAATTTCCCATAGGAAACTTTATGCAAGGCTACAGCCCGAACTGCTGAACGGAATTACACCAAATTTGGCAAAGAGGTAGTTCTTGGTTCAGAAAGAACCCTTTTTGTTAAATGGTGTAAATCCGTTCAGTAGTTGCTGAGAAAATCAAAAGTAAAAACACATATATATCTGGGCGGAGCCTAACCACACATGTCATCGTGAGATCTGATTGGCTGTCAGCACTTCATCCTGGAATTGCTGGCAGCCATCTTGGGACCAATATAAATGATAGTACCCTATTGAAATGCATTGTAGTGAATCGAAGATTTTGAGGGTTACCAAAAGGAGAACTATAAAGGGTGATAACAAACTTTAGTTACATTAGAATTCATTTGTTGATGGTACCATACTAATTTCAGGAATTGTGGTGTGTTCTAAGGTGATTTTACCCTGTGAAAAACCTTCTGCTGGGATATCATGAATCATGTTTGAGAGAAAACTATTTTCACATGCTTGTCCCATACAGTTTTGGAAGGTGCTCCAGAAGCTAAAATGAGAGCATATTTTCTGTAAATTCACATTATCTTTCTCAGTCATGTGAGAATGAAGTCTGACATTCTCAGTAAAACATGTACATCCAACAATGCCAGAGACTGTCAGTTGATTCCTTTGTGTTCTACTGCAGCTTCCCAGAGTGTTCTAAAGAACAACTAGAGTGCTAACAGCCTTACTTATGATAAAAGTATGGCACACCTGAAGCCATCTTGATTGAAATAAACTGGTAACACTTAAAACATTTAATTTAAAAAGGAACAAAATGAGGGGGTTCATTTTGTCATAGAAATTATGGTTAGTGCTGTAGAAAGAAAAATTAGGACATGTTTCAAGTGTGATCTCAAATATCTTCCTGTTATATTTCAACAGGAGCAGCCTGTCAGTTGATGCCTTTGTGTTCTACTGCAGCTTCCCAGAGTGTTCTAAAGAACAACTAGAGCGCTAACAGTCTTACTTATGACAAAAGTATGGCACACCTGAAGCCATCTTGATTGGAATAAACTGGTAACACTTAAAACATTTAATTTAAAAAGGAACAAAATGAGGGGGTTCATTTTGTCATAGAAATTATGGTTAGTGCTGTAGAAAGAAAAATTAGGACATGTTTCAAGTGTGATTTCAAATATCTTCCTGTTATATTTCAACAGGAGCAGCCTGCCAGTTGATGCCTTTGTGTTCTACTGCAGCTTCCCAGAGTGTTCTAAAGAACAACTAGAGCGCTAACAGCCTTACTTATGACAAAAGTATGGCACACCTGAAGCCATCTTGATTGGAATAAACCGGTAACACTTAAAACATTTAATTTAAAAAGGAACAAAATGAGGGGGTTCTTTTTGAAATAGAAATTATGGTTAGTGCTGCAGAAAGAAAAATTAGGGCATGTTTTAAGTGAGATCTCAAATCCTCTTCTATTTCATTAGAAAATTCTGACATGCAGACTGAAACAATCACTTTCAATACCAGCAGCAGACTTCCAGTTAACTCCATGGTGAGCAGTAGCTTTACTACAGTGATCTAATGAGCAACTAGAGTGCTAACATTCTGAATTTATGGCAAATGTGAGACACATCTGAATGCCTTCTTGATGGAATCAAAGTAAAAAACTGAAAGCATTTCCTACTGAGGAGACTGCAGTAAATGAGGAAATTAGGAAACTTCATAACAAAGAAGTCTTCCAAGATGGCCACCAGTGAAAAAAGAGCCCAAATGTAGCACAAATATTACCCAGATGTAGCCCACATATAGCCCAATGACAAAAGTGTGCAAAACACTTTTTATTTTTAGTTTTTTTGCAGTTTTATGTAGTGCAGACTGGTCAGGTATTGGAGCGTTGCATCTTAAAACATGACCCCCTACACTACAAAAACACCACTGCACTACCCTAAACCCTAAAACACTACCCCCAGCACGACCCCCTACACTACACAAGCACCACTGCACTATCCTAAACCCTAAAACACTACCCCCAGCATGACCCCCTACACTACACAAACACCACTGCACTACCCTAAACCCTAAAACACTACCCCCAGCACGACCCCCTACACTACACAAGCACCACTGCACTACCCTAAATCCTAAAACAATACCCCCAGCACGACCCCCTACACTACACAAACACCACTGCACTACCCTAAAACACTACCCCCAGCACGACCCCCTACACTACCCAAACACAACTGCACTAACCTAAATCCTAAAACACTACCCCCAGCACGACCCCCTACACTACCCAAACACCACTGCATTACCCTAAAACATGACCCCCTACACTACACAAACACCACTGCACTACCCTAAACCCTAAAACACTACCCCGAGCACGACCCACTACACAAGCACCACTGCACTACCCTAAACCCTAAAACACTACCCCCAGCACGACCCCCTACACTGCCCGAACACCACTGCACTAAACCCTGAAACACCAGCCCCTGCACGACCCCCTCCACTGCCCGAACACCACTGCACTGCCCTAAACCCTGAAACACCACCCCTAGCACGACCCCCTACACTGCCCGAACACCACTGCAGTGCCCTAAACCCAGAAACACCACCCCCTTCACGACCCCTACACTGCCCGAACACCACTGCCCTAAACCCTGAAACACCACCCCCAGCACGACCCCCTACACTGCCCGAACACCACTGCACTGCCCTAAACCCTGAAACACTACCCCCAGCAAGACCCCCTACACTGTCCGAACACCACTGCACTGCCCTAAACCCTGAAACATCACCCCCAGGAAGACCCCCTACACTGCCCGAACACCACTGCCCTAAACCCTGAAACACCACCCCCAGCACGACCCCCACACTACCCGAACACCACTGCACTGCCCTAAACCCTGAAACACCACCCCCAGCACGACCCCCTACACTGCCCGAACACCATTGCTCTGTCCAAAACCCTGAAACACCAGCCCCAGCACGACCCCTACACTGCCCGAACACCACTGCACTGCCCTAAACCTTGAAACACCAGCCCCAGCACGACCCCTACACTGCCCGAACACCACTGCACTACCCTAAACCCTGAAACACCACCCCCAGCATGACCCCCTATACTGCCCGAGCAACACTGCACTGCCCTAAACCCTGAAACACCAGCCCCAGCACGACCCCCTACACTGCCCGAACACCACTGCACTGCCCTAAACCCTGAAACACCAGCCCCAGCACGACCGCCTACACTGCCCGAACACCACTGCACTGCCCTAAACCCTGAAACACTATCCCCAGCACGACTGCCTACACTGCCTGAACACCACTGCACTGCCCTAAACCGTGAAACACCAGCCTCAGCACGACCCCCTACACTGCCCGAACACCACTGCACTGCCCTAAACCCTGAAACACCACCCCCAGCACGACCCCCTACACTGCCCGAACACCACTGCACTGCCCTAAACCCTGAAACACCACCCCCTGCTCGACCCCCTACACTGCCTGAACACTTCTGCACTGCCCTAAACCCTGAAACACCATCCCCAGCATGACCCCCTACACTGCACAAACACCACTGCACTGCCCTAAACCCTGAAACACTACCCCCAGCAAGACCCCCTACACTGCCCGAACACCACTGCACTGCCCTAAACCCTGAAACATCACCCCCAGCAAGACCCCCTACACTGCCCAAACACCACTGCCCTAAACCCTGAAAATCCACTCCCAGCAAGACCCCCTACACTGCCCGAACACCACTGCACTGCCCTAAACCCTGAAACACCAGCCCCAGCACTACCCCCTACACTGCCCGAACACCACTGCACTGCCCTAAACCCTGAAACACCACCCCTGCACGACCCCCTACACTGCCCGAACACCACTGCACTGCCCTAAACCCTGAAACACCACCCCCAACACGAGCCCCTACACTGCCCAAACACCACTGCACTTCCCGAAACCCTGAAACACCACCCCCTGCATGACCCCCTACACTGCCCGAACACTACTGCACTGCCCTAAACCCTGAAACACCACCCCAGCACAACCCCCTTCACTGCACGAACACTACTGCACTGCCCTAAACCCTGAAACACTACCCCCAGCAAGACCCCCTACACTGCCCGAACACCACTGCACTGCCCTAAACCCTGAAACATCACCCCCAGCAAGACCCCCTACACTGCCCGAACACCACTGCCCTAAACCCTGAAACACCACCCCCAGCAAGACCCCATACACTGCCCGAACACCACTGCACTGCCCTAAACCCTGAAACACCACCCCCAGCATGACCCCCTACATTGCCCGAACACCACTACTCTGCCCAAAACCCTGAAACACCAGCCCCAGCACGACCCCCTACACTGCCCGAACACCACTGCACTGCCCTAAACCCTGAAACACTTCCCCCAGCACGACCCCCTACACTGCCCGAACACCACTGCACTGCCCTAAACCCTGAAACACCAGCCCCAGCAAGACCCCCTATACTGCCCGAACACCACTGCACTGCCCTAAACCCTGAAACACCACCCCCAGCAAGACCCCCTACACTGCCCGAACACCACTGCACTAAACCCTTAAACACCACCCCCAGCAAGACCACCTACACTGGCCGAACACCACTGCACTGCCCTAAACCCTGAAACACCACCCCTGCATGACCCCCTACACTGCCCAAACACCACTGCACTAAACCCTGAAACACCACCCCTGCACGACCCCCTACACTGCCCGAACACCACTGCACTGCCCTAAACCCTGAAACACCACCCCTCAGCACGACACCCTACACTGCCCGAACACCACTGCACTGCCCTAAACCCTGAAACACCACCCCCAGCACGACCCCCTACACTGCTCAAACACCACTGCACTGCCCAAATCCAAGAAACACCACCCCCTGCACGACCCCCTACACTGCCGGAACACCACTGCACTGCCCTGAAACACCACCCCCAGCACGACCCCCTACACTGCCCGAACACCACTGCACTAAGCCCTGAAACACCACCCCCAGCAAGACCACCTACACTGGCCGAACACCACTGCTCTGCCCTAAACCCTGAAACACCACCCCCTGCACGACCCCTTACACTGCCCAAACACCACTGCACTGCCCTAAACCCTGAAACACCACCCCCTGCACGACCCCCTACACTGCCCAAACACCACTACACTGCCCTAAACCCTGAAACACCACCCCCAGCACGACCCCCTACACTGCCCAAACACCACTGCACTGCCCTAAACCCTGAAACACCACCCCCTGCACCACCCCCTACTCTGCCCGAACACCACTGCACTGCCCTAAACCCTGAAACACCACCCCCAGCACGACCCCCTACACTGCCCGAACACCACTGCACTGCCCTAAACCCTCAAACACCAGCCCCAGCACGACCCCCTACACTGCCCGAACACCACTGCACTGCCCTAAACCCTGAAACACCAGCCCCAGCAAGACCCCCTACACTGCCCGAACACCACTGCATTGCCCTAAACCCTGAAACACCACCCCCAGCAAGACTCCCTACACTGCCCGAACACCACTGCACTAAACCCTTAAACACCACCCCCAGCAAGACCACCTACACTGGCCGAACACCAATGCACTGCCCTAAACCCTGAAACACCACCCCCTGCACGACCCCCTACACTGCCCAAACACCACTGCACTGCCCTAAACCCTGAAACACCACCCCCTGCACGACCCCCTACACTGCCTGAACACCACTGCACTGCCCTAAATCCTGAAACACCACCCCCCAGCACGACCCCCTACACTGCCCGAACACCACTGCACTGCCCTAAACCCTGAAACACCACCCCCAGCACGACCGCCTACACTGCCCAAACACCACTGCACTGCCCTAAACCCTGAAACACCACCCCCGGCACGACCCCCTACACTGCCGGAACACCACTGCACTGCCCTGAAACACCACCCCCAGCACGACCCCCTACACTGCCCGAACACCACTGCACTAAACCCTGAAACACCACCCCCAGCAAGACCACCTACACTGGCCGAACACCACTGCACTGCCCTAAACCCTGAAACACCACCCCCTGCACGACCCCTACACTGCCCAAACACCACTGCACTGCCCTAAACCCTGAAACACCACCCCCTGCACGACCCCCTACCTGCCCAAACACAACTGCACTGCCCTAAACCCTGAATCACCACCCCTCAGCACGACACCCTACACTACCCAAACACCACTGCACTGCCCTAAACCCTGAAACACCACCCCCAGCACGACCCCCTACACTGCCCAAACACAACTGCACTGCCCTAAACCCTGAAACACCACCCCCTGCACCACCCCCTACACTGCCCGAACACCACTGCACTGCCCTAAACCCTGAAACACCACCCCCAGCACGACCCCCTACACTGCCCGAACACCACTGCACTGCCCTAAACCCTGAAACATCACCCCCAGCAAGACCCCTACACTGCCTGAACACCACTGCCCTAAAACCTGAAACACCACCCCCAGCAAGACCCCCTACACTGCCCAAACACCACTGCACTGCCCTAAACCCTGAAACACCACCTCCAGCACAACCCCCTACACTGCCTGAACACCATTGCTCTGCCCTAAACCCTGAAACACTAGACCCAGCACGACCCCCTACAAAGCCCGAACACCACTGAACTGCCCTAAACCCTGAAACACCTCCCCCAGCACGACCCCCTACACTGCCCGAACACCACAGCACTGCCCTAAACCCTGAAACACCAGCCCCAGCAAGACCCCCTACACTGCCCGAACACCACTGCACTGCCCTAAACCCTGAAACACCAGCCCCAGCATGACCCCCTACACTGCCCGAGCACCACTGCACTGCCCTAAACCCTGAAACACCAGCCCCAGCACCACCACCTACACTGCCCGAACACCACTGCACTGCCCTAAACCCTGAAACACCAGCCCCAGCACAACCCCCTACACTGCCCGAACACCACTGCACTGCCCTAAACCCTGAAACACCAGCCCCAGCACGACCCCCTACACTGCCCGAACACCAATGTACTGCCCTAAACCCTGAAACACCAGCCCCAGCAGGACCCCTACACTGCCCGAACACCACTGCACTGCCCTAAACCCTGAAACACCACCCCCTGCACGACCCCCTACACTGCCTGAACACCACTGCACTGCCCTAAACCCTGAAACACCAACCCCTGCACCACCCCCTACACTGCCCGAACACCACTGCACTGCCCTAAACCCTGAAACACCACCCCCTGCACCGCCCCTACACTGCCCAAACACCACTGCACTGCCCTAAACCCTGAAACACCACCCCCAGCACGACCCCCTTTACTGCTCGAACACCACTGCACTGCCCCAAAACCTGAAACACCACCCCCAGCACGACCCCCTACACTGCCCGAACACCACTGCCCTAAACCCTGAAACACCACCCCCTGCACGACCCCCTACACTGCCCGAACACCACAGCCCTGCCCTAAACCCTGAAACACCACCCCCTGCATGACCTCCTACACTGTCCGAACACCACTGCACTGCCCTAAACCCTGAAACACCACCCCCAGCACGACCCCCTACACTGCCCGAACACCACTGCACTGCCCTAAACCCTAAAACACCACCCCCAGCACGACCCCCTACACTGCCCGAACACCACTGCACTGCCCTAAACCCTAGAACACTACCCCCAGCATGACTTCCTACACTACCCGAACACCACTGCACAACCCTAAACCCTAAAATACTACCCCAGCACGACCCCCTACACTACCCGAACACAACTGCACTGCCCTAATCCCTCAAACACTCACCCCAGCATGACCCCCTACACTACCCGAACACCACTGCACTGCCCTAAACCCTAAAACACTCCCCCAGCACGACCCCCTACACTACCCGAACACCACTGCACTGCCCTAAACCCTAAAACACTCCCCCAGCACGACCCCCTACACTACCCAAACACCACTGCACTGCCCTAAACCCTAAAACACTACCCCCGCATGACCCCCTACACTACCCAAACACCAATGCACTACCCTAATCCCTAAAACACTACCCCTGCACGACCCCCTACACTACCCAAAGACCACTGCACTACCCTAAACCCTAAAACACTACCCCCGCACGACTCCCTACACTACCCAAAGACCACTGCACTACCCTAAATCCTAAAACACTACCCCCTACACTACCCAAACACCACTGCACTACCCTAAACCCTAAAAAACTAACCCCAGCACGAACCCCTACACTACCCAAACACCACTGCACTACCCTAAACCCTAAAACACTACCCCCAGCAGTACCCCCTACACTACCCAAACACCATTGCACTACCCTAAACCCTAAAACACTACCCCCAGCAGTACCCCCTACACTACCCAAACACCACTGCACTACCCTAAATCACTACCCCATCATGACCCCCTACACAACCCAAACACCACTGCACTACCCTAAACCCTAAAACACTACCCCCAGCACGACCCCCTACACTACCCAAACACCACTGCACTACCCTAAACCCTAAAACACCACTCCCAGCACGACCCCCTACACTGCCCGAACACCACTGCACTGCCCTAAACCCTAAAACACCACCTCCAGCACGACCCCCTACACTGCCCGAACACCACTGCACTGCCCTAAACCCTAGAACACTACCCCCAGCACGACTTCCTACACTACCCGAACACCACTGCACTACCCTAAACCCTAAAATACTCCCCCAGCACGACCCCCTACACTACCCGAACACAACTGCACTGCCCTAAACCCTAAAACACTCCCCCAGCACGACCCCCTATACTACCCAAACACCACTGCACTGCCCTAAACCCTAAAACACTACCCCCGCATGACCCCCTACACTACCCAAACACCAATGCACTACCCTAATCCCTAAAACACTACCCCGCACGACCCCCTACACTACCCAAAGACCACTGCACTACCCTAAACCCTAAAACACTACCCCCCGCATGCCTCCCTACACTACCCAAAGACCACTGCACTACCCTAAATCCTAAAACACGACCTCCTACACTACACAAACACCACTGCACTACCCTAAACCGTAAAACACTACCCCCTACACTACCCAAACACCACTGCACTACCCTAAACCCTAAAACACTACCCCCAGCAGTACCCCTACACTACCCAAACACCATTGCACTACCATAAACCCTAAAACACTACCCCCAGCAGTACCCCCTACACTACCCAAACACCACTGCACTACCCTAAATCACTACCCCCATCACGACCCCCTACACTACCCAAACACCACTGCACTACCCTAAACCCTAAAACACTACCCCCAGCACGACCCCCTACACTACCCAAACACCACTGCACTACCCTAAACCCTAAAACACTCCCCCAGCACGACTCCCTACACTACCCAAACACCACTGCACTACCCTAAACCCTAAATCTACCCCCAGCATGACCCCCTACACTACACAAACACCACTGCACTACCCTAAACCCTAAAACACTACCCCCAGCACGACCCTCTTCACTACCTAAACACAACTGCACAATTTGTTACAGGCGTTGCAACGCAGGCCTGTGGTGCTTACTGGAAGTACCTGGTGGGCTAGTTGGGCCCCAGGGACCCTCAGGATTCAAGGTGACCTAATCCCCCAACTTACAACGCTCCACGGGGCGCGTTTGCACAGTGGTGAAGGGAGGGGGCGGGGCCTCAGGTGACATGTGCGCAAACACGCCCTGTGGTGCGTTTTAAGTTGGGGAATTAATTCCCTTTGAATCCTGAGGGACCCTGGGGGCCAACTAGCCCACCAGGTACCTTCAGTAAACACAACAGAGTTGCGTTGCAGAGAGGTGAAAAAAGGTGCGTGGCCTCGGAACACCTCTCTGCAACTCAGCTCTGTGGTCCTAACTGTAGGTACCTGGGGTGCTAGTTGGGCCCCAGGGACCCTCAGGATTCAAGGGGACTTAATCCCGCAACTTAAAACGCGCCACGGGGCGCGTTTGCACACATGTCACCTCAGGCCCCCCTCCCTTCACCACTGTGCAAACGCGCCCTGTAGCGCTTTTTAAGAGGTAGTTTTAATCCCCCTGCCCTTTTATGTACTAGGGACTTGCAGAGGAGGTCATGCTAATCACATGGGTACCCCAACGCATAGTGTTCCCTAGTGTATGTAGGTGTTTTCACTGTATTCTAAGTGTCTTTTAGCATAGCACTGGCTCTGGTTAGTCAGAGTCAGTTACCACCAGTACCCGTCTGAAAAAGTTGTGGGCACAGGATGATTTTGCAACAAGGCCTCTTTCTGCTCCTCTGTTGGTTCTTTCTGCACATCTTTTGCTTATTTCTGTGCGTTTTTTCTTCTTTCTTCACATGTCCTACCTCTGTAGGCATAGTTAGAAACTATGCATTTAAAAACCTTTGAAATTCACTTAAAAATCATAGGTTTCAGGCACGTTATAGTTAGAAATTAGCATTTAAAAACCTTTGAAATTCACTGAAAAAACCATAGGTTTCAGACACGTTATAGTTAGAAATTAGCATTTAAAAAACCTTTGAAATTCACTGAAAAACCATAGGTTTTAGGGACAGTTATAGTTAGTTGGACATTTCACTCGTACAAAACCATAGAAATTCCCCCGTTATAGTTAGTTCAGCTAACTATAACTCGCGCCCCGCAATGCACTGCTGATGACGTCACATATTACATCACTCATGACATGGTCAGTGACATCTCAAATGACATCACTGATGACATCATCCATGTGATAATTTCATGCATCTTCTCACACCCTAATATAACTTTTGATACACCCACTCTAAATTACAGACTGCCATTCTCAAAACCATAGACACTCCAACACCAAAACTACATACCCACTCACTGATTCTTAGGTCTACACACACATCCATTCACTCACCCGTACAGTCACTCATACTTACAGTCACTCAGTACAGGACTATCATATGCACTCATACACCTATATAAACACTCACACACCGCCACTCATCCATAGAGGTACTCACACACCTAGTCAGTCATGCAAAAAATTAATCACACACCCATTTACTCACCTATACAGTTATACACACACCAGCTCACTTACTCATACAAATACTAGCACATTCTTATGCTCTTATACAATAACTGATACAAGCACACACGCATCCATACAGCCACTCTCACTATCACATACTCTCACTTATAGCCATTTAAATACTCTAACACACATATATACTGCCTTTTACATATGTAGTTACTCGCACATGTACCACTGAGATATACATTAACTCACTAACACACCCATACACACACTCACCCACCCAAGCAGTCCATCACAGATGCACTCTTGAAATCATGCACCCAGTGAATCACCCACTCACACATCTATGTACAGAGTCACACACACCCCACCCACACAAACACTCAGGCAGCCATACAGATACTCAGAGAACCAATCAATAACCCATATAGACACTCATGTAGCTATTCACAAATCCATGCATCCACTTACACACCAACAAACAGACGGATACAGACATTCACACAGTTTAGTCACTAACCCATGCATTCAGTAAGATACGTTTAATCACTCACTTGTAGAGTCAGTCACTCACATACTAAATCATCAATTCAGACACTTATACACCCACTCATTCTTCAATACGCCTTTCCCTATATATATTAAACATATTTAAACTTTACAGAAACACACAGTCACTGGATGATGTCATCAGTGATGTCATCAGTGATGTCATTTGAGATGTCATCAGTGATGTCATCAGTGATGTCACTGACCATGTCATGAGTGATGTAATATGTGACGTCATCAGCAGTGCATTGTGGAGCGCGAGTTATAGTTAGCTGAACTAACTATAACGGGGGAATTTCTATGGTTTTGTACGAGTGAAATGTCCAACTAACTATAACTGTCCCTAAAACCTATGGCTTTTTCAGTGAATTTCAAAGGTTTTTTAAATGCTAATTTCTAACTATAACGTGTCTGATACCTATGGTTTTTTCAGTGAATATATATATATATAGATATATATATATATATATATATAAATATAGTTGCCTATAGTAAAACGTTGCTTACCTATAGAAACTCACCTTCGCAAATTTTTATCCTCTATACTCTTGACACAATATTTTGTCCAAACAATATTTTTTTCTCAAATTATTTGCCTGCAAACCTCCCCTTTGGTATTACTGAATACCTGGAGAGTTTTGTTTGATTTAAGCTGTCAGAATTGGGCAGCCAGTAGTCAGACAGCTTTTTGACTCGTTCATATAGTCTTTGTCATAAGTAGAAATAATTTTTCTGCTTCCACAGTATATAGATCATTTAATTTTGATTTGTCCTGGACTAAGACTTGCATTAATGCTTAAGTGGAGTTTTGGAATAAGACAGAGCTCGGATTGGAGTTTCTAACTGTAGTATAGCTGCTATGCCTTCCTTTTCACAATGGTCAAATCTCTCCTTATGGCCCTTCATGTATCTGCCTTTCCTGCAACCCACAGTATCTGTTCTGGGGAGACAAAGTCTTTGTTATCATCTAGGATCTGTTCTATTTGGTGTCGTGGTCTGTCTTAATCTGAGGGTCCTTAAATCTCGATATTTTCATAGCAGTGCTCCCAAGTTCTGCAAAGTCATGGTGTGCAGCACCATGTTGAGTCTGTTCTGCCCTGTTTTTTTGCTTAACTCTTTCCACCCCTTCGGGTGCAGAACACCAAAATGATTGGAGATACCAGTGTGCAGATCTCTAATTAGAAGCATTTTTAAATAGTAATAATGTCCAATCAACAACACGGATAAGTTGTCGAACGGTGAGGAATCAGTGGTTAGACAGAGTATCCTCCAAAATAGCATTACTGAAGGAAAATAACTTGTTTTTCTGATAGATACTTTCAACCACAGATTCCTCACCATTAGAATAGACACCAAAGCAGTAGCTTCTGAGGTAGAGGGTCTGTGGAGTGGGCTCAGACCAAAAAGTCCTGCAGAACCAAATGAGAGAAATACTCTTCTTTCGGGCCTGGCTGTCAGGGAAGTAGTGGTTGCTGAATAGGTGCACTGATGCCCATGTTGCATCGTGGGTAATGTCAAAGACAGGCACTATGTGTGCCAACACCATGGTAGCCATCTTGTGCTTGGTGGGATGAGCCCTCAATCCTTCCACAGGTTGCTTCTTGGCCAATACATGGCAAATCCAAATGAAGAGGACTGTCCACCTTGACGGAATATGTTTCTGCATGGCATTACATTTCTTGCTCTTGGTGCATTCCACAAAAAATTGTTTGTCAACCTGATGGTCTTTGGATTGATCTTTGTAAAAGCTTAAGGGTCTTTTGTTGTCCAGTCGATGGAGTCTCTCTTCCTCTTTTGAGGGGTGCAGCGAGGCAAAGAATATTGCGAGCATAATGGCTAGCCCACTGCAAAAAGGCCACCTTCGTCCTAAGCACTAGTTTGTCTGGGAAAAAGTAGTGTAGAGCGCCTGCACAAAGAAAGACTTAAGCTCACTCACCAAATAAGCTGAAGTAATCACAGTGCGGAAGACAATTTTGAGTCTCAGAAGACACACATGCAGCTGCGCATAGGCTCCAATTGGGTGCACATAAGGAACATCAGGAACAAATTAAGATTCCAATGTGGCATCACAAACGGTTTGGGAGCGAGCATGTGTGTCAAACCTTTATAAACCACATCACAACAGATGACTTAAACAAGGATTGCTGGTCTAGCAAATTGAAAAATACCATAAGGACTGAGAAATAACCTTTAGTAATGCCGACTAGCAGACATTGCTGGGCCAGGGTCTGGGCAAGGGTCTGTTTTGCATACACCACACCAAGTGAAATATGTTCTCAGTGCATGGCATTAATGGACTTCAAAGACGAAAGCCTAGCAGCAAGGATGACTTCCACAACTTTAGGAGGGAGACTAAATGAAGTCAACTGCCACTGCGCAAACTCCATTCATGGAGGAGTAGATTGCAGACGTTCTGGTGCCCTTCTGCTGCGACAGAAGATCCTCCTGAAGCAATTTAGTAATTAGCGGACATATGATCATGTCAAGAGGTTTCAGGTATCACATGCCCCTGACCTAATCCAGAACCACTAGGATGACTCGAGTCTGGTGTTCCTGATCTCCTACAGAACTCAGGACAGGAGAGACAGAGGTGGAAAGGTGTACAGGGTTCTTGTGCTCCACTCTAGTCTGTATGCATCTCCTAGAGAGAGAATATTCTTGGGAACTCCACACCGCTTGCTTTTGACGGTGGCAAAACGATCCAGAAAGGATTAACCCTGCTGTTTAAAGATGCCCTGTGCCACTTCAAAATGCAACTGCCATTTGTGATCTGCCAGGCATCACCGGCTGAGCTCATCCAGCTTGATGTTTAAAGATCCCACCAGATGGTTAACGATCAGGGAGATTTCCTGACACTACAGCCAACATGAGAGGTGCAGTATCTTTGGGCACAGGATTCAGGACTTCTCTTCATCCTGCTAGTTGCAGTACCACATAGCGATGTTGCCTCTGAGAGTCTGCACCAGCCTTTAACACCAAGTGGAAGGTCCGCAGCTCCAACAGCCTTATGTGGAGCTGGGATTCTGCTGGAGAACAAAGTCCTTCGATCTCCACCTCTCTCAGATGGTCTAGGCAACCCAGCAGTGATACATCCATCACCACCATCAGCTCTGAGTGGGGTCTGCCACAGATCAATTTGTGGGAAGGAAGCTAACAGTGCCAATCTTTGTGCAGTGCCCTCTGAAACCTGGTTGATGTCCACCAGGTTCCCTTGGTGTTGGGACCACTGACACTCCAAATCCAATTGCAGAGCCTGCATAAGCCAAATGGTGAAGTATGCATGTAGGATGCTTGAGGCCAACAGGCAAAGAAGCCTCAGAACTCCTCTTACCAAGGTCCAAGTCTGAGGCTGAAATGTAGGGAATATAGGGGCATATTAATAAGGGCCTTATCGCCGCTTTAGCGGCACTTTTTGCCACTAAAGCGGCAATATTTCTATCGCCCTATTAGCAAGCTGTCGCTAACAGCTGTTAGCGACAGCTTTATGGCGAAAGCGACCGTTTTGGTGCCGCTTTGCATGTCAGCGATATATATCGCTAATGACATGGAAAGTAGGCGTTCCCAACTAAAAGTCGCAAACACAACTTCCCCCTATTAGCAATGCCCGCGAAGCGATAAAAAAACTCGCGCTAACCGCGATTATCGCTGGATTCTAACACCTGATAAAAACCTGACTTAACCATTCTAGTCAATGGGAGGTGGATTGTAAGGTTAAGTCCTCACCTGCCTATTAGCAAGCTTTTCATTAGCACGTTGTATTTATCGCTGGATTTCTCGCGCTATTGCTGGGTTTCGCGCTATCGCTGGATTTTTATCGCCTTGAGATAAGCGTTGATAATAACGCGTTAACTCCGCGATGAAATCCAGCGATAGCCGGCGATAAAAAAACAGTGCTATGCGCTTTGCGATAATTATCGCAATTCCTTGGTAATATCCCCCATAGTTCTTATTTCACACAGTCATTTAGAGAGCAAAGATCTCAAATGAGATGAAGGCCTCCATCCTTTTTTGACACAAGGAAATTGCAGGAATAACAACCTGTCCCTAGTTCTGAGACCAGCATATTCTCAATGGCATTTGTGGACAGTATAACTTGCACCCCTTGCAGTATATTGTGTAGGTGCTCCTCTGAGAGCCACTGTGATTTGGGTAGAAGCTGTGGTGTGCCGGAAAGAAACCAGAGGGCACAGCACTGCTAGACATTCTGGTAGACTCATCTGTCAGATGTGATGGACTACCACCCTGGTAAGGAATGTCAAATCCTGCCTCCCACAGGTTTGTTGTGCACTTCTAAGGTCAAACTGAAGCAGCTTGGGGGCTGGGAAGGCCACTGCCCTTGGTGACAGCACATTGTCGGCCTCATACACTTCTGCTGCCACAGACTGAAGTGACTGCAACAGGGGCTGGGATGCCAGCCATTGTCTAGACGCCATACCTCTGGAGTAGCGTCGGAAGGACCAAAACTGATGAGGGAGCTGTTTGGTGGAGATGAAAAGTCCAAAAACCACACTATGGTTTAGCTTTCCAGGATGGAATCAGCTTTCTTTGCCAAAGAGGAAGGATCCACCAAAAGGATTTTCCATGAAGGATGGCTGTATACCTCCAGTGAAGGCAGTGGGTCTCATCCATGCATAACAATGGAACACCACACTAGAGCAAACCGCACTCTCCAATCAATAGAGCCGAGATCAGAATGAAACACATATTAAGCTGCATCCAAACGATTTTAAATAGCTTGAGTAGGCTATCCCGCTTCAGGTTTAAATCTAAAACAACTGATAAAAGCCCACCAAAAAGGAAAACAGCCCAATCAGTGTAAACATATAGGGGCACATGCATCAATGTAGGCTTTTGCAATTCCTTAATTGCGATTATTAAGGAATCGCAATTAAGGAATTGCAAAAGCCTATGCATGTAGGAATCGCTATAAAATTAGCGATTCCCAAACATTCCTTAATTGCAACTCGCAAATTCATTCCTATGGGCCTACAGGCCTATAGGAATGAATGGGAAATTGCATGCGCAATTTGCGAGTACCAATAGGTACTCGCAAATTGCGCATGCAATTTCAACGGTGCAAGGGTGTTAAAAGCACACCCTGTTGCACCCCTGAAAATGATCTGTGCACACATGTTGTGCACACACATGCCCCAAGGGCATGTGTGTGTGTAACCTACAACTTTGAAAAATGCACTTTAGTGCATTTTTCAGTTTTTGCAAATTACCATCAAGTTCAAATTGATGGTAATTTGCGGCCCTATTACCGAACCTCGCTATTTGCGATTTCATCATGTATTGCATTTAAGTGAATCGCAATTTGCGATTCCTTAATGCAATCACAATTTAAGAAATCGCAATAAATTGCCATTTCTTAAATTGCAGAGCCTTTCAGTTTGATGCATCGCAGAAGCCCTTTTTGCGGGCGCAAACGGCCGATTTTTGCGAATCGCACCGTTTGCGCTCGCAAAAAAGGTTGATGCATGTGCCTGTAAGACACTGATAAACACCTGCACAACCACACGCTAGTATGCCATTTAAAGAAACTGAGAGAGAATGTGGCCTTTTTACTGCTTTCCACAGATGCCAAAACAATGTAACTTTGCTTTACAAGGAAGCAGCAAGAAAGACTGGACTTGAGTTTTGTTGTTTAGGAATATCAAAAAAAATTGTTTCTTCTTTCTTCTGTTTGCTCCAGTTTTGTTCATTTGGATTAAAGGTGAAGGGTTTAGAAGCATGTTTTAGGTCGCATTTAATTCTTATATAGACTGTAAAAAATTTGGGAATATTAAAATCACATTTGATTGTTTTACAGTGTTTATGTTTTTCACTGATGGATGTAATGGCTGCCACATCAGAATTCTGACAAAAATGTACTATCACAATTACCCACAGACAAAGAATGGGTAAAACCCTTTAACATCAGCCATTTTTTCTAACAAGTCAGTATTGATAGCAGGTTACTTCCCAAATCCTACAGATTTTAATCATTCAATGCAAGGTGTTGTTACAGGTACCCATGAAATGAGTGTTGTTACTATGCATATATAATAGTGGTGAAAACATGACAGAAGACTTTCCAAAAACCAACTAAATTAATAGCAAGGTATGTGTGATACATTCATTTACACAACTGCACTTTACTGCTACGGTTATGAGCCCATAGTTACAATATTAACCCCTTCAGTGCATGTCTGCCAATGGCCGACAAACGCACAACCTCCCCAGTGCGTACGTCACCTATTGGCCAACACTGGGGAGGGCTAAAAAGGATCCTCCAGTGCAAAGCACCAGGGGATTCTTTTTTCTTGTTTGCTGGAGGAGACACAAAATCATTTCCACATTTAACCCCGTCCTGTCCTGTCCATCTGGGACATCAGCGCATACCAAGGCATGCCACCGACACAGTTTCCCCACCAGCAACGGAGATGACTTGAGGTCTCTCGATTGTCGGAGGGGTTTTGCGGGGCTGCAATGCCTCCCCAGATGCCAGGGAGGCATCATTGGAAAAGGGAGAGACTCCCCTTTCCAACAATGCCTTCCTGGTACAGTTTCCTGCTTGTGGATCTGGGCATGGCCATGATACACAACCAGGAAACGCAACTAGACAGCAGGGATCGTATCTGGGGGGGGGGTTTGGCCCTTCTAGTGGTGGGCCGGCCCCAATTTTCTTTTTAAAAAAATGTGTTTTTAAAATAAATACCAACTTGAAATTGTCAGGGAGGCGACCATCTAGATAACAGGAAAGCCACTGTGGGCACCAATTTTTTTTTTATAAACATGCGCTTCTCCTGAAGGTGGTGATTGTTCCCCAGGGAAACCACACATATATAAAAAAAAAACATAAATGGCTGATATCTCTCTTTCTATATATAAATATCCAGTAGGTAGTTATAGTTAGGACCTTGTTTCTATTCAAAAATCCTTTTTTCTTTTTCCAATATCTTTGGCGCCGTTAGACAAATCTTCGAGAAATTTTAAAAACTAATGGCCCACTCACTTTAGCTGCTGTGTTGAAAATTTCGGGGGATTCGTCAAGCGGGAGCCGAGAAATTGGGGTGTCCCAAATCACTTTTTCGCCATGTTAATTTCCATAGGAAACTGTTCACGCAGCTACAGCCTGAACTGCTGAACGGAATTACACCAAATTTGGCTGAAAGGTAGCTATTGGTCCACAGTGCACTCTTTTTGTTAAATAGTGTAAATCCATTCAATAGTTCATGAGAAAATTAAAGATTTCTCAGATATACAAATATGGCCGCGGAGGATCCACGAAACCTCCCAATCTTGAGCCTGTGATCTGATTGTCTGCCAACACTTCAAACCAGGAAGTGTTGGCAGCCATCTTGTGACTCGGTTGAACCGAGTCACAATAAAAAAGGTAAAAAAAATAACAAATTAAGAAAAGGGGGCAGGGTAGAAACATCCTGACCCCCTAGGCGTGCTCAGGGGGTCCCATAGGGACTCCCAGGGCCAAAGAAAGCATTGTTTACAAATTTTTGGGCGGGATTTGTGTCGGATCCTCAAATCCGGACGACATTTAAAAAAAAAAATAAAGCTCATTTTCTTTAAGCCCCCAGGTGGGCAAGGTCCTGGGAGCAATGATTACAATAGATGCGGAGGACTGCGTGGACACCCACAGCCCCAGGGACCGCCATCTCCACAGGGCTAATTATGTTAAATGTGGGGGGCCACATGGCCCCCCGCAGCCCTGGTAATCGCCACCTTCCCGGGGCTAAATTGAAAAGATAACTTGGGGGGCTCCAGCCCCCCTACGGAGCCCCAGAGACCGCCACCTCTTCGGGGCTATATTAAAAAATAAAATGTTGTGGGACTCGAGTCCCCCCACACAGCCCTGGGGACCACCACCTCCCCAGGGCTTTAATATTGTTGGAGGGGGGCCGTGTGGCCCCCCTCGTGGAGCTGTAAATGGTGCTGGGGACCACCACCACCCCAGGGCCGGCTCCAGCCATGTCCCGCAATGCCCACCCGGGACATTGCAGTTTGCTATGGCTTGGCAGGAGCACTGCTCCGGCCAAGCCATACCAAACTCTACTTCGCTTCATGGAAGCGAGAGCAGGAAAAACGCTCTCGCTTCCATGAAGTGAAGCAGAATCCCTTTTGGGCAGTGGGAGCTGCATGTTAGCAGCCCTCTGCCCAAAAGCAATGCCGGTTCCTGCAGGAGGCGAGGAGCCGGCAAGGATCTCGGGGGCCTTGAGACCCCCCTGCGGCCCCCTCTGATGTGGACATGCCCCAGGGGATGGGGTCCCCGGGGCTGAAATGGCCCGGGAAGGGGGCCATGCAGGACTTACCAATTTATTTATTTTTTAAAAGAAAGGATTAGGCCATGCCCCAGGGATAACACAAATTAAGAATAAAAATAAAATAGAGGGCAGGCCCTGGGGGATGGGGTCTCTGGGCCGAAAACTGGCACAGGGAAGAAAGCCATGTGTCCCCACTTCCTTAAAAAAAAAAAAAAGGCTGGGCCTTGGGGGATGGGGTCCCTGGGGCCGAAATTGGCCTGGGGAGGGGGACGTGGTCCCCCCTCCCATTTAAAAACAAACAGGAAACAAATAGCAAAGGTCCAGCCCTGGGGGATGGGGTCCCCAGCAGAAATCGGCCTCGGGAGGGGGGCTGCACAGCCCCCCTCCTGTTTTTTTAGACAAAAAAATAATGGGTCAGGCCCCGGGGGTGGGCTCCCTGGGGCCCAAAAGCATCAAGGGAAGGGGTCCACACAGCCCCCCTTCCTAGAATAAAAAAAACAGAAGCCGGCAACTTGCCGAGGCCCTGCCCCCTTTCTCCACTACTCTGCAAACGTGCCTCCTGGTGCACTCTTGGTTGGAGGATGATGTCCCCTTCATTGCTGAGGGTCCTTAGGGGCAAACTAGGCCACCTATTACCTCCAGCAAGCCCCACACAGCTGGATTGCTGAAAGGAGGTCAGAGGCCATGCCCCTTTTTCCACCACTCTGCAAACGCGCCTCTCGGTGCACTGATGGTGGGGTGATGAGGTCCCCTTGCCTCTTGAGGGCCTCAGGAGTAAAGTAGACGTCATCCCCCAAGCAGCAGTACTCCAGGAGGCATGTTTGCAGAGTGGTGGACAAAGGGGGCGTGGCCTCTGACCACCTCAAAGCAAATCAGCTGTGTTGGGCTTACTGGAGGTAACAGGTGGGCTGGTTGGCCCCCAGGGACCCTCAAGAGGCAAGGGCACTTCATCCCCCAACCAAGAGCATGCCAGAAGGCGCGTTTGCAGACTGGTGGAGAATGGAGGCGTAGCCTGCTATCAGAACTCAGCAATCCTGCTGTGTGGATATACTGGAGGTAACAGGAGGGGTTGATGGCCCCCAAGGATGTCCTTGGGGTGCAACTACCCCTCCTGTTACCTCCAGTAAGTCCGACTTAGTGGGATTGCTAATAGGTCTTCAGAGGCCATGCCCCCTTTCTCCACCACTCTGCAAACACCCCTTTCAGCACACTACTGCTTGGGGGATCAAGTCCACTTTACTCCAGAGGGACCTTGGAGGCCAAGAAGCCCTCCTGGTTGCTCCTGTAGGTCCTACGCAATGGAATTCCTCAGAGCTGGTCGGAGGCCCAGACTCTTTTCTCCACCACTCTGCAAACGTGACTGCTAGTTAAATGTCATCAGTGATGTTATTTAAGATGTCATCAGTGATGTCACTGACCATGTCATGAGTGATGTAATATGTGAGGTCAAAAGCAGTGCATTGCGGGAAAGCGAGTTATAGTTAGCTCAGCTTACTATAACAGCTGAATTTCTCTGGTTTTGTATGAGTGAAATGTCAACCTAACTATAAAGTCCCTGTAACCTTTGATTTTTTCTGTGAATTTCTAAGGTTTTTTAAATGCTAGTTTCTAACTATAACGTCCCTGAAACCTGTGTTTTTTTCAGTGAATATATATATATACATATATATCTACCAAAAAATGCCCTGAAGCAAGAATGCCCTTCGCAATTGAGTGCTTTATCATAAAGCCTTTATTTAAAAACCGGCATTTCAGCTCCCAAAGTGCAAGTTCCTAACGCGGTTTCAGAGCCAGGAGGCTCCTTCATCAGAGGATGACACAGAACCAACTGATACTCGCCAGGGCGCCATTACCTGCATGCATATGTACTGCCCTCTGCTTCCCAGCATGCTGGAACCCGTAGTTCAATGCCAGCGAAGATATTTTCCAAGTGGAATCAGTTCAAATTCAGTGTCTTTTCTCATGAAATAAAATCCCAAGTGGGCTGGAAATCGAAATCGCCGGTTTCTTCTTACAACTCAGCTGCGCCTGAAGGTCAGAAGATTCGAACCTCTTTGGCCCCATATTTCACTCCATGGTAGGGCATCCTTCTCGGCCAGGCTGCCGAGAGTAACCACCAAAATGCCCTGAAGCAAGAATGCCCTTCGCAATTGAGTGCTTTGTCAAAAGCCTTTATTTAAAACCGGCATTTCAGCTCCCAAAGTGCAAGTCTCTACGCGTTTCAGAGCCAGGAGGCTCTTCATCAGAGGATGACACAGAACCAACTGATACTGCTCAGGCGCTCATTACCTGCATGCATGGTACTGCCCCTGGGCCTCTCAGCATGCTGGAACTCCGTAAGTTCAATGCCAGCGAAGATATTTTCCAAGTGGAATCAGTTCAAATTCAGTGTCTTTTCTTATGAAATAAAATCCCAAGTGGGCTGGAAATGAAATCGCCGGTTTCTTCTATAACTCAGCTAAGCCTGAAGGTCAGAAGATTCGAACCTCTTTGGCCCTATATTTCACTCCATGGTGGGCATCCTTCTCGGCCAGGCTGCCGAGTATAAATCCACCAAAAATGCCCTGAAGCAAGAATGCTCCTTCGCAATTGAGTGCTTTGTCAAAAAGCCTTTATTTAAAAACCGGCATTTCAGCTCCCAAAGTGCAAGTTCCTAACGCGTGCAAGCATGCTGAGAGGCCCAGGGGGCAGTACATATGCATGCAGGTAATGGCGCCCTGAGCGAGTATCCAGTTGGTTCTGTGTCATCCTCTGATGAAGGAGCCTCCTGGCTCTGAAACGCGTTAGGAACTTGCACTTTGGGAGCTGAAATGCCGGTTTTTTAAATAAAGGCTTTTTGACAAAGCACTCAATTGCGAAGGGCATTCTTGCTTCAGGGCATTTTTGGTGGATTTATACTCGGCAGCCTAGCCGAGAAGGATGCCCACCATGGAGTGAAATATGGGGCCAAAGAGGTTCGAATCTTCTGACCTTCAGGCGCAGCTGAGTTGTAAGAAGAAACCGCGATTTCATTTCCAGCCCACTTGGGATTTTATTTCATAAGAAAAGACACTGAATTTGAACTGATTCCACTTGGAAAATATCTTCGCTGGCATTGAACTACGGGTTCCAGCATGCTGAGAGGCCCAGGGGCAGTACATATGCATGCAGGTAATGGCGCCCTGAGCGAGTATCCAGTTGGTTCTGTGTCATCCTCTGATGAAGGAGCCTCCCGGCTCTGAAACGCGTTAGGAACTTGCACTTTGGGAGCTGAAATGCCGGTTTTTAAATAAAGGCTTTTTGACAAAGCACTCAATTGCGAAGGGCATTCTTGCTTCAGGGCATTTTTGGTGGATTTATACTCGGCAGCCTGGCCGAGAAGGATGCCCCACCATGGAGTGAAATATGGGGCCAAAGAGGTTCGAATCTTCTGACCTTCAGGCGCAGCTGAGTTGTAAGAAGAAACCGGCAATTTCATTTCCAGCCCACTTGGGATTTTATTTCATAAGAAAAGACACTGAATTTGAACTGATTCCACTTGGAAAATATCTTCGCTGGCATTGAACTACGGGTTCCAGCATGCTGAGAGGCCCAGGGGGCAGTACATATGCATGCAGGTAATGGCGCCCTGAGCGAGTATCCAGTTGGTTCTTGTGTCATCCTCTGATGAAGGAGCCTCCTGGCTCTGAAACGCGTTAGGAACTTGCACTTTGGGAGCTGAAATGCCGGTTTTTAAATAAAGGCTTTTTGACAAAGCACTCAATTGCAAAGGGCATTCTTGCTTCAGGGCATTTTTTGGTGGATTTATACTCGGCAGCCTGGCCGAGAAGGATGCCCCACCATGGAGTGAAATATGGGGCCAAAGAGGCTCGAATCTTCTGACCTTCAGGCGCAGCTGAGTTGTAAGAAGAAACCGGCGATTTCATTTCCAGCCCACTTGGGATTTTATTTCATAAGAAAAGACACTGAATTTGAACTGATTCCACTTGGAAAATATCTTCGCTGGCATTGAACTACGGGTTCCAGCATGCTGAGAGGCCCAGGGGGCAGTACATATGCATGCAGGGTAATGGCGCCCTGAGCGAGTATCCAGTTGGTTCTGTGTCATCCTCTGATGAAGGAGCCTCCCGGCTCTGAAACGCGTTAGGAACTTGCACTTTGGGAGCTGAAATGCCGGTTTTAAATAAAGGCTTTTTGACAAAGCACTCAATTGCGAAGGACATTCTTGCTTCAGGGCATTTTTTGGTGGATATACATATATATATATATATATATATATATATATATATATATATATATATATATATATATATATATATATATATATATATATATCCACAAACATCCCAACTTCACCCACGAAAAAGGGAGCATGCACACGAGGATTCACAATCTGGCTGTTTTAATGAGGTGTGGTCACTCCAGACCCGGCAGTAAGTTCACTGAGATGCGTTTCTGCTGCGCACAGCCTTTCTCAATAAATGAATTGCCAAATTCCAAACAGCTTTAAAAACCCCACAAATCTTGGAAATGGAAAGAGTACTACTTTCAATTTTACAAAACTTTAGCAAGCAGGAATACATACATATACACAATGTACCCGGGCGCGCTAAACCTATTGTAGGCACTGTACACATATTTATACTAATCTATAGCCACAGTGATCTTTAAGTATAACATATGTACTGTTTGCACTGCACGTTAACCACAATTATCAGACCTGCAAACATTTAATACCCAACTGGTATATGGATGTAAAAGCGAAAGAAACGTACTGTCACAATGTGTTAATTTGGGGCATTTAAGCAAAATTAAAAAGTTATATTCAAAAAGATCGCACTTCTCCAGCTAGATGTAGCAAACGACGTGCAGCAGTTCACGTAAACTTAATTTGCAAGTTACTTAGCACCGCCCGCGGCCTCTCGCAGTGATTCTTAATGCAGCCACCGGTCTCCCGCCTCAGCGCCCTGGTCTAACCAAGGGGCCCCTTATGCCGCGCTCACCTGGTGACCTCGGGGGGGCTCTGGGGCACCACTGCCTGGACCTCCGCGGTCCCGCCGGGAAAGGCCGCACAGTCTTCAGTCCCCAGTGGAGGCCCCCGCTGCCGCGTCTTCCACCGGGGCTCCACCGTCAACACCGCTCAGCTCGTCCAATCCGACATCCCACCATTTTACTGTGTGCAGGCTCCGGAGGGATCGCGGGGACCTCCCGCTGGTCTTCAAGTGCACCTCAGTCCCGCTATATCAATCGGGAGCGATCAAGGGGACACCACTAGAGCCTCCAGTGCTCCGTGCACCTCAGTCGATTGCAAGGGGCTCAGCTGCACGGCAAAACAACCCATCCGGCGGGAAGGGCTGCCATTTTGCGTAGTCTGTTGGTGCTCAGTCGCTGCCCCCCGTGGGTTCTCCTAGGCTCGAAACCAGTGCACAGCAGTTCCCCCATGCCTGGTTGCTCCGCGGGGCGGTTGGGGTTCGCTGCAAAATGCCTGAGGCCATATAAATTATGGGGTTTGGGACGGAGCCGGTCGGAGTCACGTCTGATTGGCCATGATGGCTGGCCATGCCCCGTAGGGGGTCAGGGTTTTCTACCCTGCCCCCTTTTCTTGTTTTTCACCTTTTTTCCACTGTTTTCTTGTGACTCGGTTACCGAGTCACAAGATGGCTGCCAGCACATTTTAGTTTGGAATGTTGGCAACCAATCAGAATTGAGCTCGTGCTCGGGAGGATTCGCGAACCCTCCTCGGTGCTCAGATATTGATATTTTTATTTTTTTGAATTTCTCAGCAACTACTGAATAAATTTACACCATTTAAAAAAAAGGTCGCTTTCTGAACCAAGAGCTACCTTTTTGCCAAATTTGGTGTAATTCCGTTCAGCAGTTCGACTGTAACCTGTTTCAAAATTCCTATGGAGATTAACATGGAGAAAACGTGTTTTGGGACCCCCCTTTTTTCTCGGCCCCCGCTTGATGAATCACCCCGAAGCTTTGAAGACAGAAGCTGACCGGAGCACCCCATTAGTTTTGAAAATTTCACGAAGATTCGTCAACCGGCTCCAAAGATATTGACAAAAGAAAAAACGCTTTTGAATAGAAACTAGGTCCTAACTATAACTACCGCCAGTAGGTAATATATATATATATATATATATATATATATATATATATATATATATATATACGCCTAAACGTGTCATATGGACTTTGAAATCTAAGAATAAAGCACGTCATATCAGAGTCTGTGCCCGATCTGTTTTGTTCATTCGCAAAATCTGTATTTTCGATATATATATATATATATATATATATATATATATATATATATGTGTGTGTGCATAGAATTTTTTTAAGGGCTGGCCATAAAGTAGCATAAAGGGTTAATATGCCTGCTGCAAAGAAAGCGTACCATGCAGATCACATATTTTATGTGGATAGCTAAGTGGATTACTGCTTTTGTCACAGAAGGTTTTTGTTGTTGTTGCAGTTCAACAGTGACTGTTACAAACTGCCATCAAAGAGCTTCATGCAAACTGCATAAAATAGGTTAGGACATTATGTTTTTCCCCCAGTCTGTGAGTCTTCATTTTTAATTTTGTTAAAAAGAGTTTGTTTTTGTAGATATACATTCTTGTTGGTAAATCCAGTCTTTATCAGTGCTTTAAAACAAATTAAATGTATGTGAGAGAGGGGCTATGAGTGTCACTTTTGCCTGATGGTAGGGAGGGGAACCGTGGAGAAGATCACAAGGTGCCAACAATGATTGCTGCGCTGGGCGCCACCAGCACTAAAGCCTGTGATGATGGGTATGTGGCAAGGTGAAGTAATACTGTGTCTTTTTTTGTCTTTTTTAGTGTCTTTGGAGAACCTGCAGATTTAGTAAAGAAAATATGGTAATATGACTTCTTCTTTATTTACTGTTGCACACCTCTCTCTCGCACACACCGCCAATGTTTTTTTTAACAACAAATCTGCCTTCTACGTAGGATAGTGTTTTAAAAGGATGGTTTTAGCCAGTAGTAGAGATGGCGTCTCAGTGGATAACTGCTGTTCAAGCCCTAACTGGGGTTATGGAGGACAGCTCTGAGGCAGGATCAGAGACTGAGACAGCAGATACTGAGAGAGCATCAGAGGGAGAGGAAAATGGAGCAGAATCTGGAAGTAATTTTTCATTTGGCGGAGTCCTATCTGGTGACTCATCTTCTGGCGATTCTGAGGGACACGATGATGACAGTTGTGCTGTACCCTAGCAAGCACAGTCTGTGCAGGGGGATGACCATAGCATGTTAGATCAAACCAAAGAGCAGGCATATGCGGCGCCAAGCACAGATGGAGTGCTGTCTTGGCAGCCCCTAGTTTAGTTCAGCCCGAAATTCCACCATTCACTGACGACTCTGAATGTAATGCCAATTGACTATGTCCATCTCTTTATGGATGTTGACTTCCTTGAGCAAATTGTGCTGCAAACAAATTTATCTGACGAGCAATTTCTTAGGGAGCATGGAGGGACTCTCAGGCCTCATTCTAGGGCACCCAAATAGACTCCAACTTCATTAGAGGAGTTGAAGATATTTTTGAGCCTTATGCTCAAAATGGGGTTAGTGCAGAAACCAACCTTGCGGTCCTGCTGGTCTACTCGCATGTAACTGCTATAGGGGGCATTCTTGCCTCATTCCCCGGCATACGCTATAGCTCTTGGAGATTGTCTGGCTGTGGGTTCCATGTATACCAATCTAGTCCACACCTCAAATCCCCACCCCAGCTGCATGTACTCTAGTACCCCGTATAAGTACCCCCATTCCAAGCTGTCAAATTATTTTTCTGGATCAACAGCAAATATTGTTCCTTCTCTGTGATCGTAGGTCATAGCATCTAACAGTGTTAGCAGTCACAATATATTAAGCACAGTATTACAACCAGGGATAAATCCTGCCTGATCAGGTGCACTAGTTTTGTCATGTATGGGAGTAGTCTGTTTGCCAAGATCAGGATCTTGCTTAAAATATTGTAATCTATATTAAGCATTGACAATGGCTGAGAAGCTGTGCAGTTGTATGCAGGCTTGCCTGGCTTCAACAATGGTATCACCAATCCCTCTCTAGTGGAGGCAGGAAGTCTACCCATCTCTCTGGCAGCCTTGTAAAGTTCTATCAGTTTAGGGGCCAATTCCTCCGTATGCATAACATTGAACTCTACCGGAAACCTGTCAATCCCCTTGTCTTTCCTTTCGCTAAACCTTTTATTGCTGCTCTAACTTACATCACAGTGATGTCCTCCTCCAGCACCATTGCTTCTTCTTGTGTTAAGGTGTGGTGGGGTAATGGTTTTAAGAAACCCCTTAATGTCCCATCTTCATGTGTGACTGAGCTTGGGTATAAGTCTGCATAATATCTGTAAGAGTTGGTTAATCTCTTTCTGTCTGCATAGTTTGGTTAGCCCTTCAGCCTTGATTTCCACTATTATTGAGCCCTGCTTCGCTGGGTTAGCAAGCCAGACTAATAAAAACCTTGTGTGGTCCCACTCCACATGTGCCCTCACCATATAGGTTCTATAATCAAAACATCTAAATCATTCCACCTGACTCACCACTTTCTCTTTACTATCCAGCAGGCTCGCTTGTAAATCTGGACACCACAGTCTACGCCGCTCCACCTCCCTCAGTTCCACCTCTGCTGTGATAACATCCTGCATTAGGGTACCCCTGACTCCAACCGTTTTGGCTATGCACTTCTCCCTGAGCACCACTTTGAAAGTGTCCCACTCCACCTGGGAGGAGGCATCTGTGTTGCTGTTATTTGTGAAATTTGGCATGTCACTGTCCTGATTACTTCCTGGTAGAGTGGGTCTTCCAGTGACTCTGTTTTCAAACTCCATGTAGGGATGCGCGGTTTTGGTTGCAACCATTTCAGGTGTAATAGCACTGGCTTGTGGTCCGATATCATTTGGGCTAAATATTCCTCTTTGTGAACCAAGGCATGGCTATCTGAGGTGTATAGAAATGCCTCTAACCTTGTGTGTAATTTGTGTAGGCTTGAGAACAAAGAGTAGTCTACCTCCAAGTGTCTATTAGTCCCACCGAGTTTGCCAGTCCGCAAATAGCTGGGCCATTCCGGTTACCTGTCACTCCCTCAGTGGAGGGTGTGAGCAGCCCATATAGTGGTCTGCCACGCAGTCCTAGTCTCCCCCCATTATCGTTGAATGAATTAGGTAAGGGGCTAACGTTCCCAATAAGGCAGCCAATAATGTTCTCTGCTCAACATTCAGGGTATAGATGATTGCGTGCTATGTCTCAACCCTCCAGGCAGGCCATCACTACCACATATCTACCCTCTGGATCTATCAGATGCCCTGCATGTTAGAATGGTACCCCTGCCTGGACCCAAATCAGTGTGCCCATGCATAAGCTGAAAAAGTAGTATAATAGGCTTGACCGCACCACCTTCTCTCCGTAGCTCTGCTCCATCTTTAGCTGTTAGATGCATCTCTTGTAAAAGTGAAATATGGATACCTCTTCTGGTTAAGTTAGAAAACACTTTATACTGTTTCATTATTGTGTGCATCCCACTAATATTCCAGGAATCAAATTTATAAGTCATGGGGTTGCCATCTCTCCACCCTGAGATCACCTAGGTGACCCTGCTCTAGGATGCAAATCCACCTCTCTTTCCTGGCCTCCTAGTGTAAGCCCTATTGAGAGAACACAAATGGACCCAATTCATGTTTTCGCATGTAACCAACATATAACTTCTGCCCTAACTCCCATTCCCAAGGTCAAACAGGCAACAATCTCCCATCCAAACTTTCAAACTGCTCACAACCACTAATGGGAGAACCCAGGTGTAACTCTGTTTAAGGGGTAAGACTAATCCTTCCTCTCTGACCAAGTTCCCCTACCCGTCCAACTATATAAGGAGTATGTTCCTCGGCTCAGACTAAAACAGTCATTCTTTCTTCACTCTCTCCCCATTTCTCTTTTCTGCCTCCTCCATGCAGCCACTTCATGTTACCAGCAGTGGAACTCCATCATAGAATTTCATCCGACACCTCTGGAGTCACTTTTGGCAGTTCAATGCTCAAGTCACCAAATGCTGTGAACCCATGGTTGGAGTACAAATCTCATGCTTCTGTGTCTTCCTCCATAGGTGGGGACTTGCTCTTCTGCCGCTCAGTTAGGTCACCACCTCCATTGCTTGCTGGCGCTCCCGGCGAACTTCTTTCATTGTAGGGACAGCTATGTTGCGACATCTGGGCCTACACAACCCCAATCTGATGCGAAGGCTTCCAGAAGTTTGACCCCCCCGTCTGTCACGCTCAGCATATAGAACGCCAGCAGCGCAGAAAACATGCTCTCCCACTGGTTCAGGTAAAACACATGCATAGCGAGAGAGGAAGGTGAAATCTTTACTTTCCCATTCTGCGACTTGCTGGCAGAATAGACTGAGGAGAGGAACCAATTTGAGTGGTCTGGGACTAAGGGAGGATAATTTGAGCCAGAGGATATGGTTATAGGGGAGGATTGCATCGATATGGAGAGTAAAATCCTAGCTGGAACTTACCCTACGTGCAGCAATGAATTACAGGATGGGAGAAAATGCAAGCCAAAGAAAGAGAGAGTACAGAAAGAAGTTGGGTCAGATCCAGAACATTCCTCTGAAACCCCTGAGCTGGGAGGGGGCGGTCCAGTTTAGAACAGCTATGGCCGCAGTGGCACAGAAGGGAGCGGCACCAATGGGGGTACTGCTGCAGAGGTTAAGAAGAGATAAAGTACGTAGTAGTAGGATACAAGGTAGTAGTATGGAAAACTCCCAAAAACAGGAATCGGTCACAATCCATCCGCCATGGGGTGAACAAGAATCAGTCTAGCATCCGGTGGATGACCCACACACCTCCAACCTCTCATGTCCCATGAATTAAGTGACTCGTCAGTCTAAGGAGTAATGCACCGTAACAGTGCTAGTAAATAGCACACCCTACAGCTTCCTGATTGACACATGGGCTGCCAATTCATGTTTAAAAGAAGGGATCGTTCCTCTATCCAAAGACTCTATGGATATGCGGGAGTTCTCAGATAAAGTTAGGAGGGTCTGCTGCACAAAACCCCTGGAGTTGGACATAGGAAGCAGTTTTGTAAAGGGAAAAATATTATATCACCCCTCATCTCCAACCAATCTCCTATTACGAGACTTAATGGCCAAACTAAACAGGACCATTCATTTCTCAAAAGACGGGACAATGACCGGCTCGGCCCCTGGGGTTTCCCCATTAAGACTCATATCCTTAAACCACCCTCATCACACAAAGGGGCCGATAAGGGCACAGCACACTGACCTGACAGCCTTCACCAACATGGTCCTCACAATCATTGCTAACACACCCGAACGTTATAGTTGCCCAATGAATTTGTGTTCCGCTGGGAGGGACATCATGACTTGGAACCCCATGCAGCTCTGCTTGGACGCCATCAAATTATGGCCTCATTATGGGGTCTTGCTGGAAACAGACCAATCGAACGTTTTGTGGGCGTGTATCATCTTCGTTACACCTGGTCTCCATGTACTGGATGTAATGGATGATCAGCTGTTTGGTGAATGCCAGAGGGCCACAGAGGTGGTGTTGGCCAATTCTATCAAGGTCAGGGACCAGGTAGAGCTGCAAAATGGGACCCCTCTGCCCATGGTAGTACTGACAACATGGCAGGAACAAGACCTGTCAGCAGTGCCACCACAGCTATGGGCAGAGGGGACATATGATGTGGGCCTCATCAATACTGCTGAACCCATAAGGATAACGTTGCAGGAAGGGGCCATCCTACCCCAAATAGGCCAGTACCCGCTCTCCAAGGAAGCTGATGAAGGTATAGTGCCCACAATCCAGGCACTAATCAATCAGGGGGTCATCCATTTAGGAGTATCTCCTTGCAATACCTCGATCTTCCCAAGTCAAAAAGAGTAAGGGGGACCTGGTGCCTGGTACAGGATCTATGCACCCTCAATGACATCATGGTCCCTGAATTTCTTGTAGTGCCAGACCCCTCCTTCATCCTAACTAATATACCCATGAACGGCAGACACTTTTACCCTGTAGACATCAATAACGCGTTCTTTAGCATCCTGAAGCACCCCTACTGTAATTACCTGACCGCATTCACATTTTGAGCGGTTCCGCTTCTGTATCGAAGACTACCACAAGGGTATTTTGAGTCCCCCAGTATCTTCAATCGAATACTGAGGAAGGATCTCTCCAACTTCCAGTCAAGGAGCACCCTGATACAGTGCATGGACGACATTTTGATATGCATGCCCTCCGGAAACCTATGTCGTCAGAACATCACCACACTTGCCAAGAGGGGCTACAAAGTAGAAAAAGGGAAGATGCAGTATGTGCAGCAGGAGGTTAATTATCTGGGCTAATTGATCTGCAAATGGGTCAGATCTGAATGTACACAAGTACCTCCTGGAAATATTAATAGATGCATTGACCCTGCCTAAACACATGACCGTGGTGAATTGCGCAGCTCATACAGGGGGCAAGGACTTTGTATCACGGGGGAATGCACTAGCGGACCAGTTTGTAAAGAGTGCAGCTTATGAACCGGTTGAAGAGACACACGTGCTTACCTTGCAACAGGCATCAGAGATAGAACCCCCTCAAGACAAACCTTACACAGAAACAGCAGGGCTGTATCTGAGGGATTTGCAAAAACAAAGTTATCAACTGGTGTAGGGAAACCCGGCACTGCTACTCAATTATAAGGGATGATATAAAAGATGTTAAACGAGTCGCGGTCCCGGGGTCCACAAAGGAAGTAGTATTAGTCACTTTTTCTTCCCTGGCCCCTGTTGATGGCCTTATGTCAATCGACTACCGCACTATCCCCAATGCTAATACCTCTATTACGATTAGATATAAACGTCCGTTAGAAATGGACCCAATGATATCCGGGTCTGCACAGAGTGGGGACCCACGGAAAAAACTAAATGGCCCAGGTACACAGGTATGACTGCAGAGAGCAGACTTGTTGCACCCAGACGAACCTATGACCCCGCCTGGCGAATCCCGAGAAGAGCTGGTGGAACCATTTGTAGGAGTACCTGCCATTGGGGAGGGAAGTAGTGTGCACTGGAATGTGGGAGGAGGAGAGGGGGCTAGCGGCTTCCCAAATGTAGAACTAGAGGAAAGCGCAGCGAGCTATATCAACTGTATAATTTCAAACACCCACCAAAGTCAACTAAGAACTCTGGTTTGGAATGTAGCAGGGATCGCTAAACTCCTAGATGATCCCGGTTGGGGGTCTTTTGTGGACTCACAAGATATAATACTTTTTCAAGAGACATGGAGGCTGCACACCCCATATAGGAACGGGTTCTCTACCTATGGGCAAAATGCCATTAGGAATGAGAGGGGGAGGCCATCGGGAGGCCTGGCGATCTGGGTCAGAAACACTCTTGGTCTAAAAATAAAGATTGGTGCATATAGACTCCCCTGACATTAGCTGTAGATCTAACTATCAGTGGTGACTTAAAAATCAGGATCTATAATGTTTACAACAGAGTTAATCAGGGTTCCGAAGATACTAATACCATTAAACTCTTAGACCATATGCTATCGGAAACCATTATTGGCGTGAGAGTCCTGGTAGCAGGGGATCTAAATTGTACTCTTGAACCCATAGCATCGACCCCTAGAGATCTGACCGAGGAATGGGATACGGTCTGGCAGGTCCCTCAGCTAGATCTCCCCCCAGTTAGGTGGACTAAGAGAGGTAGTCAGGATGTTGGCCCTCTCGTTATAACACGACCTAAGAGCCACTAAAGGGAGAACAAAATCAGACCAAAAGGGGGAGGTAACCTATAATAGACCTGGCCATGCCAGCAGGATCGATTACTGCCTGGTTGCACTAAGCCTTTGGCCCCTAGTACATGATATGGTAGTGCTCAAGTGTTTAGATAGTGACCACAACGCATTGACCTTGTCCTTAACTAATCTGGGAACCAACACTGCAGAAAAAGGCAGCTGGGGTAAGAAGGATTTGGGAGCACTTTCTATCACAAATAACATAAGAACTATTAGATGGGATTGGGTGGAGAAACATCCTGAGGCCCTTGAACTAGTGAAAGGTATAGTACCACAGAATGTGGAAGAACTGTCCAAATGCCCCAAAGAGAGGCTAATTAAGGAGCTGCCTATTAGGCATGAAACCAGTTTTAACAAAATTAGGGACCTTCTGGCTAAACCGTGTAGGGAGCAGAAGCCGGAACACAGACAGACTCAGGCAGTGTGGTATGACCAGGACTGTAGGAAAGCAAAGGCTGACCTTGTATGGGCAGCAAAATCAAATGCCCACCCAGACTTAGTGATGTGTAGAAGAAATTACAAGAACGACCTAGAGTCAGCTAGGAAGAGATGGGAAAACTCTCTCTGGTCCACGCTTCAAAAGGCATCCTTAGCTAAGGATTCTTAGTCCTTTTGGAAACAAGCAGCCTATTAGCTAAATGGTAGGGAACCAAAACTGGAATATACAGTCCAAACAGGGGAATGGGAGACTCACTTTGGGAGGCTTTACACCCAAGGTGACTGTGAGCAGGAGATATCAGTAGGACATTGGGGGAAAAAGGAGGGAGAAGCTGTGGAGGACTTGGTGTTCTACACGGAAGAAACCAGGGTGGCAATTTGCTCTCGTATTGCAGCTAGAGTCACAGGCCCTGATAGTATCCCAAATGATTTGTATAAAGAGGATCTAACTGCCTGGGCCCCCTATATTAACATGATTACAAAAGCAATATCAACAGGAATGGATATTCCTCCCCCATGGAACATAGCGGAGATTGTTCCAATTTTTAAAAAGGGTAATAGAGCAAGCCCAGCCAGCTACAGGCCCATAAGTCTAATCGAGTCACTGCAGACATTTTTTTGTAAGCAGGTGTTGCAACGAGTACAGGGATGGATCACTGAGTATCACATCTTGAGCGATCTACAAGCAGGTTTTCATGCTAATATTAGCACATTGGATCAGGTCTTTCGCTTTCTGTGCATTTATTGGCGGGAGATTAACATTAGAGGGGGCAAACTATATGTAGCTTTCGTGGATTTATGAACTGCATTTGACCTGGTATCATGCGCAAAGCTGTGGAGAGTGTTGGCCAAAATGGGGTTGCCATACAATCTATTAGAAATTTTAATTCGGCTTCACTCTTCCAACACCGCACAAGTTAGGTGGGGGGATAATAACCAGCTCACTGAGCAATTCCCTGTCAACCATGGAGTGAGACAAGGGTGTGTTTTAGCGCCCACTTTCTTTTCTTTTTTTATTAACGGTGTGGTTGATCATCCAGAGAAAGATGGGTGTGACGCCCCAAAGGTAGGGGAACGAAGAGTACCAGCCCTACTCTTTGAGGATGATACTCTTTTAATCTCCAAATCCCACTTTGGTTTGCAAAAACTACTGAATAATGTTACTAAATTCTGTAAGGAGTATGGCCTGGTGCTAAACGAGGCAAAAACCAAATATATGATTTTTTCGAAGGGGAACACTAAGCAATCGAAGAGGAAGATGTATGTAGGAGCTACCCCCCTCAAACACGTTTTTGCATTTGATTATTTGGGCATCCACCTAACTTCAAATTTAAGTTGGGCACCATAAATCGAAAAAGCCCAATTATCATTAATCCAAAAAACCGCTCACCTAGGCAAGATACATAAAAAAACAGTGTCCAGGAGAGTGGCCCCAGCACTAGAAATTTACAACACCAAAATACTGGGAGGAACCCTCTATGGGGCTGAACTGTGGGGCACTGGAAATACTAACTCCCTTACCTGGGTAGAAAATAGGTTAATTAGATCAATGCTAAATCTTCCCTCTAGCACTCCCCTGGCCCCTTTGCTTTTAGACCTGGGTCAGAAAATGTTACAGCATAAGATGGGTTATAAGCAGTTAATGTTTTGGCACCGCCTGTGGTCGGTAGATGAACTTACTCCATATAGAGCAGAGACGATCAGTCTACTAAAGCAACCCCAGACCAACTCTATCCCATGGTTTACCTGTTTGAAGAACCCATTGAAGAGCCTTGGGATGGAGGAATACTGGTCTACCCCAGATAATCTGAGCAATATCCCAAAATGTAGACTTAAAAAGATATACTGGGATACTATTATGGAGAAAGAGGAGGCCAAACGGGTGGGTTCCCTGACCCAAGATTTTCCAAATTTTAAACTTTTTATGAAGAAACTATTGATGAGATCGTATCGCCACTGGCTCGGAAATTATTTATTCAATACCGTTTTAAAACTTTGCCAACAAAAGCATTTTGCAAAAAGTGGTGTAGTAATTCCTCTACTGACGAAGAGTGCCCCGCATGTAATACTTACCCAGAGTCAATAGTCCACTTGCTATTCTTTTGCCCTAATTATAAAAACCTGCATATTAAGTGGATTGTGCCATTATGTAGATTGGTAGGACCTGGGCATTATTTGGAGGTCAAGAGAATCCTTGCCACTGATACACGCAGGGTGGTGGTCTTTGGACTGGCCAGATTCTGCCATGCATTATGGATCAAGCATGCCAAATGTATTACACAGTTCACCTAAACCTTTGTATTGGGCTACATTTATTCACTTTTAACTCTGTACTGTTTTTAACTATTGCTGTATATTGCTCTGTTTATATTACTTTTCTTGCATGTACTATCATTATTCTGTATGGCACTTCGCACTTTATAAGATCTCTGTGATCGAAAATAAAGTATTTGATGATGAGGATGATGATGATGATGATGAGGGATTTGCAGGAAACAGTGTTACCCGACGAGAAAGAGCACTTGGAAGCCAGGGGCTGCACACAGACCACACAAGACCTCATATACCGACACACACCCACAGGAAAGCCAGTCATGCCTCAGAGCCTAGTCAACATAGTATTGCCCCAATTACACCTACCAGCACACACAGCAAGAGAAAACATGATAGCAGGACTTCTGAATTACTGCTTCATCCCCAACCTCACAGAGACCGTAACAATGTATCTAAATGGATGCACCAATTGCCAATTATATTCACCCAAACCTACACTTAAGGTCATATCATCAGCAATCCCAAGACCAACTGGGCCTTTTAGGACATTACACATCAACTTCATCGACATGATTGATCGATGTGCTAACTACTGATACCTGATTGTAGTGGTCTGCCCATACTCTAGGTGGGTTAAAACCGGCTCTTGCATGCATTGTGATGCCAAGTTGTCAACAACGTTCTTGGTCAGGGAAGTAATACCAGGGTGGGGATTACCTGATGTTATCTGGTCAGATAATAGGAAACATGTTGTCAACACCATGTGTGACCACATCTGTACCTTACTAGGGATAACAAATAAATTAGCCTCAGCTTACCACCCCTAAAGCAACTGCATTGTTGACAGACTCAACAGCCTGTTGAAAAACAAAATAAGCTACATTTGTGCCAGCCTTAATAAAAAGTGGCTCCACTGTCTGCCCCTCACCTTATTTGCAATGAGAAACACACCGAGCAGTGATCACCATCTCACACCACAATAGAGCACGACTGGTAGATTGATGGGGTTACCCATCCCAAAAACCCAGACCAAATGAAGCTCTGAGATTAGCTCCCAAGCACTGGAAGACAAACTACATATGTATCCCTCAGAACTAACCAAACTTATTCAAACAGGTCAGCCACTGGACCACCAAGTGCACCACCACGAAGCTACAATGCCAAACATCCCAGCCTGGACAAGATGTCTACATCCTTAACTTCATAAGCAAGTGGAAACAAGCTAAGCTTGAGGGACCCTTCTGGTTGTTTTTCGCAATGCCAACGGCCTTCAAGGAGGAGTGGAGAAATGATTGGATTCATCTATCTGATTTATGACTATAAATCTTCCACGACAAACCCCCCATAAACTGCATCATGAACATTTTGATTGAACTGTTAAACAAGAATGCCCAAGCACCAAAGGACCACAGACACCTCCATGGATCTATATCCAGGATATGCAGTGTTCAAAAACAAGTTATGTATCTTTGTACACCTATGCACTGTCTGTCTATTTTGGCTGCTGCCGCACCTATTCACTGTTAAAGAACTGCCTATCCAAATGGAGTCTGTTCAAAACCTATTACAGTGCAGGGATCTCTCCCATGTCAATTACAATTGCACCAACCCAAACACTAGCATTCCACATGCACTACACAGCGCCCTCTTACATAACAGGTGGTATCAGCACATTACCGCCATGAGCTCTAAGACATCAGCCAGGTCATGGTATGGTTGTTCACTGATACTGCATGCAGTAGTCGCAGACCTACTTTACTTGTCTCAAGAGATAGCCCCTGAAAAAGCAAAATACCTCCACCACTTATTCCTATGCAGAATCACGGCCAAAATCCAACCCGACATGGTAGAACCCCACAGGATAATAGTGAATCTAACCCGATACAAGACCAACCCAATGGCTCTATACCTTTTCATTGAGCCTAGCGATATCCAAGCTGAGCTAGACAGGATGCGCAGAAAGGGCACCTTAGTGGAAAAAACTGTTTGGCCCGAGACTTCCCAAAGAAGAGATTCTTGGAGGTAGCAACCTCCCCAACTCTATGCAAAAACACATTTGCTCCTGGCTCCATTTGTGGTCCAAGGGTGGCCCTTAGCGTATCTGGGGAAGCCTTCTTTAACAAGTGGACACAGACATGGAGTTCCTGTGTAGGGCTGTCCAGCTTGAGGATATGAAGGAAAATGAGTTTCATAAGGGAGAGTTGAACAAAAGCATAGACACCCCATATCAGGAATCTGGGATACCGAGGTGGGTGGATACACTTGGCTAGAAGGGAAGGGGCAATCCCTAATTGTATAGAAAGTTACACTGATTTCCTTGTGTTTCAGAGCTAAAGGATCGCTTCCACTGGGCACGAATAAAAACTGATATGCAATTGGGCGCCTCCATCTTGATTTATGCCTACTGGCAGTGGGGTGGGTTTGCCTACACTCAGCTCATCCCCTGGTCATCATACACACCCCTACCCTGGTCATTCCCAGAGAAGAACTGTCAGATTTGTACAAGCACCAGCTGAGGAGGAAGACAACCTTGCTGCATCAGGCTCATGAAAAAATAACTGCTGATTATTTTGGCTGGGCTCAGTACAAGGACATTCCAGAAGAATTCAGACTGTTCTCAGATACACAAGCATAAGCGGGAGGGTCCATATCCTTCTTCACCGTGCAGACGAAAGCTAATGCCCGCTGGCCCCAAATAACCAGGTGGGAAATGCTTAAAATAGTGAACAGCACTGAGCTTGGCCTTAATTTGATCAAGGAAGAACTGGAAGCAATCCGCCTTATGGTGATGCAGCATTAGTATGTGTTAGACCTAATGACTGCGATGGAGTGTGTGCTAAGATTGGTGCATCCTGCTGCATATTTATTCCAGGAAATGACATGGATAATGGTACATTGACTCTTTTGATCCAAGCACTGCACCATTTACAAAGACATGTGTGAGGAGGGAGGTGCCCCTGAGCAGGAGTGGTTCTCAAAATGGTTCTCCTGGCTCTCTGTTGGTTTCTAGTCTGTGCTCATTGATGTTGCTAGTTTTTACTGTGTTCTTGTTTTTATGTGGCTCTGTGCAATTGAGGATTTCCTGTTGTAAAAACATCAGGCCCCCAATAAAATAAATGTCATGCAGCGTGGGCTAGAGAGTGTAGTTGAAAATTCAACTAGAGGGGGGAATGTTAATATTCAGAAGGTCAATGTCAATGTGAATAACGATACATTTGTGTATGAAAATGAAATTGCCCTTTTTAGCTTCAAGATAACTGCAATTGTGTCTGCCTGTATAATAGTAAAATATAGCAATATTCGGTGTATAGAGGAATTCTGACTACTTCTGGGCCCAGTGGCACTGCACCTGCTGCACCATTCAAATCATGACCCTGTTGTCTGCAAGGTAACTGCACTAGTGACTGCCCTTTTAGTAGTAAAATATAGCGATGCTTTGTGAGCGGTGTGGTGCAGCGGCCAGAGTGACTGACTCCGGAGCGGTGGGCTCACGGTTCAATTGCCGGTGGCAGCTCAGCATCATATAATTCTGGGCAATCGCTCACTTAATCTCCCCCACAGCCCCCAGCGCCTTGAGGCGCTTAGGCGTGATTAGTTTGCGCTTTACAAATACCGGATTTATTATTTCATATTATGTGTTTAGTGGGGTGCCTAGTGCTTTTGGTGCTGGTACTACTGCACTTGCTGCACCATTCAAATCATGACCCTGTTGTCTGCAAGGTAACTGCACTTGTGGTTGTCTGTTTGGGAATACAATTTAGCAATATTAGGTGTTTAGTTGGGTGTCTGGGGCTTTTGGTCCTGGTGCCACAGCACCTGCTGCACTATTTAAATCATGAATTTAGTGCTGCACTTATGACTGCATGTTTAGTTGTGAAATATATCAATATTCGGTGTTTAGAGGAGTTCTGACAACTTTTAGGCCAGGTGCCACTGCACCTGCTACACCATTCAAATAATGACCCTGTTGCCAGCAAGATAACTGCACTTGTGACTGCCTGTTTAGCAGTGAAATATAGCAATATTTGGTGTTTAGTGGCGTAATGACAACTTTTGGCCCCGGTGCTACTGCACCTTTTAAATCAAGCCCCATTCAACTGCAAGGTAACTGCAATTGTGAGTTCCTGTTTAGTAGTATAATATAGCAATATTAGGTGTTTATGGGAGTTATAACAACAATTTGGCCCAGTACCACTGCACCTGCTGCACCATTCAAATCATGATTCTAGTGCCTGAAAGATAACTTCACTTGTGACTGCCTGTTTAGTTGTAAAATATAGCAATATTCAGTATTTAATGGGGTGCCTAGAGCTTTTGGTTTCAGTGTCACTGCACCTGCTGCACTATTGAACTCATGAGCTTAGTGCTGCACTTATGACTGCCTGTTTAGTTGTGAAATATAGCAATATTAGGTGGTTAAAGGAGTTCTGATAAATTTTGGGCCCAGTGCCACTGCTGCACCATTCAAATAATGACCCTGTTGTCTGCAAGGTAACTGCACTTGTGACTGCCTGTTTAGTAGTAAAATATAGCAATATTAGGTGTTTAGAGGAGTTCTAACAACTGTTGGGCCTGGTGCCACTGCACCTGCTGCACCATTGAAATCATGACCCTGTTGTCTGCAAGGTAACTGCACTTGTGATTTGCCTGTTTAGTAGTCAATTATAGCAATATTATATGTTTAGAGGAGTTCTGACAACTTGTGGGCCTGGTGCTACTGCACCTGCTGCACCATTCACATCATGAGCCTGTTGTCTGCAAGGTAACTGCACTTGTGGCTGCCTGTTTAGTATTAAAATATAGCATAGCTCTTGTTTATTACCTTTATTGTTAACATACAATGTTTATTACAACATTTAGAATTTGTTCAGAATGACCAAATAGATTAAGTTTAAAAAATCAATCCGATAAAGCCTACAAAGTGCAAAGAAAAGTCCTGAGACATAAATATGAAATACCACAAATGTTTTAAGGCTAAAGCATCTGCTTTACACAACTAAGTAATAAAAAGCAAGCATTCCAGCATACTGTTAGAAGCTGTCTGCCTTTTCCGTGGCAAGAGATCTTGGGCCAGATGTACGACCCATTTTTGCATGCGCAAATGGGTTTGCAAACACATTTGCGCATGCAAAAACATCATGGGCCATGTACAAAGCCTATTTAACGAGTCGCAATTTATTTGTGACGCGCTAAATAGGTTTTGCAACTCGCTATTTGGAAGGGGCGTTCCCTTTCAAATAGCGAGTCTCAAAACCATGTACTAATGTTTTGCGACCGCAATTGCGGTAGTAAAACACTCGCAATTACCACCTACTTCAAGTAGGTGGTAATGCATTCGTAAATGGGAAGGGGTCCCCAGGGCACCCCTCCCCCTTTGCAAAAGCATGCAAAAATATTTTTTAAGGGCAGGCGGTGGTCTCAGGGACCACTGCCTGCCCTTAAAAAATGAAACGAAAACGTTTCATTTAAAAAAAAAAAATGCATCCCGTTTTTCTTTAAGGAAAACAGGCTGCATTTTAAAAAAAAACTGCTTTATTTAAAAGCAGTCCCAGACATGGTGGTCTGCTGAGCCCAGCAGGCCACCATCCCTGGGGGGGCCTGTCATTCCTAATGCAAATTGCGAGAGGCACAATAATATTAATGAGCTTCGCAATTTGCGACCCCATTGGGAATCGCAAACAGTGTTGAAAACACGGTTGTACATTTTATTTTGCGCCTCGCAATTTGCGACTCGCAATTAGTCGCAAATTGCGAGGCGCAAAATAAAATGGTCACACATCTGGCCCCTTATCTTGACAGTGAATGGAGCTTAGATAGTGTGAACAGCTTTTGTAGAAGTATCGTAAATGCATGCAGCCAGGGGAAGATAACAGAAAAAAAGTTCCATACAAAAGTGAATGAACACAGTAATTTGGCCATGGGATCCTGATAAGAGCCCCCTTTCAAGATATATTAAATACAAGATTTTTCACAAGCACAGCGCTAGCGCTGTGCAGGCAAAACCTAAAAAAGGATTGCAGGAACTATTTATGGCATTCAATGAATTGTATAAAAACCCTTGTCTGATCTATTGAGACAGTCCTCCTACCCTATGCCTGTGACTGTTCTGCAGAACTGTTTAATTAAACAAACTGTTCCTGTTTTGCCAAATGCATTGTCTCTTGTTTTTTCAAGGAACTTCATGTTGAAGCAACAGCTGCATGTATATATATATATATATATATATATATGTGAGCAAGGGTACTAGGTATCCGAAACGCGTCAGGTTCGAGGTTGTAATAATAAATAACATCTAGCCTCACATCGTTGGGTTCGTGTCTCTGTTCGCCAGTTGGATGGAAGTGCAGAGATTTTGGAGCATTTTATATATATATATATATATATATATATATATATATATATATATATATATATATATATATATATATATATATATTCACTGAAAAAACCATAGGTTTTAGGGACAGTTATAGTTAGTTGGACATTTCACTCGTACAAAACCATAGAAATTCCCACGTTATAGTTAGTTCAGCTAACTATAACCCGCGCCCCATAATGCACTGCTGATGACGTCACATAATACATCACTCATGACATGGTCAGTGACATCACTGATGACATCACTGATGACATCTCAAATGACATCACTGATGACATCATCCAGTGACTGTGTGTTTCTGTAAAGTTTAAATATGTTTAATATATATAGGGAAAGGCGTATTGAAGAATGAGTGGGTGTATAAGTGTCTGAATGGATGATTTAGTACGTGAGTGACTGACTCTACAAGTGAGTGATTAAATGTATCTTACTGAATGCATGGGTTAGTGACTAAACTGTGTGAATGTCTGTATCCGTCTGTCTGTTGGTTTGTAAGCGGCTGCATGACTTTCTGAATAGCTACATGAGTGTCTACATGGGTTATTGATTGATTGTCTGAGTATCTGTATGGGTGCCTGAGTGTTTGTGTGGGTGGGGTGTGTGTGACTCTGTGCATAGATGTGTGAGTTGGTGATTCACTGGGTGCATGGTTTCAAGAGTGCATCTGTGATGGACTGTATGGGTGGGTGAGTGTGTGTATGGGTGTGTTAGTGATTGAATGTATATCTCAGTGGTACATGTGTGAGTAACTACATATGTGAAAGGCAGTATATATGTGTGTTGGAGTATATAAATGGCTATAAGTGAGAGTGTGTGATTGTGAGAGTGGCTGTATGGATGAGTGTGTACTTGTATCAGTGATTGTATAAGAGCGTAAGAATGTGCTAGTATTTGTATGAGTAAGTGAGCTGGTGTGTGTATAACTGTATAGGTGAGTAAATGGGTGTGTGATTAAGTTTTTGCATGACTGACTAGGTGTGTGAGTACCTCTATGGATGAGTGGCGGTGTGTGAGTGTTTATATAGGTGTATGAGTGCATATGATAGTCCTGTACTGAGTGACTAAGTATGAGTGACTGTACGGGTGAGTGAGTGGATGTGTGTGTAGACCTAAGAATCAGTGAGTGGGTATGTAGTTTTTGGTGTTGGAGTGTCTATGGTTTTGAGAATGGCAGTCTGTAATTTAGAGTGGGTGTATCAAAAGTTATATTAGGGTGTGAGAAGATGCATGAAATTATCACATGGATGATGTCATCAGTGATGTCATTTGAGATGTCATCAGTGATGTCATCAGTGATGTCACTGACCATGTCATGAGTTATGTAATATGTGACGTCATCAGCAGTGCATTGCGGGGCGCGAGTTATAGTTAGCTGAACTAACTATAACGGGGAATTTCTATGGTTTTGTACGAGTGAAATGTCCAACTAACTATAACTGTCCCTAAAACCTATGTTTTTTCAGTGAATTTCAAAGGTTTTTAAAATGCTAATTTCTAACTATAACGTGTCTGAAACCTATGGTTTTTTCAGTGAATTTCAAAGGTTTTTAAATGCTAATTTCTAACTATAACGTGCCTGAAACCTATGATTTTTTAAGTGAATTTCAAAGGTTTTTTAAATGCTAGTTTCTAACTATGCCTACAGAGGTAGGACATGTGAAGAAAAGAAGAAAAAACGCACAGAAAGAAGCAAAAGATGTGCAGAAAGAACCAACAGAGGAGCAGAAAGAGGCCTTGTTGCAAAATCATCCTGTGCCCACAACTTTTTCAGACGGGTACTGCTGGTAACTGACTCTGACTAACCAGAGCCAGTGCTATGCTAAAAGACACTTAGAATACAGTGAAAACACCTACTTACACTAGGGAACACTATGCGTTGGGGTACCCCTGTGATTAGCATGACCTCCTCTGCAAGTCTCTAGTACATAATAGGGCAGGGGGATTAAAACTACCTCTTAAAACGCGCTACAGGGCGCGTTTGCACAGTGGTGAAGGGAGGGGGGCCTGAGGTGACATGTGTGCAAACGCACCCGTGGCGTGTTTTAAGTTGCGGGATTAAGTCCCCTTGAATTCTGAGGGTCCCTGGGGCCCAACTAGCCCCCAGGTACCTACAGTTAGGACCACAGAGCTGAGTTGCAGAGAGGCGTTCCGAGGCCACGCACCTTTTTTCACCTCTCTGCAACGCAACTCTGTTGTGCTTACTGAAGGTACCTGGTGGGCTAGTTGGCCCCCAGGGTCCCTCAGGATTCAAAGGGAATTAATTCCCCAACTTAAAACGCACCACAGGGCGTGTTTGCGCACATGTCACCTGAGGCCCCGCCCCCTCCCTTCACCACTGTGCAAACGCGCCCCGTGGTGCGTTTTAAGTTGAGGGATTAGGTCACCTTGAATCCTGAGGGTCCCTGGGGCCCAACTAACCCACTAGGTACTTCCAGTAAGCACCACAGGCCTGCGTTGCAACGCCTGTAACAAATTGTGCAGTTGTGTTTAGGTAGTGAAGAGGGTCGTGCTGGGGGTAGTGTTTTAGGGTTTAGGGTAGTGCAGTGGTGTTTGTGTAGTGTAGGGGGTCATGCTGGGGGTAGATTTAGGGTTTAGGGTAGTGCAGTGGTGTTTGGGTAGTGTAGGGAGTCGTGCTGGGGGAGTGTTTTAGGGTCTAGGGTAGTGCAGTGGTGTTTGGGTAGTGTAGGGGGTCGTGCTGGGGGTAGTGTTTTAGGGTTTAGGGTAGTGCAGTGGTGTTTGGGTAGTGTAGGGGTCGTGCTGGGGGTAGTGATTTAGGGTAGTGCAGTGGTGTTTGGGTAGTGTAGGGGGTACTGCTGGGGGAAGTGTTTTAGGGTTTAGGTTAGTGCAGTGGTGTTTGGGTAGTGTAGGGGTACTGCTGGGGTAGTGTTTTAGGGTTTAGGGTAGTGCAGTGGTGTTTGTGTAGTGTAGGGGGTAGTGTTTTAGGGTTTAGGGTAGTGCAGTGGTGTTTGTGCAGTGTAGGAGGTCGTGTTTTAGGGTTTAGGGTAGTGCAGTGGTCTTTGGGTAGTGTAGGGAGTCGTGCGGGGGTAGTGTTTTAGGGTTTAGGGTAGTGTAGGGGGTCATGCAGGGGGTAGTGTTTTAGGGATTAGGGTAGTGCATTGGTGTTTGGGTAGTGTAGGGGGTCATGCGGGGGTAGTGTTTTAGGGTTTAGGGCAGTGCAGTGGTGTTTGGGTAGTGTAGGGGGTCGTGCTGGGGGAGTGTTTTAGGGTTTAGGGCAGTGCAGTGGTGTTCGGGTAGTGTAGGGGGTCGTGCTGGGGGAGTGTTTTAGGGTTTAGGGCAGTGCAGTGGTGTTCGGGTAGTGTAGGTGGTCGTGCTGGGGGAGTGTTTGAGGGTTTAGGGCAGTGTAGTCGTGTTCGGGTAGTGTAGGGGGTTGTGCTGGGGGTAGTATTTTAGGGTTTAGGGTAGTGCAGTGGTGTTCGGGTAGTGTAGGGGGTCGTGCTGGGGGTAGTGTTCTAGGGTTTAGGGCAGTGCAGTGGTGTTTGGGCAGTGTAGTGGGTAATGCTGGGGGTGGTGTTTTAGGGTTTAGGGCAGTGCAGTGGTGTTCGGGCAGTGTAGGGGGTCGTGCTGGGGGTGGTGTTTCAGGGTTTAGGGCAGTGCAGTGGTGTTCGGGCAGTGTAGGGGTGGTGTTTCAGGGTTTAGGGCAGTGCAGTGGTGTTCGGGCAGTGTAGGGGGTCGTGCAGGGGTGGTGTTTCAGGGTTTAGGGCAGTGGTGTTCGGGCACTGTAGGGGGTCGTGCTGGGGTGGTGTTTCAGGGTTTGGGGCAGTGCAGTGGTGTTCGAGAAGTAAAGGGGATCGTGCTGGGGGTGGTGTTTCAGGGTTTAGGGCAGTGCAGTGGTGTTCGGGCAGTGTAGGGGGCGGTGCAGGGGTGGTGTTTCAGGGTTTAGGGCAGTGCAGTGGTGTTCGGGCAGTGTAGGGGGTGCTGCAGGGGTGGTGTTTCAGGGTTTAGGGCAGTGCAGTGGTGTTCGGGCAGTGTAAGGGGTCATGCAGGGGTGGTGTTTCAGGGTTTAGGGCAGTGCAGTGGTGTTCGGGCAGTGTAGGGGGTCGTGCTGGGGCTGGTGTTTCAGGGTTTAGGGCAGTACAGTGGTGTTCGGGCAGTGTAGGGGGTCGTGCTGGGGCTGGTGTTTCAGGGTTTAGGGCAGTGCAGTGGTGTTCGGGCAGTGTAGGGGGTTGTGCTGGGGCTGGTGTTTCAGGGTTTAGGGTAGTGCAGTGGTGTTCGGGCAGTGTAGGTGGTCGTGCTGGGGCTGGTGTTTCAGGGTTTAGGGCAATGCAGTGGAGTTCGGGCAGTGTAGGGGGTCATGCTGGGGCTGGTGTTTCAGGGTTTAGGGCAGTGCAGTGGTGTTCGGGCAGTGTAGGGGGTCTTGCTGGGGCTGGTGTTTCACAGTCTAGGGCAGTGCAGTGGTGTTCGGGTAGAGTAGGGGTCTTGCTGGGGCTGGTGTTTCAGGGTTTAGGGCAGTGCAGTGGTGTTCGGGCAGTGTAGGGGGTCGTGCTGGGGGTGGTGTTTCAGGGTTTAGGGCAGTGCAGTGGTGTTTGGGCAGTGTAGGGGGTCATGCTGGGGCTAGTGTTTCAGGATTTAGGGCAGAGCAATGGTGTTCAGGCAGTGTAGGGGTTTTGCTGGAGGCGGTGTTTCAGGGTTTAGGGCAGTGCAGTGGTGTTCGTGCAGTGTAGGGGTGGTGTTTCAGGGTTTCGGGCAGTGGTGTTCAGGCAGTGTAGGGGGTCTTGCTGGGGTTGATGTTTCAGGGTTTAGGGCAGTGCAGTGGTGTTCGGGCAGTGTAGGGGGTCGTGCTGGGGGTGGTGTTTCACGGTTTAGGGCAGTGCAGTGGTGTTCCGGCAGTGTAGGAGGTCGTGCAGGGGTGGTGTTTCAGGGTTTAGGGCAGTGCAGTGGTGTTCGGGCAGTGTAGGGGGTCGTGCTGGGGGTGGTGTTTCAGGGTTTAGGGCAGTGCAGTGGTGTTCGGGCAGTGTAGGGTGTCGTGCTGAGGGTGGTGTTTCAGGGTTTAGGGCAGTGCAGTGGTGTTTGGGCAGTGTAGGGGGTCATGCAGGGGGTGGTGTTTCAGGGTTTAGAGCAGTGCAGTGGTGTTCGGCCAGTGTAGGTGGTCTTGCTGGGAGTGGTGTTTCAGGCTTTAGTGCAGTGGTGTTCGGGCAGTGTAGGGGGTCTTGCTGGGGGTGGTGTTTCAGGGTTTAGGGCAGTGCAGTGGTGTTCGGGCAGTGTAGGGGGTCTTGCTGGGGCTGGTGTTTCAGGGTTTAGGCCAGTGCAGTGGTGTTCGGGCAGTGTAGGGGGTCGTGCTGGGGCTGGTGTTTGAGGGTTTAGGGTAGTGCAGTGGTGTTCGGGCAGTGTAGGGGGTCGTACTGGGGCTGGTGTTTCAGGGTTTAGGGCAGTGCAGTGGTTTTGGGCAGTGTAGGCGGTCGTGCTGGGGCTGGTGTTTCAGGGTTTAGGGCAGTGCAGTGGTGTTCGGGCAGTGTAGGGGTCGTGCTGGGGCTGGTGTTTCAGGGTTTAGGGCAGTGCAGTGGTGTTCGGGCAGTGTAGGGGGTCGTGCTGGGGTTGGTGTTTCAGGGTTTAGGGCAGTGCAGTGGTGTTCGGGCAGTGTAGGGGGTCGTGTTGGGGCTGGTGTTTCATGGTTTAGGGCAGTGCAGTGGTGTTCGGGCAGTGTAGGGGTCGTGCTGGGGGTGGTGTTTCAGGGTTTAGGGCAGTGCAGTGGTGTTCGGGCAGTGTAGGGGGTCTTGCTGGGGGTGGTGTTTCAGGGTTTAGGGCAGTGGTGTTCGGGCAGTGTAGGGGGTCTTGCTGGGGGTAGTGATTTAGGGTAGTGCAGTGGTGTTTGGGTAGTGTAGGGGTACTGCTGGGGGAAGTGTTTTAGGGTTTAGGTTAGTTCAGTGGTGTTTGGGTAGTGTAGGGGTACTGCTGGGGATAGTGTTTTAGGGTTTAGGGTAGTGCAGTGGTGTTTGTGTAGTGTAGGGGGTAGTGTTTTAGGGTTTAGGGTAGTGCAGTGGTGTTTGTGTAGTGTAGGAGGTCGTGTTTTAGGGTTTAGGGTAGTGCAGTGGTCTTTGGGTAGTGTAGGGATTCGTGCGGGGGTAGTGTTTTAGGGTTTAGGGTAGTGTAGGGGTCATGCTGGGGTAGTGTTTTAGGGATTAGGGTAGTGCATTGGTGTTTGGGTAGTGTAGGGGTCATGCGGGGGTAGTGTTTTAGGGTTTAGGGCAGTGCAGTGGTGTTTGGGTAGTGTAGGGGGTCGTGCTGGGTGGAGTGTTTTAGGGTTTAGGGCAGTGCAGTGGTGTTCGGGTAGTGTAGGGGGTCGTGCTGGGGGAGTGTTTTAGGGTTTAGGGCAGTGCAGTGGTGTTCGGGTAGTGTAGGGGGTCGTGCTGGGGAGTGTTTGAGGGTTTAGGGCAGTGCAGTCGTGTTCGGGTAGTGTAGGGGGTTGTGCTGGGGGTAGTATTTTAGGGTTTAGGGTAGTGCAGTGGTGTTCGGGTAGTGTAGGGGTCGTGCTGGGGGTAGTGTTCTAGGGTTTAGGGCAGTGCAGTGGTGTTTGGGCAGTGTAGGGGTAATGCTGGGGGTGGTGTTTTAGGGTTTAGGGCAGTGCAGTGGTGTTCGGGCAGTGTAGGGGGTCGTGCTGGGGGTGGTGTTTCAGGGTTTAGGGCAGTGCAGTGGTGTTCGGGCAGTGTAGGGGGTGGTGTTTCAGGGTTTAGGGCAGTGCAGTGGTGTTCGGGCAGTGTAGGGGGTCGTGCAGGGGGTGGTGTTTCAGGGTTTAGGGCAGTGGTGTTCGGGCAGTGTAGGGGGTCGTGCTGGGGGTGGTGTTTCCGGGTTTGGGACAGTGCAGTGGTGTTCGAGAAGTAAAGGGGATCGTGCTGGGGGTGGTGTTTCAGGGTTTAGGGCAGTGCAGTGGTGTTCGGGCAGTGTAGGGGGTGCTGCAGGGGTGGGGTTTCAGGGTTTAGGGCAGTGCAGTGGTGTTCAGGCAGTGTAAGGGGTCATGCAGGGGTGGTGTTTCAGGGTTTAGGGCAGTGCAGTGGTGTTCGGGCAGTGTAGGGGGTCGTGCTGGGGCTGGTGTTTCAGGGTTTAGGGCAGTACAGTGGTGTTCGGGCAGTGTAGGGGGTCGTGCTGGGGCTGGTGTTTCTGGGTTTAGGGCAGTGCAGTGGTATTCGGGCAGTGTAGGGGGTTGTGCTGGGGCTGGTGTTTCAGGGTTTAGGGTAGTGCAGTGGTGTTCGGGCAGTGTAGGTGGTCGTGCTGGGGCTGGTGTTTCAGGGTTTAGGGCAATGCAGTGGTGTTCGGGCAGTGTAGGGGGTCATGCTGGGGCTGGTGTTTCAGGGTTTAGGGCAGTGCAGTGGTGTTCGGGCAGTGTAGGGGGTCTTGCTGGGGCTGGTGTTTCAGAGTCTAGGCAGTGCAGTGGTGTTCGGGTAGAGTAGGGGGTCTTGCTGGGGCTGGTGTTTCAGGGTTTAGGGCAGTGCAGTGGTGTTCGGGCAGTGTAGGGGTCGTGCTGGGGGTGGTGTTTCAGGGTTTAGGGCAGTGCAGTGGTGTTTGGGCAGTGTAGGGGGTCATGCTGGGGCTAGTGTTTCAGGATTTAGGGCAGAGCAATGGTGTTTAGGCAGTGTAGGGGGTTTTGCTGGAGGCGGTGTTTCAGGGTTTAGGGCAGTGCAGTGGTGTTCGTGCAGTGTAGGGGGTGTGTTTCAGGGTTTAGGGCAGTGGTATTCAGGCAGTGTAGGGGTCTTGCTGGGGTTGATGTTTCAGGGTTTAGGGCAGTGCAGTGGTGTTCGGGCAGTGTAGGGGTCGTGCTGGGGGTGGTGTTTCATGGTTTAGGGCAGTGCAGTGGTGTTCCGGCAGTGTAGGAGGTCGTGCAGGGGGTGGTGTTTCAGGGTTTAGGGCAGTGCAGTGGTGTTCGGGCAGTGTAGGGGGTCGTGCTGGGGGTGGTGTTTCAGGGTTTAGGGCAGTGCAGTGGTGTTCGGGCAGTGTAGGGTGTCGTGCCTGAGGGGTGGTGTTTCAGGGTTTAGGGCAGTGCAGTGGTGTTTGGGCAGTGTAGGGGGTCATGCAGGGGGTGGTGTTTCAGGGTTTAGGGCAGTGCAGTGGTGTTCGGCCAGTGTAGGTGGTCTTGCTGGGGGTGGTGTTTCAGGCTTTAGTGCAGTGGTGTTCGGGCAGTGTAGGGGGTCTTGCTGGGGGTGGTGTTTCAGGGTTTAGGGCAGTGCAGTGGTGTTCGGGCAGTGTAGGGGGTCTTGCTGGGGCTGGTGTTTCAGGGTTTAGGCCAGTGCAGTGGTGTTCGGGCAGTGTAGGGGGTCGTGCTGGGGCTGGTGTTTGAGGGTTTAGGGTAGTGCAGTGGTGTTCGGGCAGTGTAGGGGGTCGTGCTGGGGCTGGTGTTTCAGGGTTTAGGGCAGTGCAGTGGTTTTCAGGCAGTGTAGGCGGTCGTGCTGGGGCTGGTGTTTCAGGGTTTAGGGCAGTGCAGTGGTGTTCGGGCAGTGTAGGGGTCGTGCTGGGGCTGGTGTTTCAGGGTTTAGGGCAGTGCAGTGGTGTTCGGGCAGTGTAGGGGTCGTGCTGGGGTCGGTGTTTCAGGGTTTAGGGCAGTGCAGTGGTGTTCGGGCAGTGTAGGGGGTCGTGCTGGGGCTGGTATTTCATGGTTTAGGGCAGTGCAGTGGTGTTCGGGCAGTGTAGGGGGTCGTGCTGGGGGTGGTGTTTCAGGGTTTAGGGCAGTGCAGTAGTGTGCTGGCAGTGTAGGAGGTCTTGCTGGGGGTGGTGTTTCAGGGTTTAGGGCAGTGGTGTTCGGGCAGTGTAGGGGGTCTTGCTGGGGGTAGTGTTTTGGGGTTTAGGGCAGTGCAGTGGTGTTCGGTGCAGTGTAGGGGGTCGTGCTGGGGGTGGTGTTTCAGGGTTTAGGGCAGTGCAGTGGTGTTCGGGCAGTGTAGGGGTCGTGCTGGGGCTGGTGTTTCAGGGTTTAGGGCAGTGCAGTGGTGTTCGGGCAGTGTAGAGGGTCTTGCTGGGGGTGGTGTTTCAGGGTTTAGGGCAGTGGTGTTCGGGCAGTGTAGGGGGTGCTGCAGGGGGTGGTGTTTCAGGGTTTAGGGCAGTGCAGTGGTGTTCGGGCAGTGTAAGGGGTCATGCAGGGGGTGGTGTTTCAGGGTTTAGGGCAGTGCAGTGGTGTTCGGGCAGTGTAGGGGGTCGTGCTGGGGCTGGTGTTTCAGGGTTTAGGGCAGTACAGTGGTGTTCGGGCAGTGTAGGGGGTCGTGCTGGGGCTGGTGTTTCAGGGTTTAGGGCAGTGCAGTGGTGTTCGGGCAGTGTAGGGGGTTGTGCTGGGGCTGGTGTTTCAGGGTTTAGGGTAGTGTAGTGGTGTTCGGGCAGTGTAGGTGGTCGTGCTGGGGCTGGTGTTTCAGGGTTTAGGGCAATGCAGTGGAGTTCGGGCAGTGTAGGGGGTCATGCTGGGGCTGGTGTTTCAGGGTTTAGGGCAGTGCAGTGGTGTTCGGGCAGTGTAGGGGGTCTTGCTGGGGCTGGTGTTTCACAGTCTAGGGCAGTGCAGTGGTGTTCGGGTAGAGTAGGGGTCTTGCTGGGGCTGGTGTTTCAGGGTTTAGGGCAGTGCAGTGGTGTTCGGGCAGTGTAGGGGGTCGTGCTGGGGGTGGTGTTTCAGGGTTTAGGGCAGTGCAGTGGTGTTTGGGCAGTGTAGGGGGTCATGCTGGGGCTAGTGTTTCAGGATTTAGGGCAGAGCAATGGTGTTCAGGCAGTGTAGGGGTTTTGCTGGAGGCGGTGTTTCAGGGTTTAGGGCAGTGCAGAGGTGTTCGTGCAGTGTGGGGGTGGTGTTTCAGGGTTTCGGGCAGTGGTGTTCAGGCAGTGTAGGGGGTCTTGCTGGGGTTGATGTTTCAGGGTTTAGGGCAGTGCAGTGGTGTTCGGGCAGTGTAGGGGGTCGTGCTGGGGTGGTGTTTCACGGTTTAGGGCAGTGCAGTGGTGTTCCGGCAGTGTAGGAGGTCGTGCAGGGGGTGGTGTTTCAGGGTTTAGGGCAGTGCAGTGGTGTTCGGGCAGTGTAGGGGGTCGTGCTGGGGTGGTGTTTCAGGGTTTAGGGCAGTGCAGTGGTGTTCGGGCAGTGTAGGGTGTCGTGCTGAGGGTGGTGTTTCAGGGTTTAGGGCAGTGCAGTGGTGTTTGGGCAGTGTAGGGGGTCATGCAGGGGGTGGTGTTTCAGGGTTTAGAGCAGTGCAGTGGTGTTCGGCCAGTGTAGGTGGTCTTGCTGGGGGTGGTGTTTCAGGCTTTAGTGCAGTGGTGTTCGGGCAGTGTAGGGGTCTTGCTGGGGGTGGTGTTTCAGGGTTTAGGGCAGTGCAGTGGTGTTCGGGCAGTGTAGGGGTCTTGCTGGGGCTGGTGTTTCAGGGTTTAGGCCAGTGCAGTGGTGTTCGGGCAGTGTAGGGGTCGTGCTGGGGCTGGTGTTTGAGGGTTTAGGGTAGTGCAGTGGTGTTCGGGCAGTGTAGGGGGTCGTACTGGGGCTGGTGTTTCAGGGTTTAGGGCAGTGCAGTGGTTTTGGGCAGTGTAGGCGGTCGTGCTGGGGCTGGTGTTTCAGGGTTTAGGGCAGTGCAGTGGTGTTCGGGCAGTGTAGGGGTCGTGCTGGGGCTGGTGTTTCAGGGTTTAGGGCAGTGCAGTGGTGTTCGGGCAGTGTAGGGGGTCGTGCTGGGGTTGGTGTTTCAGGGTTTAGGGCAGTGCAGTGGTGTTCGGGCAGTGTAGGGGGTCGTGTTGGGGCTGGTGTTTCATGGTTTAGGAGCAGTGCAGTGGTGTTCGGGCAGTGTAGGGGTCGTGCTGGGGGTGGTGTTTCAGGGTTTAGGGCAGTGCAGTGGTGTTCGGGCAGTGTAGGGGGTCTTGCTGGGGGTGGTGTTTCAGGGTTTAGGGCAGTGGTGTTCGGGCAGTGTAGGGGGTCTTGCTGGGGGTAGTGATTTAGGGTAGTGCAGTGGTGTTTGGGTAGTGTAGGGGGTACTGCTGGGGGAAGTGTTTTAGGGTTTAGGTTAGTTCAGTGGTGTTTGGGTAGTGTAGGGGTACTGCTGGGGATAGTGTTTTAGGGGTAGTGCAGTGGTGTTTGTGTAGTGTAGGGGGTAGTGTTTTAGGGTTTAGGGTAGTGCAGTGGTGTTTGTGTAGTGTAGGAGGTGCGTGTTTTAGGGTTTAGGGTAGTGCAGTGGTCTTTGGGTAGTGTAGGGATTCGTGCGGGGGTAGTGTTTTAGGGTTTAGGGTAGTGTAGGGGTCATGCGGGGGTAGTGTTTTAGGGATTAGGGTAGTGCATTGGTGTTTGGGTAGTGTAGGGGGTCATGCGGGGGTAGTGTTTTAGGGTTTAGGGCAGTGCAGTGGTGTTTGGGTAGTGTAGGGGGTCGTGCTGGGTGGAGTGTTTTAGGGTTTAGGGCAGTGCAGTGGTGTTCGGGTAGTGTAGGGGGTCGTGCTGGGGGAGTGTTTTAGGGTTTAGGGCAGTGCAGTGGTGTTCGGGTAGTGTAGGGGGTCGTGCTGGGGGAGTGTTTGAGGGTTTAGGGCAGTGCAGTCGTGTTCGGGTAGTGTAGGGGGTTGTGCTGGGGGTAGTATTTTAGGGTTTAGGGTAGTGCAGTGGTGTTCGGGTAGTGTAGGGGGTCGTGCTGGGGGTAGTGTTCTAGGGTTTAGGGCAGTGCAGTGGTGTTTGGGCAGTGTAGGGGTAATGCTGGGGGTGGTGTTTTAGGGTTTAGGGCAGTGCAGTGGTGTTCGGGCAGTGTAGGGGGTCGTGCTGGGGGTGGTGTTTCAGGGTTTAGGGCAGTGCAGTGGTGTTCGGGCAGTGTAGGGGTGGTGTTTCAGGGTTTAGGGCAGTGCAGTGGTGTTCGGGCAGTGTAGGGGGTCGTGCAGGGGTGGTGTTTCAGGGTTTAGGGCAGTGGTGTTCGGGCAGTGTAGGGGTCGTGCTGGGGGTGGTGTTTCCGGGTTTGGGACAGTGCAGTGGTGTTCGAGAAGTAAAGGGGATCGTGCTGGGGGTGGTGTTTCAGGGTTTAGGGCAGTGCAGTGGTGTTCGGGCAGTGTAGGGGTGCTGCAGGGGGTGGTGTTTCAGGGTTTAGGGCAGTGCAGTGGTGTTCAGGCAGTGTAAGGGGTCATGCAGGGGGTGGTGTTTCAGGGTTTAGGTCAAAGCAGTGGTGTTCGGGCAGTGTAGGGGGTCTTGCTGGGGCTGGTGTTTCAGGGTTTAGGGCAGTACAGTGGTGTTCGGGCAGTGTAGGGGTTCGTGCTGGGGCTGGTGTTTCTGGGTTTAGGGGCAGTGCAGTGGTGTTCGGGCAGTGTAGGGGGTTGTGCTGGGGCTGGTGTTTCAGGGTTTAGGGTAGTGCAGTGGTGTTCGGGCAGTGTAGGTGGTCGTGCTGGGGCTGGTGTTTCAGGGTTTAGGGCAATGCAGTGGTGTTCGGGCAGTGTAGGGGGTCATGCTGGGGCTGGTGTTTCAGGGTTTAGGGCAGTGCAGTGGTGTTCGGGCAGTGTAGGGGTCTTGCTGGGGCTGGTGTTTCAGAGTCTAGGCAGTGCAGTGGTGTTCGGGTAGAGTAGGGGTCTTGCTGGGGCTGGTGTTTCAGGGTTTAGGGCAGTGCAGTGGTGTTCGGGCAGTGTAGGGGGTCGTGCTGGGGGTGGTGTTTCAGGGTTTAGGGCAGTGCAGTGGTGTTTGGGCAGTGTAGGGGGTCATGCTGGGGCTAGTGTTTCAGGATTTAGGGCAGAGCAATGGTGTTCAGGCAGTGTAGGGGGTTTTGCTGGAGGCGGTGTTTCAGGGTTTAGGGCAGTGCAGTGGTGTTCGTGCAGTGTAGGGGGTGTGTTTCAGGGTTTAGGGCAGTGGTATTCAGGCAGTGTAGGGGGTCTTGCTGGGGTTGATGTTTCAGGGTTTAGGGCAGTGCAGTGGTGTTCGGGCAGTGTAGGGGGTCGTGCTGGGGGTGGTGTTTCATGGTTTAGGGCAGTGCAGTGGTGTTCCGGCAGTGTAGGAGGTCGTGCAGGGGTGGTGTTTCAGGGTTTAGGGCAGTGCAGTGGTGTTCGGGCAGTGTAGGGGGTCGTGCTGGGGGTGGTGTTTCAGGGTTTAGGGCAGTGCAGTGGTGTTCGGGCAGTGTAGGGTGTCGTGCTGAGGGGTGGTGTTTCAGGGTTTAGGGCAGTGCAGTGGTGTTTGGGCAGTGTAGGGGGTCATGCAGGGGGTGGTGTTTCAGGGTTTAGGGCAGTGCAGTGGTGTTCGGCCAGTGTAGGTGGTCTTGCTGGGGGTGGTGTTTCAGGCTTTAGTGCAGTGGTGTTCGGGCAGTGTAGGGGGTCTTGCTGGGGGTGGTGTTTCAGGGTTTAGGGCAGTGCAGTGGTGTTCGGGCAGTGTAGGGGGTCTTGCTGGGGCTGGTGTTTCAGGGTTTAGGCCAGTGCAGTGGTGTTCGGGCAGTGTAGGGGGTCGTGCTGGGGCTGGTGTTTGAGGGTTTAGAGTAGTGCAGTGGTGTTCGGGCAGTGTAGGGGGTCGTGCTGGGGCTGGTGTTTCAGGGTTTAGGGCAGTGCAGTGGTTTTCGGGCAGTGTAGGCGGTCGTGCTGGGGCTGGTGTTTCAGGGTTTAGGGCAGTGCAGTGGTGTTCGGGCAGTGTAGGGGGTCGTGCTGGGGCTGGTGTTTCAGGGTTTAGGGCAGTGCAGTGGTGTTCGGGCAGTGTAGGGGGTCGTGCTGGGGTCGGTGTTTCAGGGTTTAGGGCAGTGCAGTGGTGTTCGGGCAGTGTAGGGGGTCGTGCTGGGGCTGGTATTTCATGGTTTAGGGCAGTGCAGTGGTGTTCGGGCAGTGTAGGGGGTCGTGCTGGGGGTGGTGTTTCAGGGTTTAGGGCAGTGCAGTAGTGTGCGGGCAGTGTAGGGGGTCTTGCTGGGGGTGGTGTTTCAGGGTTTAGGGCAGTGGTGTTCGGGCAGTGTAGGGGGTCTTGCTGGGGGTAGTGTTTTGGGGTTTAGGGCAGTGCAGTGGTGTTCGTGCAGTGTAGGGGGTCGTGCTGGGGGTGGTGTTTCAGGGTTTAGGGCAGTGCAGTGGTGTTCGGGCAGTGTAGGGGTCGTGCTGGGGCTGGTGTTTCAGGGTTTAGGGCAGTGCAGTGGTGTTCGGGCAGTGTAGAGGGTCTTGCTGGGGGTGGTGTTTCAGGGTTTAGGGCAGTGGTGTTCGGGCAGTGTAGGGGGTCTTGCTGGGGGTGGTGTTTCAGGGTTTAGGGCAGTGCAGTGGTGTTCGGGCAGTGTAGGGGGTCTTGCTGGGGGTAGTGTTTCAGGGTTTAGGGCAGTGCAGTGGTATTCGTGCAGTGTAGGGGGTCATGCTGGGGATGGTGTTTCAGGGTTTAGGTCAGTGCAGTCGTGTTCGGGTAGTGTAGGGGTTTGTGCTGGGGGTAGTATTTTAGGGTTTAGGGTAGTGCAGTGGTGTTCGGGTAGTGTAGGGGGTCGTGCTGGGGGTAGTGTTCTAGGGTTTAGGGCAGTGCAGTGGTGTTTGGGCAGTGTAGGGGGTAATGCTGGGGGTGATGTTTTAGGGTTTAGGGCAGTGCAGTGGTGTTCGGGCAGTGTAGGGGGTCGTGCTGGGGTGGTGTTTCAGGGTTTAGGGCAGTGCAGTGGTGTTCGGGCAGTGTAGGGGGTGGTGTTTCAGGGTTTAGGGCAGTGCAGTGGTGTTCGGGCAGTGTAGGGGGTCGTGCAGGGGTGGTGTTTCAGGGTTTAGGGCAGTGGTGTTCGGGCAGTGTAGGGGGTCGTGCTGGGGGTGGTGTTTCAGGGTTTGGGGCAGTGCAGTGGTGTTCGAGCAGTAAAGGGGATCGTGCTGGGGGTGGTGTTTCAGGGTTTAGGGCAGTGCAGTGGTGTTCGGGCAGTGTAGGGGCGGTGCAGGGGGTGGTGTTTCAGGGTTTAGGGCAGTGCAGTGGTGTTCAGGCAGTTTAGGGGGTGCTGCAGGGGGTGGTGTTTCAGGGTTTAGGGCAGTGCAGTGGTGTTCGGGCAGTGTAAGGGGTCATGCAGGGCGTGGTGTTTCAGGGTTTAGGGCAGTGCATTGGTGTTCGGGCAGTGTAGGGGGTCGTGCTGGGGCTGGTGTTTCAGGGTTTAGGGCAGTACAGTGGTGTTCGGGCAGTGTAGGGGGTCGTGCTGGGGCTGGTGTTTCAGGGTTTAGGGCAGTGCAGTGGTGTTCGGGCAGTGTAGGGGGTTGTGCTGGGGCTGGTGTTTCAGGGTTTAGGGCAGTGCAGTGGTGTTTGGGCAGTGTAGGTGGTCGTGCTGGGGCTGGTGTTTCAGGGTTTAGGGCAGTGCAGTGAAGTTCGGGCAGTGTAGGGGGTCATGCTGGGGCAGGTGTTTCAGGGTTTAGGGCAGTGCAGTGGTGTTCGGGCAGTGTAGGGGGTCTTGCTGGGGCTGGTGTTTCAGAGTCTAGGGCAATGCAGTGGTGTTCGGGCAGTGTAGGGGGTCATGCTGGGGCTGGTGTTTCAGGGTTTAGGGCAGTGCAGTGGTGTTTGGGCAGTGTAGGGGGTCTTGCTGGGGCTGGTGTTTCAGAGTCTAGGGCAGGGCAGTGGTGTTCGGGTAGAGTAGGGGGTCTTGCTGGGGCTGGTGATTCAGGGTTTAGGGCAGTGCAGTGGTGTTCGGGCAGTGTAGGGGGTCGTGTTGGGGGTGGTGTTTCAGGGTTTAGGGCAGTGCAGTGGTGTTTGGGCAGTGTAGGGGGTCATGCTGGGGCTAGTGTTTCAGGATTTAGGGCAGAGCAATGGTGTTCAGGCAGTGTAGGGGGTTTTGCTGGAGGCGGTGTTTCAGGGTTTAGGGCAGTGCAGTGGTGTTCGTGCAGTGTAGGGGGTGGTGTTTCAGGGTTTAGGGCAGTGGTGTTCAGGCAGTGTAGGGGTCTTGCTGGGGTTGATGTTTCAGGGTTTAGGGCAGTGCAGTGGTGTTCGGGCAGTGTAGGGGGTCGTGCTGGGGGTGGTGTTTCACGGTTTAGGGCAGTGCAGTGGTGTTCCGGCAGTGTAGGAGGTCGTGCAGGGGGTGGTGTTTCAGGGATTAGGGCAGTGCAGTGGTGTTCGGGCAGTGTAGGGGGTCGTGCTGGGGGTGGTGTTTCAGGGTTTAGGGCAGTGCAGTGGTGTTCGGGCAGTGTAGGGTGTCGTGCTGAGGGGTGGTGTTTCAGGGTTTAGGGCAGTGCAGTGGTGTTTGGGCAGTGTAGGGGGTCATGCAGGGGGTGGTGTTTCAGGGTTTAGGGCAGTGCAGTGGTGTTCGGCCAGTGTAGGTGGTCTTGCTGGGGGTGGTGTTTCAGGCTTTAGTGCAGTGGTGTTCGGGCAGTGTAGGGGGTCTTGCTGGGAGTGGTGTTTCAGGGTTTAGGGCAGTGCAGTGGTGTTCGGGCAGTGTAGGGGCTCTTGCTGGGGCTGGTGTTTCAGGGTTTAGGCCAGTGCAGTGGTGTTCGGGCAGTGTAGGGGGTCGTGCTGGGGCTGGTGTTTGAGGGTTTAGGGTAGTGCAGTGGTGTTCGGGCAGTGTAGGGGGTCATGCTGGGGCTGGTGTTTCAGGGTTTAGGGCAGGGCAGTGGTTTTCGGGCAGTGTAGGGGTCGTGCTGGGGTTGGTGTTTCAGGGTTTAGGGCAGTGCAGTGGTGTTCGGGCAGTGTAGGGGGTCGTGCTGGGGCTGGTGTTTCAGGGTTTAGGGCAGTGCAGTGGTGTTCGGGCAGTGTAGGGGGTCGTGCTGGGGGTGGTGTTTCAGGGTTTAGGGCAGTGCAGTGGTGTTCGGGCAGTGTAGGGGGTCTTGCTGGGGGTGGTGTTTCAGGGTTTAGGGCAGTGGTGTTCGGGCAGTGTAGGGGGTCTTGCTGGGGGTAGTGTTTTGGGGTTTAGGGCAGTGCAGTGGTGTTCGTGCAGTGTAGGGGGTCGTGCTGGGGGGGGTGTTTCAGGGTTTAGGGCAGTGCAGTGGTGTTCGGGCAGTGTAGGGGGTCGTGCAGGGGCTGGTGTTTCAGGGTTTAGTGCAGTGGTGTTCGGGCAGTGTAGGGGGTCGTGCTGGGGGTAGTGTTTCAGGGTTTAGGGCAGTGCAGTGGTGTTCGTGCAGTGTAGGGGGTCGTGCTGGGGATGGTGTTTCAGGGTTTAGGGCAGTGCAGTGGTGTTCGGGCAGTGTAGGGGGTCATGCAGGGGGTGGTGTTTCAGGGTTTAGGGCAGTGCAGTGGTGTTCGGGCAGTGTAGGGGGTCGTGCTGGGGGTGGTGTTTCAGGGTTTAGGGCAGTGCAGTGGTGTTCGGGCAGTGTAGGGGGTCGTGCTGGGGGTGGTGTTTAAGGGTTTAGGGCAGTGGTGTTCGGGAAGTGTAGGGGGTCTTGCTGGGGGTGATGTTTCAGGGTTTAGGGCAGAGCAGTGGTGTTCGGGCAGTGTAGGAGGTCTTGCTGGGGGTAGTGTTTCAGGGTTTAGGGCAGTGCAGTGGTGTTCGGGCAGTGTAGGGGTCATGCTGGGGGTGGTGTTTCAGGGTTTAGGGCAGTGCAGTGGTGTTCGGGCAGTGTAGGGGGTCATGCTGGGGGTGGTGTTTCAGGGTTTAGGGCAGTGCAGTGGTGTTCGGGCAGTGTAGGGGGTCGTGCTAGGGTATGTGTTTCAGGGTTTAGGGCAGTGCAGTGGTGTTCGGGCAGTGTAGGGGGTCGTGCTGGGGCTGGTGTTTCAGGGTTTAGGGCAGTGCAGTGGTGTTCGGGCAGTGTAGGTGGTCGTGCTGGGGCTGGTGTTTCAGGGTTTAGGGCAGTGCAGTGGTGTTTGGGCAGTGTAGGGGGTCATGCTGGGGCTGGTGTTTCAGGGTTTAGGGCAGTGCAGTGGTGTTCGGGCAGTGTAGGGGGTCTTGCTGGGGCTGGTGTTTCAGAGTCTAGGGCAGTGCAGTGGTGTTCGGGCAGTGTAGGGGTCTTGCTGGGGCTGGTGTTTCAGGGTTTAGGGCAGTGCAGTGGTGTTCGGGCAGTGTAGGGGGTCGTGCTGGGGGTGGTGTTTCAGGGTTTAGGGCAGTGCAGTGGTGTTTGGGTAGTTTTGGGGGGTCATGCTGGGGCTAGTGTTTCAGGATTTAGGGCAGAGCAATGGTGTTCAGGCAGTGTAGGGGGTTTTGCTGGAGGCGGTGTTTCAGGGTTTAGGGCAGTGCAGTGGTGTTCGTGCAGTGTAGGGTGTGGTGTTTCAGGGTTTAGGGCAGTGGTGTTCAGGCAGTGTAGGGGGTCTTGCTGGGGTTGATGTTTCAGGGTTTAGGGCAGTGCAGTGGTGTTCGGGCAGTGTAGGGGTCGTGCTGGGGGTGGTGTTTCACGGTTTAGGGCAGTGCAGTGGTGTTCCGGCAGTGTAGGAGGTCGTGCAGGGGTGGTGTTTCAGGATTTAGGGCAGTGCAGTGGTGTTCGGGCAGTGTAGGGGGTCGTGCTGGGGGTGGTGTTTCAGGGTTTAGGGCAGTGCAGTGGTGTTCGGGCAGTGTAGGGTGTCGTGCTTTGGGGTGGTGTTTCAGGGTTTAGGGCAGTGCAGTGGTGTTTGGGCAGTGTAGGGGGTCGTGCAGGGGGTGGTGTTTCAGGGTTTAGGGCAGTGCAGTGGTGTTCGGCCAGTGTAGGTGGTCTTGCTGGGGGTGGTGTTTCAGGCTTTAGTGCAGTGGTGTTCGGGCAGTGTAGGGGGTCTTGCTGGGGGTGGTGTTTCAGGGTTTAGGGCAGTGCAGTCGTGTTCGGGCAGTGTAGGGGGTCTTGCTGGGGCTGGTGTTTGAGGGTTTAGGGCGGTGCAGTGGTGTTCGGGCAGTGTAGGGGGTCGTGCTGGGGCTGGTGTTTGAGGGTTTAGGGTAGTGCAGTGGTGTTCGGGCAGTGTAGGGGGTCGTGCTGGGGCTGGTGTTTCAGGGTTTAGGGCAGTGCAGTGGTTTTCGGGCAGTGTAGGCGGTCGTGCTGGGGCTGGTGTTTCAGGGTTTAGGGCAGTGCAGTGGTGTTCGGGCAGTGTAGGGGGTCGTGCTGGGGCTGGTGTTTCAGGGTTTAGGGCAGTGCAGTGGTGTTCGTGCAGTGTAGGGGGTCGTGCTGGGGGTGGTGTTTCAGGGTTTAGGCAGTGCAGTGGTGTTTGGGCAGTGTAGGGCGTCGTGCTGGGGCTCTTGTTTCATGGTTTAGGGCAGTGCAGTGGTGTTCGGGCAGTGTAGGGGGTCGTGCAGGGGGTGGTGTTTCAGGGTTTAGGGCAGTGCAGTGGTGTTCGGGCAGTGGAGGGGGTCGTGCTGGGGGTGGTGTTTCAGGGTTTAGGGTTTAGGGCAGTGGTGTTCGGGCAGTGTAGGGGGTCTTGCTGGGGGTGATGTTTCAGGGTTTAGGGCAGTGCAGTGGTGTTCGGGCAGTGTAGGAGGTCTTGCTGGGGGTAGTGTTTCAGGGTTTAGGGCAGTGCAGTGGTGTTCGGGCAGTGTAGGGGTCATGCTGGGGTGGTGTTTCAGGGTTTAGGGCAGTGCAGTGGTGTTCGGGCAGTGTAGGGGGTCATGCTGGTGGTGGTGTTTCAGGGTTTAGGGCAGTGCAGTGGTGTTCGGGCAGTGTAGGGGGTCGTACTGGGGCTGGTGTTTCAGGGTTTAGGGCAGTGCAGTGGTTTTTGGGCAGTGTAGGCGGTCGTGCTGGGGCTGGTGTTTCAGGGTTTAGGGCAGTGCAGTGGTGTTCGGGCAGTGTAGGGGGTCATGCTGGGGGTAGTGTTTTAGGGTTTAGGGTAGTGCAGTGGTGCTTGTGTAGTGTAGGGGGTCGTTCTGGGGGTAGTGTTTTAGGGTTTAGGGTAGTGCAGTGGTGTTTGGGTAGTGTAGGGGTAATGCTGGGGGTAGTGTTTTAGGATTTAGGTTAGTGCAGTGGTGTTTGGGTAGTGTAGGGGGTCGTGCTGGGGGTAGTGTTTTAGGGTTTAAGGTAGTGCAGTGGTGTTTGTGTAGTGTAGGGGGTCGTGCTGGGGGTAGTGTTTTAGGGTTTAGGGTAGTGCAGTGGTGCTTGTGTAGTGTAGGGGGTCGTGCTGGGGTTAGTGTTTTAGGGTTTAGGGTAGTGCAGTGGTGTTTGTGTAGTGTAGGGGTCATGTTTTAGGGTAGTGCAGTGGAGTTTGGGTAGTGTAGGGGGTCGTGCTGGGGGTAGTGTTTTAGGATTTAGGTTAGTGCAGTGGTGTTGGGGTTGTGTTTTAGGGTTTAGGGTAGTGCAGTGGTGTTTGTGTAGTGTAGGGGGTCATGCTGGGGGTAGTGTTTTAGGGTTTAGGATAGTGCAGTGGTGCTTGTGTAGTGTAGGGGGTCGTGCTGGGGTAGTGTTTTAGGGTTTAGGGTAGTGCAGTGGTGTTTTTGTAGTGTAGGGGGGTCATGTTTTAAGATGCAACGCTCCAATACCTGACCAGTCTGCACTACATAAAACTTGCAAAAAAACTAAAAATAAAAAGTGTTTTGCACACTTTTGTCATTGGGCTATATGTGGGCTACATCTGGGTAATATTTGTGCTACATTTGGGCTCTTTTTTCACTGGTGGCCATCTTGGAAGACTTCTTTGTTATGAAGTTTCCTAATTTCCTCATCTTCTGCAGTCTCCTCAGTAGGAAATGCTTTCAGTTTTTTACTTTGATTCCATCAAGAAGGCATTCAGATGTGTCACACATTTGCCATAAATTCTGAATGTTATTACTCTAGTTGTTCATTAGATCACTGTAGTAAAGCTACTGCTCACCAAGGAGTTAACTGGAAGTCTACTGCTGGTATTGAAAGTGATTGTTTCAGTCTGCATGTCAGAATTTTCTAATGAAATAGAAGAGGATTTGAGATCTCACTTAAAACATGCACTAAATTTTCTTTTGCAGCACTAACCATAATTTCTATGGCAAAATGAACCCCCTCATTTTGTTCCTTTTTAAATTAAATGTTTTAAGTGTTACCAGTTTATTCCAATCAAGATGGCTTCAGGTGTGCCATACTTTTGTCAGAAGTAAGGCTGTTAGCACTCTAGTTGTTCTTTAGAACACTCTGGGAAGCTGCAGTAGAACACAAAGGCATCAACTGACAGGCTGCTCCTGTTGAAATATAACAGGAAGATATTTGAGATCTCACTTAAAACATGTCCTAATTTTTCTTTCTACAGCACTAACCATAATTTCTATGGCAAAATCAACCCCCTCATTTTGTTCCTTTTTAAATTAAATGTTTTAAGTGTTACCAGTTTATTCCAATTAAGATGGCTTCAGGTGTGCCATACTTTTGTCATAAGTAAGACTGTTAGCGCTCTAGTTGTTCTTTAGAACACTCTGGGAAGCTGCAGTAGAACACAAAGGCATCAACTGACAGGCTGCTCCTGTTGAAATATAACAGGAAGATATTTGAGATCACACTTGAAACATGTCCTAATTTTTCTTTCCAGAGCACAAACCATAATTTCTATAACAAGATGAACCCCATCATTTTGTTCCTTTTTAAATTAAATGTTTTAAGTGTTACCAGTTTAGTCCAATCAAGATGGCTTCAGGTGTGCCATACTTTTGTCATAAGTAAGGCTGTTAGCACTCTAGTTGTTCTTTAGAACACTCTGGGAAGCTGCAGTAGAACACAAAGGAATCAACTGACAGTCTCTGCCCTTGTTGGATGTACATGTTTTACTGAGAATGTCAGACTTCATTCTCACATGACTGAGAAAGATAATGTGAATTTACAGAAAATATGCTCTCATTTTAGCTTCTGGGGCACCTTCCAAAACTGTATGGGACAATCATGTGAAAATAGTTTTCTCTCAAACATGATTCATGATATCCCAGCAGAAGGTTTTTCACAGGGTAAAATCACCTTAGAACACACCACAATTCCTGAAATTAGTATGGTACCATCAACAAATGAATTCTAATGTAACTAAAGTCTGTTATCACCCTTTATAGTTCTCCTTTTGGTAACCCTCAAAATCTTCGATTCACTACAATGCATTTCAAAGGGGTACTATCATTTATATTGGTCCCAAGATGGCTGCCAGCAATTCCAGGATGAAGTGCTGACAGCCAATCAGATCTCACGATGACATGTGTGGTTAGGCTCCGCCCAGATATATATGTGTTTTTACTTTTGATTTTCTCAGCAACTACTGAACGGATTTACACCATTTAACAAAAGGGTTATTTTTGAACCAAGAACTACCTCTTTGCCAAATTTGGTGTAATTCCGTTCAGCAGTTCGGGCTGTAGCCTTGCATAAAGTTTCCTATGGGAAATTGATTTTTGACTCTTATTTTTTTAATTTCTCCGCAACTACTGAACGGATTTACACCATTTAACAAAAGGGTTCTTTCTGAACCAAGAACTACCTCTTTGCCAAATTTGGTGTAATTCCGTTCAGCAGTTCGGGCTGTAGCCGTGTCTAAAGTTTCCTATTGGAAAATGAATGGGGAAAACACGTTTTGGGACCCCCTTTTTCTCGGCCCCCGCTGACGAATCACCCTGAGACTTTCAGGGTAGGAGCGGACCGGAGCGGGCCATAAAGTTTGAAAATTTCGCGAAGATTCGTCAACCGACGCAAGAGTTATTTCAAATAGAATGTCGCGGATTTCCTATGGAAAATAGGTCCTAACTATAACTATCTACTGGCGACCGCCAGTAGATAATATATGTGTATATATATATATATATATATATATATATATATATATATATATATATATTACCTACTGGCGGTCGCCAGTAGGTAGTTATAGTTAGGACCTAGTTTCCATAGGAAAAGCGTTTTTTCTCTTCCCAATAACTTTGGCGTCGTTTGACGAATCTTTGCGACATTTTCAAAACTAGTGGGGCGCTCCGGTCAGCTCCTGTCTTGAAAGTTTCGGGATGATTCGTCAAGCGGGGGCCGAAAAAAAAGGGGGGTCCCAAAACACATTTTCCCCATGTAAATTTCCATAGGAAACTTTAGACACAGCTACAGCCCGAACTGCTGAACGGAATTACACCAAATTTGGAAAAAAAGGTAGGTCTTGGTTCAGAAAGAGCCCTTTTTGTTAAATGGTGAAAATCCGTTCAGTAGTTCCTGAGAAATTAAAAAAAAGAAAACTTTCGATATCTGGGCAGAGCCTAAACTCCTGAGCACGAGCTTGCCTCTGATTGGCTGCCAACATTTCAAACCAGGAAGTGTTAGCAGCCATATTGTGCCTCAGACGAGGGAGAAGGAAAAAGGTAAAAAAAAAGATTAAAAACAAGAAAAGGGGGCAGGATAAAAACACCCTGACCCCCCAGGCCTGCTCAGGGGGTCCCACAGGGACCGCCACCTCCCCGGGGCTTCTTAAAAAATGAAGGCATGGGGGTCCCACCCCCCCATGCTGCCCCGGGGACCGCCACCTCCCTGGGGCCTTTTTAATTGGGTATGGGGGGCACACGGCCCCCCGCAGCCCCGGGGACCACCACCTCCCCGGGGCTCTATTTCTTTTATATTTAAAGATGGTTGGGGGGGCAAGAGCCCCCCCACATGCCCCGGGGACCACCACCTCCCTGGGGCACAGACTTAATTGAATGCGGGGGTCTGTAGCGGACCCCAAGGCCCCGGGGACCACCACCTCCATGGGGCTATGTAAATTGAGGGAGGGGGGCCACGCGGCCCCACTCCTGGAGCCCTCCATGGCCCTGGGGAGTGCCACCCCACAGGGCCAGCTCCTGCAGTGTCCCAGGGTGCCCACCCACGGGACACTGCTGTTTGCTATGGCAGTTTTTAGAGAAAGAAGAACCTGACCGTCAGATTGTATACCGCTATTTATTTTTATGCGGAGGAAAGCAAAGACCATCAATTCATATGCTTCCTGTTTATCAATCACATATCTTCATATTTCTTTACATGTGCATTTTATAAGAAACATTAAGTGCATATCAAAGATAAATACATTCCATATACATGAACCTACTTAAGTGTGAATAATGTGAACATATACAAAATCAAATATAAAACAATTACACAAATTTCAAAGAATTACACCAGCAGATGTACTGATATGGATTATTTGTTCTATAGCAGTTCCTCAAAGCAATATCTTTAGAAAGTTTGTAAGGAACTACAGCCACACGGGAAAAAGATGGAAAGTACTGTTCTGTGGGGCTCATTAAACATCATACGCCCTCTCCAGAAGTACGAATTTTTTCAAAGTGCCCTCTGTGGCATGATTTCAGGAAATTGCCGACGCGTTTCCAATCCCTAGGATTAATCACGGGATTTTCATCAGGGCTAAAAGCACGGTGTAACCTATAAGTGAAATTAAAGATAAAAAATTACCTAAAAAATATGCCCAACCTTGACTCTATACTGTGATGTTATATCGCTGCCTATGGCATTTAAAATACCTGAAATTGAAGGTCGGTTTCGCTAATTTTGTTGGAGTTCAAATCGCACCTTTATAAAGTTTTCTTTAAATTCCAGGACCTAGAACAACCAGGACATTCTGTATCAGTGATGTGAATTTTGTTACTTTGTATCCCCCATTAATCGAAGGTAAGAATTCTAGAACTCACGGTTAAATCCACTTGGGATGACCGGAATGATTTTTTCGCTGTCACTCAATATTCAGAATGAATCAATAAAGTTTTAAACTCCGGGTGAATTTTCACGTTAGCTGTAGGGAAGGAGAAGCGAGTGAGTAATTGTTTGATATTACAACACCCTAAATCAATTAAAGGAGCTTAAACGGCAACCTTAATGCACTTACTTGTCAGTGTGTGCACTCGTTTTCATAAATCATTTGGAACGGCGTGTTATAACATCGCACGCCGTGTTTCTAAAAAGAAAACACATATGGGTTACCGCGCGCGTTTGTGACGTTATTTTAACATGGCACAAACGCAGTTCACAGCCCCCCCGCAGCCCCGGGGACCACCACCTCCCCGGGGCTCTATTTCTTTTTTATTTAAAGATGGTTGGTGGGGCAAGAGCCCCACTACATGCCCCGGGGACCACCACCTCCCTGGGGCACAGACTTAATTGAATGCGGGGGTCTGTAGCGGACCCCAAGGCCCCAGGGACCACCACCTCCATGGGGCTATGTAAATTGAGGGAGGGGGGCCACGCGGCCCCACTCCTGGAGCCCTCCATGGCCCTGGGGAGTGCCACCCCACAGGGCCAGCTCCTGCAGTGTCCCGGGGTGCCCACCCACGGGACACTGCTGTTTGCTATGGCAGGGCGGGAGCCGTGCAGCTCCCGCCCTGCCATAGCAAATGCTGGTTTGGATTTTGGAAGCGAGAGCAGGGAAACCTGCTCTCGCTTCCAAAATCCAACCAGATTGCTTTTCCACAAAGGGAGCTGCATGTCTGCAGCTCCCCCTGTGGAAAAGCAATGCCGGCTCCCGCAGGAGGCAGGGAGCCGGCAGGACCGTGGGGGCATTGGGGCTCCCCCCATGGTTCCATTCACAGAGGCCAGGTCCCGGGGGATGGGGTCCCTGGGGCCATAATTGGCCTGAGGAGGGGGCCACGCAGCCCCCCTCCATATAAAAATAAATAAATAAATAAAAAAAGTCTGGCCATGCCCCAGGGGATGGGGTCCCCGGGGCCGAAATTGGCCTTGGAAGGGGGGCCACACGGCACCCTTCCCGTTTTTTTTATAAAAAAAAAAAAATAGGGGTCAGGCCCTGGGGGATGGAGTCCCCAGGGCCACAATAAAGTAAAAAAAAGAGGGGCCACACAGCTTGTGAAAAAACAAAAGCAAGAAAAAAAGCTGGCATCTCGCCGGAGGCCACGCCCCCTTTCTCCACCACTCTGCAAACGCACCCCCTGGTGCATTGTTAGATGGGGAATTAATTCCCCTTGAATACTGAGGGTCCCTGGGGGCCAACTAGCCCACCAGGTACCTCCAGTAAGCGCCAGAAGCTGCGTTTGCAGAGTGGTGTACAAAGGGGCGTGGCCTCCGACCACCTCTCTGCAGCGCAACTCTGTGGCACTTAATGGAGGTGCCTGGTGGGCTAGTTGGCCCCCAGGGACCCTCAGAATTCAAGGGGACTTAATCCCCCAACTTACAATGCGCCAGGGGGCACGTTTGCACAGTTTTGCAGGGAGGGGGCGGGGCCTAACAGAACAAGTGTGCAAACGCACCCCCTGGCGCATTGTAAATTGGGGGATTAAGTCCCCTTGAATCCTGAGGGTCCCTGGGGGATAAACTAGCCCACCAGGTACCTCCAGTACGCGCCACAGAGCTGTGTTGCAGAGAGGTGGTCCGAGGCCACGCCCCTTTTTACACCACTCTGCAAACGCGCCTCTTGGCGCACTGCTGCTCGGGGGATGAAGTCCACTTGTGTCCTGAGGTCCTCAGGACACAAGAGGACCTCATCGCCCCACCACCAGTGCGCCAAGAGGCGCGTCTGCAGAGAGGTGGTCCGAGGCCACGCCCCTTTTTACACCACTCTGCAGACGCGCCTCTTGGCGCACTGGTGGTGGGGCGATGAGGTCCTCTTGTGTCCTGAGGACCTCAGGACACAAGTGGACTTCATCCCCCGAGCAGCAGTGCGCCAAGAGGCGCGTTTGCAGAGTGGTGTAAAAAGGGGGCGTGGCATCAGACCACCTCTCTGCAATCCAGCTCTGTGGCGTATACTGGAGGTACCTGGTGGGCTAGTTGGCCCCCAGGGACCCTCAGTATTCAAGGGGAATTAATTCCCCTACTAACAACGCACCAGGGGGCGCGTTTGCAGAGTGGTGGAGAAAGGGGGCGTGGCCTTTGTCTACCTCTCAGCAATCCCACTGCGTGGGGCTTACTAGAGGTAAGAGGTAGGCTAGTTGGCCCCTAAAGGACCCCCAGCAGCAAAGGGGACTTCAATCCCCATCCAAGAGCATGCCAGGGAGCGCGTTTTTAGAGTGGTGGGCAAAGGGGGCGTGGCCTGCTCTTCAAACTTAGCAATGCTGCTGTGTGGAACTTACTGGAGGTAATAGGAGGGGTAGTTGGCCCCCAAGGATGTCCTTGGGGGCCAACTACCCCTCTTGTTACCTCCAGTAAGTCCCACACAGTGGGATTGCTAAGACATCTTCGGAGGCCATGCCCCCCATTCTCCACCATTCTGCAAACGCACCTCCTGGCAGACTACGGGATGGGGGATGAAGTCCAATTTACTCCTGAGGGCCTTTGGGGGCCAAGAAGCCCTACTGGTACCTCCTGTAAGCCCTACGCACCGGAATTCCTGAGCGCTGGTCGGAGGCCCAGCACCCTTTCTCCACCACTCTGCAAACACGACTACTAGTTAAAGAAGTGTTTGCAATGTAATAGGTTTCGCATTTGCGAAAATTAGAGCTATTGGCGTTGTAAATGCAAAAGTTTTTTACTAATCTTTTTTGGAGTGGAGTGGATGTACGTTGTGTGTAGTGGAATTATGTGGTATGTTGTGCAGTGAAATTATGTGGATAGAAAGTATGTGGTATTTAGTGTATAGGAATTATGTAGACTGGGATTATGTGTTATGGAGAGTAATTATGTAGTATGGTAGTCTGTGTTGTGGAGTGGTAACCTCAGGTTTAGTCTTCCTCGTTTCCATAGAAGCTCAACTATGAACTCAGTGAGACAAAAAAGATGGAATCACTGAGGAGCACTTGTGGACCTAGTCAGAGGTATGAGCAGGGCCACTGGAATTATGTGACTGTTTGGCTGAACCGACTTTCGCACAATTATACATTTTCTGCATTAGCCACATAATTCATCATCTGCACCCTAATCTGCAGATTTGAACAAAAAAAGCCTTGTTTCTAGCTGAAACGGGTCAAACGTTACCAAAAATGCAGCGACAAGTGTTGCAGCGTGGTGGAAGGCTCTTTGCAAACCTAGAATGGTGACGTGTTACTTATTGCTAAATGTGGGTGTTAAATTGGTACTAATGGTGTGCAAGCCACTCTTGCTTCCCTCTGCGCCTCTCTTGCCTCTTTCTGCATTTCTGTTGCTTCTTTCTGCACGTTTCTTTCTTTTTCTGCACTTCTCTTGACCTCATTCTGCAAATCTCATGTACTTTCTGCACCTCTCTTCCCTCTTTCTGCACGTCTGTTGCCTCTTTCTGCACATCATTTGCTTCTTTCTGCACCCCTGTTGTCTCTTTCTGCACTCGTCTTCCCTCTTTCTGTACCTTTCCTGCCTGTTTTTCCATCTCACTTGCCTCTTTCTGCACTTTTCTTGCTTCTTTCTACACCTCTGTTGCTTCATTCAGCAATTCTCTTGCCTCTTTGTGCACTTCTCTTGCTTATTTCTGCACCTCTCTTGCCTCTTTTTGCACCTCTGTTGGCTCTTTCTGCACCTCACTTGCTCCTTTCTACACTTCTCTTGCCTCTTTCTGCACCCCTGTTGCTTCATTCTGCACTTTCCATGCTTCTCTCTGCACCTGTCTTGCTTCTTTCTGCACCCCTGTTATCGATTTATGTACCTCTTTTGACTCTTTCTGCACTTTTCTTGCCTTTTTCAGCACGTCTCTTCCATATTTCTGCACGTCTGTTGCCTCTTTCTCCACCTCATTTGCTTCTTTCTGCTCCCCTGTTGTCTCATTCTGCACTCGTCTTCCCTCTTTCTGTACCTTTCCTGCCTGTTTTTGCATCTCACTTGCCTCTTTCTGCACTTTTCTTGCTTCTTTCTACACCTCTGTTGCTTCTTTCAGCAATTCTCTTGCCTCTTTCTGCACTTCTCTTGCCTGTTTCTGCACTTCTCTTGCCTCTTTTGCACCCCTGTTGCTTCATTCTGCACTTTCCATGCTTCTTTCTGCACCTGTCTTGCTTCTTTCTGCACCCCTGTTATCTATTTATGTACCTCTTTTGCCTCTTTCTGCACTTTTCTTGCCTTTTTCTGTACCTCTCTTCCCTCTTTCTGCACATCTGTTGCCTCTTTCTGCACCTCATTTGCTTCTTTGTGCACCCCTGTTGTCTCTTTCAGCACTCGTCTTCCCTCTTTCTGTACCTATCCTGCCTGTTTTTGCATCTCACTTGCCTCTTTCTGCACTTTCTTGCTTCTTTCTCCACCTCTGTTGCTTCTTTCAGCAATTCTCTTGCCTCTTTGTGCACTTCTCTTGCCTGTTTCTGCAACTCTCTTGCCTCTTTTTGCACCTCTGTTGGATCTTTCTGCACCTCACTTGCTCCTTTCTACACTTCTCTTGCCTCTTTCTGCAACCCTGTTGCTTCATTCTGCACTTTCCATGCTTCTTTCTGCACCTGTCTTGCTTCTTTCTGCACCCCTGTTGTCTCTTTATGTACCTCTTTTGACTCTTTCTGCACTTTTCTTGCCTTTTTCTGCACTTCTCTTCCCTCTTTCTGCACGTCTGTTGCCTCTTTCTGCACCTCATTTGCTTCTTTGTGCACCCCTGTTGTCTCTTTCAGCACTCGTCTTCCTCTTTCTGTACCTTTCCTGCTTGTTTTTGCATCTCACTTGCCTCTTTCTGCACTTTTCTTGCTTCTTTCTCCACCTCTGTTGCTTCGTTCAGCAATTCTCTTGCCTCTTTGTGCACTTCTCTTGCCTGTTTCTGCAACTCTCTTGCCTCTTTTTGCACCTCTGTTGGCTCTTTCTGCACCTCACTTGCTCCTTTCTACACTTCTCTTGCCTCTTTCTGCACCCCTGTTTCTTCATTCTGCACTTTCCATGCTTCTTTCTGCACCTGTCATGCTTCTTTCTGCACCCCTGTTGTCTCTTTATGTACCTCTTTTGACTCTTTCTGCACTTTTCTTGCCTTTTTCTGCACCTCTCTTCCTTCTTTCTGCACGTCTGTTGCCTCTTTCTGCACCTCATTTGCTTCTTTCTGCACCCCTGTTGTCTCTTTCTGCACTCGTCTTCCCTCTTTCTGTACCTTTCCTGCCTGTTTTTGTATCTCACTTGCTTCTTTCTGCACTTTTCTTGCTTCTTTCTACACCTCTGTTGCTTCTTTCAGCAATTGTCTTGCTTCTTTGTGCACTTATTTTGCCTGTTTCTGCACTTCTCTCTTTCTACCCTGTTGCTTCATTCTGCACTTTCCATGCTTCTTTCTGCACCTGTCTTGCTTCTTTCTGCACCCCTGTTGTCTCTTTATGTACCTCTTTTGCCTCTTTCAGCACTTTTCTTGACTTTTTCTGCACCTCTCTTCCCTCTTTCTGCACGTCTGTTGCCTCTTTCTGCACATCATTTGCTTCTTTCTTCAGCCCTGTTGTCTCTTTCTGCACTTGTCTTCCCACTTTCTGTACCTTTCCTGCCTGCTTTTGCATCTCACTTGCCTCTTTCTGCACTTTTCTTGCTTCTTTCTACACCTCTGTTGCTTCTTTCAGCAATTCTCTTGCCTCTTTGTACACATCTCTTGCCTGTTTCTGCACTTCTCTTGCCTCTTTCTGCACACCTGTTGCTTCATTCTGCACTTTCCATGCTTCTTTCTGCACCCGTCTTGCTTATTTCTGCACCCCTGTTGTCTCTTTATGTACCTCTTTTGCCTCTTTCTGCACTTTTCTTGCCTTTTTCTGCAGTTTTCTTCCCTCTTTCTGCACGTCTGTTGCCTCTTTCTGCACCTCATTTGCTTCTTTCTGCACCCCTGTTGTCTCTTTATGCACTTGTCTTCCCTCTTTCTGTACCTTCACTGCCTGTTTTTGCATCTCACTTGCCTATTTCTGCACTTTTCTTGCTTCTTTCTACACCTCTGTTGCTTCTTTCAGCAATTATCTTGCCTCTTTGTGCACTTCTCTTGCCTGTTTCTGCACTTCTCTTGCCTCTTTCTGTACCCCTGTTGCTTCATTCTGCACTTTCCATGCTTCTTTCAGCACCTTTCTTGCTTCTTTCTGCACCCCTGTTGTCTCTTTATGTACCTCATTTGCCTCTTTCTGCACTTTTCTTGGCTTTTTCTGCACCTCTCTTCCCTCTTTCTGCACGTCGGTGGCCTCTTTCTGCACCTCATTTGCTTCTTTCTGCACCCCTGTTGCTTCTTTCTGCACTCGTCTTCCCTCTTTCTGTACCTTTCCTGCCTGTTTTTGCATCTCACTTGCCTCTTTCTGCACTTTTCTTGCTTCTTTCTACACCTCTGTTGCTTCTTTCAGCAATTCTATTGCCTCTTTGTGCACTTCTCTTGCCTGTTTCTGCACCTCTCTTGCCTCTTTGTGCACCTCTGTTGGCTCTTTCTGCACCTCACTTGCTCCTTTCTACACTTCTCTTGCCTCTTTCTGCACCCCTGTTGCTTCATTCCGCACTTTCCATGCTTCTTTCGGCACCTGTCTTGCTTCTTTCTACACCCATGTTGTCTCTTTATGTACCTCTTTTGCCTCTTTCTGAACTTTTCTTGCCTGTTTCTTTACCTCTCTTCCCTCTTTCTGCACGTCTGTTGCCTCTTTCTCCACCTCATTTGCTTCTTTCAGCACCCCTGTTGTCTCTTTCTGCACTCGTCTTCCCTCTTTCTGTACCATTCCTACCTGTTTTTCCATCTCACTTGCCTTTTTCTGCACCTGTCTTGCTTCTTTCTGCACCCCTGTTGTCTCTTTATGTACCTCTTTCACCTCTTTCTGCACTTTTCTTGGCTTTTTCTGCGCCTCTCTTCCCTCTTTCTGCACGTCTGTTGCCTCTTTCTGCCCCTCATTTGCTTCTTTTTGCACCCCTGTTGTCTCTTTCTGCACTCGTCTTCCCTCTTTCTGTACCTTTCCTACTTGTTTTTCCATCTCACTTGCCTCTTTCTGCACTTTTCTTGCTTCTTTCTACACCTCTGTTGCTTCTTTCAGCAATTCTCTTGACTCTTTGTGCACTTCTCTTGCCTGTTTCTGCACCTCTCTTGCCTCTTTTTCCACCTCTGTTGGCTCTTTCTGCACCTCACTTGCTCCTTTATACACTTCTCTTGCCTTTTTCTGCACCCCTGTTGCTTCATTCTGCACTTTCCATGCTTCTTTCTGCACCTGTCTTGCTTCTTTCTGCACCCCTGTTGTCTCTTTATGTACCTCTTTTGCCTCTTTCTGCACTTTTCTTGCCTTTTTCTGCAGTTCTCTTCCCTCTTGCTGCACGTCTGTTGCCTCTTTCTGCACCTCATTTGCTTCTTTCTGCACCCCTGTTGTCTCTTTCTGCACTCGTCTTCCCTCTTTCTGTACCTTTCCTGCCTGTTTTTGCATCTCACTTGCCTCTTTCTGCACGTTTCTTGCTTCTTTCTACAACTTTGTTGTTTCTTTCAGCAATTCTCTTGCCTCTTTGTGCACATCTCTCGCCTGTTTCTGCACTTCTCTTGCCTCGTTTTGCACCCCTGTTGCTTCATTCTGCACTTTCCATGCTTCTTTCTGCACCCGTCTTGCTTAATTCTGCACCCCTGTTATCTCTTTATGTACCTCTTTTGTCTCTTTCTGCAGTTTTCTTGCCTTTTTCTGCACCTCTCTTCCCTCTTTCTGCACGTCTGTTGCCTCTTTCTGCACCTCATTTGCTTCTTTCTGCACCCCTGTTGTCTCTTTCTGCACTTGTCTTCCATCTTTCTGTACCTTTCCTGCCTGTTTTTGCATCTCACTTGCCTCTTTCTGCACTTTTCTTGCTTCTATGTACACCTCTGTTGCTTCTTTCAGCAATTCTCTTGCCTCTTTGTGCACTTCTCTTGCCAGTTTCTGCACCTCTCTTACCTCTTTTTTTGCACCTCTGTTGGTTCTTTCTGCACTGCTCTTGCTTCTTTCTGCACCTCATTTGCCTCTTTCTGCACTTCACTTGCTTTTTTCTGCACCTCTCTTGCCTCTTTCGGCACCTGTGTTGCTTCTTTCTCTACTTCTCTTGCCTCCTTCTGCACCTCTTAGTTAGAGGTAGTTTCAATGCCCCTGCCCTATTATGTACTAGGGCCGTACAGGGGAGGTCATGCCAATCACAGGGGTACCCCAACCCATAGTGTACCCTAGTGTATGTAGGTGTTTTCACTGTATTCTAAGTGTCTTTCAGCATAGCACTAGCACCGGGCCTGGTTAGTCATTGTCAGTTACCACCAGTACCAGTCAGCAAAAAGTTGGGGGCACAGGATGACTTTGCAACAAGGCCTCTTTCGGCTCCTCTGTTAGTTCTTTGTGCACATCTCTTGCTTCTTTCTGCACCTTTCTTCGACTTTCTGGACTTCTGTTGCCTCTTTCTGCATTTCTCTTGCTTCTTTCTGCACCTTTCTTCTTCTTTCTGCACATGTCTTACCTTTGTAGGCATAGTTAGAAATTAGCATTTAAAAAACCTTTGAAATTCACTGAAAAAACCACAGGTTTCAGGGACGTTATAGTGAGAAATTAGCATTTAAAAAACCTTTGAAATTCACTGAAAAAACCATAGGTTTCAGGGACGTTATAGGTAGAAATGAGCATTTAAAAAACTTTAGAAATTCACTGAAAAAAACACAGGTTTCGGGGACGTTATAGTTATTTGGACATTTCACTCGTACAAAACCAGAGAAATTCAGCCGTTATAGTTATAACTCGCGCCCCCGCAATGCACTGCTGATGACGTCACATATTACATCATTCATGACATGGTCAGTGACATCACTGATGACATCTCAAATGACATCACTGATGACATCACTGATTACATCATCCACGTGATAATCTGATGTACCTCCTCATACCCTAATATAACCTTTGATACACCCACTCTAAAATACGGACTACCATTTTCGAAACCATAGACACACCAATACCAGCTAGTACAAACCCACTCACTAATTCCTAGGTCTACACACACATCCACTCATTCACCCATACAGTCACTCATACATGCAGTCAACCATCAATACGGCACTATCATATGCACTCACATATCTATACAGACACTCACACACCACCACTCATCCATAGAGTTATTCATACACCTTGTCAGTCATGCAAAGAATCACACTCCCATTTACTCACCTATACAGTTATACACACACCACCTCACTTATTCAAACATATACTAACACATACTTACTCTCTTATACAATAACTAATACAAGCACACACTCATCCATACAGTCACTCTCACAATCACTCACTCTCACATATAGTCATTTATATACTCCAACACTTACATATACTGCCTTTCACATATGCAGTTACTCACACATGTACCACGGAGGCACCCATTCACTTACCAACACACCGATACACACACTCACCCACCCATACAGCCCTTCACAGATACACTCTTGAACCCATACACCCAGTGAATCACCCACTCACACATCTATGCACAGAGTCACACCCCCCCACCCACCCACACAGATACTCAGGCACCCATACAGATACTCAGACAACCAATCAATAACCCATATAGACCCTCATTTAGCTACTAACCAACCCATGCAACCGCTTACACACCAACTAACAAACTAAACTGTGTAAATGTTTGTATCAGTCACTAACCCATGCATTCAGTAAGACACATTTAATCACTCACTTATACAATCAGTCACGCACCTACTAAATCATCCATTCAGACACTTATACACCCACTCATTCTTCAATACACCTTGGCCTATATATATATATAAACATATTTAAACTTTACAGAAACACACAGTCACTGGATGATGTAATCAGTGATGTCATTTGAGATGTCATCAGTGATGTCATCAGTGATGTCACTGACCATGTCATGAATGATGTAATATGTGACGTCATCAGCAGTGCATTGCGGGGCGCGAGTTATAGTTAGCTGAACTAACTATAACGGCCGAATTTCTCTGGTTTTGTACGAGTGAAATGTCCAACTAACTATAATGTCCCTGAAACCCATGGTTTTTCAATGAATATATATATATATATTCTATACAATAGCAAAGGCAAAATCTCCTTCCTTTAAATCTCAATGCTCCTGCAGTGCAGATTAAACTCTGCTGCACAACCATATAATGTGCTGATATCCAGTGTCTGTTTATTTCTTTTGTCCCATTCCTCTTTCCTCTGGGCTACTTCTAATGTACACGTTGTTAGCCTTATGTTTGCAGTGAGATCAGGGAAACTTGGAAGCTTACATCATTCCTTTTGAATTTGTCTCACAAAGTTAGTGCATCTTGAAAATATAGTGCCCACGTGAATGGTAATGAACTTAAGGACTATAAATTTAGGGATGTTTCAAGATTCAGCCATGGAGTTGCTTCCCTCACTTGGTGAGTAGAGTATTAAGGTGGTATTAGTGAGTTCAGAGTGGTCGGAATAGTAATAGAGACACAAACAGAAGTGGCTACCAGAAATCAGTGAAATGCACAAATGAGGTATTCTCACAATTCTAAACACATGTGTTAGTAATTGCAAGATCAAAATAAAAAATATATCTATAAATTAGGTGCAAAAACCTAGGAGGCAACCTGTGCAAATATAATTTGCACTATGGAATTTTTAAACATAAACTTTATGCTATATTTTAAATGAGAACCTAAATGAATGTCATAATCATACAAGTAGTCATTTCACCCTACTGAGGTATTTAGAATCACAGATACCTAAAGGAAATCAAAACAATAACCTTATTGCACAGCAGAATTTTTAAGTGTGTCTGTTTTCCTTTGCCATTACATTAAAATATATTGAACAAAAAATGCTAAGTGTGTCATTTGACTAGTATTGACTATAAACCCACTAACATTACCAAAGAAACTGCTAAATCTCCTATGCTATGATCATGTGAACTATACCCTTCATTAGTGCAGTCTGCAGAACCTCTCATATGACTCCGGTGCTCATATAGAGGCTTGGTGTGTTATTTCCCTGCACATCTTTCACCAGGTTAAATTTGGCCAAAATTGAGTGCAGAAAAACTGCCGGAATGAATTTGGAGCATTACATAAAAGAACTAATTTGCTTCCTATTCGAAATTATCAGATAATTTCTAATGATGCCCAATGACACCACTGCATTCTACACCACTGCACTCTCCTCTACACCACTCCACTCTGCACAACTGTACTCAACGCAACTGCACTCTAAGCCCCTCTACTCAACAACACTCTACTCTATTCCAATGCACTCTACGCCACTCTACACCCCTGCACACTACACCGCTGAACTCTACGCCACTCTACTCTGCACTACTGCATTATAGTCCAATGCACTCTGTGCCACTCCATTCTACTCTGCATCACTTCACTATATGCCACCGAATTCTGCAGCCCTCCACTCTACGCCACTGCACTCTATGCCACTGCACTCTACAGCACTATATTATACTTTGCACACACTCTATGCCACTCTACTCTGTGCCACTCTACTCTACTGTGCACCACTGTACTCTATGCCACTGCACTCTACGGCACTATATTCTACTTTGCACCATTCTATGCCACTCTACTCTGTGCCACTGTACTCTACTGTGCACCACTGTACTCTATGCCACTGTACTCTATGCCACTCTACTCTGCACCACTCCACCCTGCACCACTGTAATCCATGACACTGCACTCTACTGGGAAATACTCTGATTTACGCCACTTCAAAGTACAAAGCTGAATTGTACGCTGCTGAATCCTATGCCTCTGCACTTTACGCCACTGTACTCTACTCCACTATACTCTGCAACATTCTAGGACAATGCACTCTGCACCAGTCCACTTTACTCTACCCCACTCCAGTGTACACCAGTCTACGTGACTCCACTGTATGCAACTCCAATACATCAATCAATCAATCAATCAGGGGTTTATTTAGCGCGCTACTCTCCCGTGAGGGTCTCAAGGCGCTGGGGGGGGGTTGCAGCTCTGGATCAGTCGAAGAGCCAGGTTTTGAGGTTCATCCTGAGGGTGTGCAGAGTGGGGGAGCGTCTGATGTTGACTGGGAGTTCGTTCCAGGTCTTTGCTGCTACGTAGGAGAAGTCTCTTCCACCTGCTCTGGTTCTGCGGATGCGTGGGGTCTCTGCCAGGGCGAGGTCGGCAGAGCGGAGGTTCCTTTCGGTACATGGAAGGAGACTCTTTCGTTGAGGTGTTTGGGTCCAATGTTGTGGAGGGATTTGTAGGCGTGGGTGAGTAGCTTGAAGGTTACTCTTTTCTTGATGAGGAGCCAGTGGAGGTCTCGTAGGTGCCGGGTCATGTGCTTGTGACGTGGGGTTCTGAGGATGAGTTTGGCTGCAGTATTCTGGATGGTTTGGGGCTTGTGTAGCAGGGTCTTGTTGATTCCAGTGTAGATGGCGTTGCCGTAGTCCAGTCTGCTGGTTATGAGTGCATGGGTGACGATCTTTCTGCATTCGGGGGGATCCACTTGAAGGTCTTGCGGAGGATGCCAGGATGCAGAGGGTGTTGAAGCAGGTGGAGGCGACGGCGTTGATCTGGCGGGTCAAGGTGAGGGAGGAGTCTAGGATGATGCCGAGCTTCTGGGCGTGATCCGTAGGGGTGGGAGAGTTTCCGAGGGCAGGGGGCCACTAGGAGCTGTCCCATGCAGTGGGGGAGGGTCCAAGAACGAGGACCTCTGTCTGTCGAGGGTGTGTCCAGCTCTGTGGGTGGGGGAGGAGACGAGCTGCTTCAGTCCGAGGTTGCCGAGGTTGTCAAGGAGGGTGGTGGAGTCGGGGTCGCTGCGGTTGTCGAGGTGGAAGTTCAGGTCTCCGATGAGGATGTAGTCCATGGAGGCGATGGCGTGGGGTGCGGTGAGGTCGGCATTGTTGGTGGCGGAGGAGGCGTGAGGCCTGGGGGTTCTGTAGATGAGGGTCCCGCGCAGCGTAGTTCTGGGGTATGGATCTGGAAGTGGAGGTGCTCAGTGTTGGAGAGGGGGTCACACGTGCTGGAGGTGGAGAGTCAGAGGGAGTTCGTGTGTGCAATGGCGAGTCCTCCTCCTGGGTGGTGGGGGTGGTCCTTTCTTAGGATCTTGTATCCCTCAGGGATGGCGGTGGCGATGTCGGGGGCGGAGGTGGCGTTGGTCCATGTTTCTGTGAAGAAGGCGATGTCTGGCGAGAGTGTGTCAAGCAGGTCCAAGATCTCTATGGTGTGTCTGTGTAGGGAGCCCACGTTGAGGAGGATGAATGTCAGGGCTTCAGTGGTGCGAGCGTCCGGCGTGGGTTCAGCGGTGGTGGGGGCGCTATTGATTTTGAAGGATTTTCGGCAGTGTAGGCAGGAGAACTGGCCGTGGGTGGAGTACGGCATCGATCTTTGGCAGTTGTTGTTCCTTCTGGGGTCGAGTGCGAGGAGAGCGGAGGAGTTGTAGCTGAGGGGGGTCATAGATCCAGGCTTCCTGGCGCTGGCCGTGGTCGGGTCATGGACGGGCACAGACGGGCTTGCCTTAGGCACTCCTTCGGCGTGCCAGCGGCGTGACCGCGCAGCGGCCGCCATTAAATAGGGGAGGGGGGCAGGACGAGGTGCTGGGAGGCAGGAGCGGGGGCTGACCAGGGGGGAGGGGCCGAAGGGGCAGCAGCGGTGGGAAAACCGTCCGCAAATGAAAATAAAATTAAATTAAATTTAACTAGGTGAATGCACCAGGCGGGGAAGAGAGATTACAGTTCCCAAGAAGGGGACACCAGGAGGGTGAAGGCAGAGGCAGGCAGGAAGCTAACAGCAGGCGCGAACCCTCACCACGAGGAGGTCTCGCTACTGCGGCGCAGCGTCGGCACTGCAGAGCTGCTGGGGAGAGAGTTTGACCCAGACCAGAGGTCAAGGTCTTACTCGCACTCCCCCGCAGCGGCCGCCATTAAATAGGGGAGGGGGATGGGATGAGGTGCTGGGAGGCGTGAGCGGGGGCTGACCAGGGGGGAGGGGCTGCATGGGAGCAGCAACGGGAAAACCGGCCGCAAATGAAAATAAAATAAAATTAAATTAAACTAGGTGAATGCACCAGGCGGGGCAGAGAGATTACAGTTCCCAAGAAGGGGACACCAGGCAGGCGAAGGCAGAGGCAGGCAGGAAGCTGACAGCAGGTGCCAACCCTCACCGGGAGGAGGTCTCGCTACTGCGGCGCGGTGACAGCACTGCGGAGCTGCTGGGGAGAGAGTTTGACCCAGACCAGAGGTACCATGATACTCTATGCCGCAACATTCTACTCCAGTCTTTGCCATTACACTCTACAACACTTCACACCTCTCTCCTTTACGCCACTAACTTTTAGCCATGTTGAACAGCAGCCATGCTAGTGTACAACATGGCTAAAACATGTTGCCAAAGTCAATAGCTCTTGCATAGGCGAAACCCATCCGATTTACTAATGCTTGGTTTGTGCTATCTTTATTTTCCCATGTATGCCCTTCCATGTCAGCCTTCCCTTGTCTCCTTGTTATGACTCCTCTTGATCTTTTTTCCAGCGTCTGAATGCAACTAATCAGCAAAATGAAGTTCTATTGCCTTTTTTAAATTTGTAGTTGCATACAGCGCAAACTCTACCCAAAGATATTTATGCACTTTACACAAACTGAACTCTACTCCACTCTACTCTGCACTACTGCATTATAGGCCAATGCACTCTGCGCCACTCTATTCTAATCTGCATCATTTCACTCTATGCCATGCTATGAGCATCACATACATTATTCATAGTCAACCTTGATCTGCATTGGCTTCCCGTGGCTCAACGAGTCAAATTCAAAGCCCTTAGTTTGGCCCATGCAACCCTCCACGGATCTGGCCCGCTCTATCTTAGGAAACGTTTTAGTTTCTTTGCTCCATGATGACATCTGCGTTCAGCCTCGCAATGTCTGGCAGTGATCCCCCGCTTTTGTCTTGCAAGAGTGGGAGGCAGCTCCCTGTCTTTCAGGGCGGCAGTGTTGTGGAATTCCCTTCCATTCGAGTTGCGGAACACTCAAGACCCCAGACTGTTTAGGAAACAATTAAAAACTTTGCTGTTCACCTAAATTTGCAGTTGCTTTCAGCTCCTCACCGTTTTTGTTTTTTTGGGCTTCCGCGCCGGGACACTCTTGAGTAGCCATGCGCGATATAAATGTATATAACATAACATAACATTTATTTTTTAGGCAAGAGGAGATAAGGTTATTTCCCCAGAATCACAGGATGTTGAGCCGACGCCGAGACCTCGAACCTGGTTTCCCAGTTCCAAAGTTGGTAGATCTAGATGTAATAACACCACATCCAATCTCCTTATACTTTCCTCTCGCCTTATGTTATCCTGTTGCCTTGTAATAGTTTTGTGCTTGATGAAGTTCCGACATATAATTTCCAAGAATAGCGTGAACCTGAATAAAGAATGCGTTTATTGTAGAGGTTTATTTAACATGAGATGCTGTTTACAGAAATATATGTGCATGACTAGTTGTTCTATTATAGAAACCATGTTGTGAAAGGAACAGAACAGTTAAGGGAGATAAAGAGACTGTGCAAAACTGCCAAATATTGTTGTCTAGTGTAGAATGCACGAATAGAACTCCAGGAGCAAAAAGTTTAGCAATCTAAAGTTTCTTATCACAATTTATTGGAGCCCTAAATATTACAATTCTAAATTAGTTGGTGTAAAATATAAATGTTGCCAGCTAGCGACATGACAGCATTTTACATGTAGCAAAAGAGGGCCTAGCCTCAGAAATATATTTTTGTAATTAAACAGAAAGAACATAGTCTTTTATAAGAAGATGCCCTTGATATCCTTTTGTTGCACATCTGCCTCCGGAGGATACTTTCGCACAGTGAAAGGTCAAAAATTTAAAGAGATGCGGTTCAACAGGCGTACAACCCCCATTTGGCTAAAAGGGCTTCAGCACCCCCGCCGTGTGCAGTAGCTCGGGCTGCAGCTTTGTGGGGCTTGTCGTGGGGAAAGCCAGTGTAGATCACTGCTTGGGAGCCAGCATTGGAGAAAACATTTTCCTTTTATAAGAGAGACACATTCAGATTCTCCTGCCGCTGGAAAGTGTCTTCAAACGAGCAGTGGAGGTCACCAGTAATTTGTAAAATGCTAGTTCACAGACCCCATCATGGGGGCTTTCAGTGTGCACCCCGGTGCTTTAGCATTCCTTATTGTTTTAAAGGAGAGACAATGATTGCCCATTAACACTGTGATGACTGAGGCAGCATTTGCACTTGAAAGAGGATCACTGCCCTGTTCCCTTCCTTACTGTTAACCTGAGTCCTTTGAAAGCAAAGAAGATACAAATGACAAATTATATTGTATGCAGGGCTTTTGGAAATATGCAATTGTGAGGCTGCGGCATTTTTCACATAACTATAGACCGCGTTTGCCACATAATCCATTGTCTCCTGTATAATATGCCGTTTAAAAAAAAAAAATTCTAGCTCAAACACTTCAAAGGTTACTAAATTCTCAGCAACACGTGTTACTGGGCAGTGGAAGAACCCTTTGCAAAGCTTGACTGATCACCTATCTGTTGCTTATTGCGTTATGCAGGTATTATATTGATACTAATGAGGTGCAAATAATGTCCAGCCAGTGTTAATAAGTGTAAAAATAATAAAATAATGAAGTAATTGAGTTACAAAATGTGCCACATTATGCTGCATAATTATTTTTCTTTCTGCATTGTTTGCTCAATCCTTCCGCTTAATTTGGTCCGCCCCTGTCACATAATTCCAGAGGCCCTAATTGAATATAGCGCTTAGTGTCCATGACAAGGGGTAGCAAGCGCTATATAAATGCAATAAAGGGGAGAACATTTGTTTTGCTTTTTTAAAATGGTGTTTAGTGAGTAAGTGTCCATCGGACAGTCTAGAATTTTTTTACCAACATTATCTTGCATTCTGGGGCACTTGTGTTTTTTCTTCTTCAAAAAATCCCAAGTACTGGCTAAAAAGACAGAACTTGCAAAGCGATATTGGAAAATAGGGATCTGATCATCAGTTACTTTTTTTTAGTGGTTGATGGTAGGTGGCACCTACACTTATTAGTGGGGACAGGGACTTTTAAAAGATGGTCGTAGGTCCTTGCTGCTTGTTTTATCCCTGAAGGAAGATCAGCCATGGCTCAAGCGTTGTTGTTGCCTGAGAGTCTGTCAGGCAGTATTGGCATCAAGGTGATGGTTTGACAATAGCTTCATGTGACACAGTTAGTTTAACACTCATTCAGTTACCCTCTCTGTACAAATGCAACGGAGGAGAGCAGCCCATCACTGTGCTCCTCTACCTCATGATTGCTATCCAGCTCAGTTTGGGTCGGGCGGGATATGTGCACCACAGTAAGGGATACAGGCTGGTTGCAATATTCCACAGCGACTTATCAAGGCTGCAGCACAACCCCATTTAGCAGGTCTCTGCAATATTTCACAGCTACTTATCAAGACTGCAACGCAACCCCATTGAGCAGGTCCCTGGGCCAGCTCGCCACCACTGCTTCAGGCTGAGCTCCCCACTCGAGCAGGCACCACTCTGATAATCTTAACACCATTGTTTTCTTTTTTGCAGAATCTGTGCTCACTGTGACCTTCAGTTTATCCACATATTTAGGAATTACTTTTGCTTCCTTTTCCCCCTCTAATTTTACATATTCTTCCCGCTTTAGCTTTTGACAATTGCCTCCTTTTTGCCCACTAATCGACTTTGCCCTATTCTTTCCACTTTAACTGTTGACTTTTGCCTCCTTGTTCCCCTAATTGACTTTGTCTTATTCTTCCAGCCTTAACTGTTGCTTTTTTGCCTCATGTTCTTCCCCATAACATCAACTTTTTTTCTATTTTTCTTCCCCTATAACTTTAACTTTTTTCCTCCTTTTCTTCCCCCATAACTGCAAACCACTCTTCTCTCCCACACACTCCCCGCTTGCTACCCTCCCACTTCCCACCTTCTCTGGACCCCACCCAGTGCCCCTCCCCCACCCAGGAACCTACTTAATAAAGCTGCCAAAGGCAAGCCCGTCTGTGCCTGTCCATGCCTGAACTTTGCCCAGTGCCATGACTACTGGATTTCCGCCCACCCACATCAACACCAGCACCAAGATAACAAGCTGAACTCCGGACCACACAGCAACTTCTGCAGGCACACGTCCCCACGCACAGTGGCAGGACCCTTCTCCTTTTGACAATGATGCTTCTCCTCCAGTGTCAGTTCACTGTCACACAGGCCACTACCCACCACCACCAATTCAGGAGAAATACAATGCCTCTGAGCAACTCCTGATCACTCCACAAACACGCCACCAAGATCTGGGATACTATCACCTCCCTCACCCCGACATCATCTTTCTCACCAAGACCTGGCTCAACCCTGCATCAGCACTGGACATCGCCACTGCCCTGCCACATCTAACAGATAAAAGATCATACACCAGGACTGCATCAACAAACATGGAGGTGGAATAGCCCTCATACACAAAGAAGCCACGGCCAATAACACTACCCCCACCATGGAAAACCTCAACTTCCAACTCAACACAGACAGCAAGGCCACCATTAGAGGCAGCCTGGCTTCCAGACCACCAAGTCTGCACCCCACCATCCGCGACGCAATCTCTGACTTCATTGCCCCCCCATCCATCAGCTCCAAGAACGTAATATTCGTCGGGACCTCAACTTCCACATCGCCAACCCCAACGACTCCAACACAGCTAACCTGATTAAGAGCATGAACGGTTGTGTGTTTACAGCATGGCCCAATGTAGTTTTCCCTATGTTATTCTAATTTTGCACGTTGTAGGCCGCATTTTCATTTCCACACGTTACTATATAAACATACATGCTTTGTGCCACACTGTACTTTCACACGGAACCTGCATACGTTTTCATGTTCTGTTCTTTTCCTGGGATCTAGTCTGAACACCCTACCAAGGTCAAACAACAATGTTCCCTTGTTACTCGCTCTGGTCAGACACTAGCACCTAGACATAACACAAGAACGCCGCTGCTGTTTAAGAGCACACGTCTTGTCATATTACTCTGTACAAGAGATTAAAACACACACATGGTGAGAGACTTCTGAGACAAGATCACTGCAGCAATTGAGATGTAGAACGTCCATCTGTGTATGCTAAGGTACGGGGTCCACTACTAATCCCAGAGATCTTTGATATATAGTAATTTAGCTTCAGTAGAAAGAGGGAGGGTTTAGGCTAATCTGTCTTATGCCACAACAGGGCTTTTTATAGTATATGGTTCAATATCCATGCTAATAGTGTTTTCGATATGCATTTGTTTTCTAATTGTGGCACGGATAATGCATTTTAGGACACAATTGTTTGAATAAATGTTCTAAACTTCCTTCGTGCCTTTTTATTATCTTATAGTGGACGAGTATGAGTGAGAGAGCGAAAGGGTTTGTCCTGTTACAGCGATCACTGAGAAGGTCGAGAGTGTTGTGCTCTGGGGTGGCAATTCACTTGTTTCTCTGGTAAGGGTAGGAGGGCAAGTGAGGCACTATAGCTAGTCGGATTCTGACTCATAGGTACTGAGGTGGTATGGTGACTCAGTCCCTACATGTAAATGTTCCTTGGTCCCCAGCATAGGTCTGTTTCTGAGCAGAATCACTGCAACCTTGAGTAGTGCTTGTCCACTATACCCTTGCACCTTTTATCAGAGACGTCCATGGTGTTAGGGATTTGTCTTCCACAGTTTTTAGGGAACACCTAGTTCAGTTGGCTTTTCAAGCTTGAATATTAAAAGGTTTATACCCTGATTGTGCTACGCTTGGAATCCATTATTACTTAGTCATGGCTCAGCCCACTTCTATTCCTGTTAACTGCCGTCCGGCAGTAACTCATCGCTTGATGCAAGATGGAGTCCCTGATGCAGGAGCTTCTGTAATTTTTGTTGTGGGGGTGGACGCAGCATTCTGCTTTGAAGTTTTTTATTCCTCAGTCACATTTTTGGCTGTGGACGCAAATGATAATACTTTTCATGAATATACAATGCCCCAGGCACCTAATGCATATCGCCCATATGCACTTCTTGAAATTCCTCTTACCGTCTGGGAACACCAGACTTGGTTTAATGGTGCCCTCCCCCACGTGCTTGGGACTGTTCGTTTGGGTCTCTTAAGTATTGAAAGTGCCACATGGCTGGCACTAGCGGGTTATACCCCGTATCCAGATATGTCTAACATAAATTTAGTGCAGACTCGCGCTTTATACAATATTCTTGTTGTTCTACAAAGACGTCTTATGCAATATATTTCACGTGCTTTACTAGCTGGTCTAGATAGAATTGGCCTGTAGGGTCTGTATTTACTCCTGTAATTATTCATTAAGTTATGGGCAAAAGACCCATGAATCGTGAAGAAATACCATTTTGGATCGCCCAAAATACTTATCAATTTGAAGCTGTGTTTCCCCTTACAGGACCACAAGACAAGCACAGAATATTAACTATGTGCTTACCCACTGGACTGCTTCCCACTCTAGCTGACTGCAACACCTGGGGGACTATTTTTGCCATAGTCTACACTCTTTTTCATAGCACTCCCTCGATGGCCGTACTACCGAACATCCTCAAACAAATACAGAGTGAACATGGGTCAGGTCCTGTCCTTGATTTGGGGTTGAAACTTATGTGTAATATTCCATTGTCTCAAAAATGATTCTTTCTAATGTTAAGGGTGAAGCAGCGTCTTTGGCCATACGCCAGCGACTTACCACAGTGGTGGTAGCCGACCACGAACGTGAGTTGCCTGTCATTATTGCTAATGTATACACATCTTTAGGACATAACAGTTTGGGAACCAGGCCTTCCATACCACCACTTTGCAAGCCTAGCTCTGATAATGATGCCAGACCAGACCATGAGTTTCCTCAAAACCATGGATAAATCTAAACAACAACAACAATCCAGACAACTTGGAGGTTCTCCACCCACGGAGTCCTCTGAAAGATTATACAATTTTTATAATTGCATTAAAATAAAACTCCAGACAGGTATCAGTCATCTGATACATGTTCTCCTCGTTCCCTTCAGGAATCGTCTGACCAACAGTACGACAGAGGAGGGCGATCTGACAAGACAAGACAAGAAGAGTATGTGAAACCAAAACGGGAGACACAGCACTCCTCTGATTTGAATTTGCAGCCTTAACTGCCAAATATGCCACAGATGGTGAAAACCCTCCTCCTGAACAGGAGTTGGGTGGTGACTCTCCTCGACAGTGTGGCAGAAGTCACCATAGAACAGCAGAATCTCCACCAATCTCTAATAACGAAAGCATCTGAAACCTTTATTGCAGTTAAACTGTAGATACCAGCGAAGCCCCTTCAGGCATACTATATCACTTAGATATTCAAATTGAAGGTGATGTTCAATGCACCATTAAAGCAATATTCTTGGACAACTTAACTGAATCTTCTGACATTCTCTTGGCAGAGGTCAATTGGCCCCCACCTTTTGAACTTGCATGGCCCCAGGTTGAGGATGCCATTCTCCCTTCTGTCTCACAACTCGTCCCTGATGAGGTCAGGCATGCTTATGCATCTGAATGGGCCCTTGCTTTGGCCCCTGCTCTTTAGCATAATCATACTGTTTGGGATAAGGAATCCCCTTATCATGTTATTCCTATACGGTCCACACCTCAGGTTCAACCAAGTTATCCTATTAAGCGTGATGCAAAGGTACCCGTTATAGAAATTCTTTCTCAGCTGGAGTACCAGGGAGTAACTGAACCCTGTGTATCTCAAATGAATAATCCTATTTTCCTGTTCTGAAACCAAATCATTCATATGGTATTGTCTTAGATTATAGACATTTGAATAGCCATACCGCTCGTTTGTGGTGCAAAAACCCACAGTATGGCACTTATTAATAATGTGGCCCACAAGAAATATAAATCCTCTCTGGACATTTCAAACATTTATTTCAGTCACAGTTTGGCTCCTGAGAGCTGCGACTGGTCTGCCTTTAGCACCTTAGGCTTTCAAATACACTACACACGGCTTCCTATGGGCTATAAGAACAGCCCAGGAGTATTTGCGGCACAAATTGTGCTGAATATTCATGAAATTGACCCTGATGCTCTGTCCTATATAGATGATATCTACCTGATGGATGATTCATTAAACCCCCTTCTAGCTAGAGTCGATTGCATAATACAGTGATTTGCAGAACTTGGCTACAAGTTTAACTTCAAGAAATCGAATATAGTCTTTTGGTGTCCATTTCTTGGGATATGAACTTACCAATGAAGGTAAAAGTCTTGCCCCTTACTTTCAGGAGAAGTGTGCGCAATTGCAGCCTCCAGGTATGCTTAAAAAATTACAATCCCTGTTAGGATTTTTTAATTTTGGGAGAACATACATACCAGATTATGCACAGCCTATTAAACCACTCTATGCCTTAATACGCCTAGATTTTTCCGCTTCCTCTTGATCACCGAAAAACACTGACACTCTTGGATATTTACAATCTGACTTACTTGAAACACGCCACTTGCATATACGTGTTACTACCACAAATTTGGTCATCCGCGTTTTTCCTCGTGCAATTGGGTTTACATATGTAACCTTCAATGAAGGTGAAACAGTACCTATAGCCCATAAATCACATTTATATTCCCCAGCAGAAATAAGTTTTGCTTCTGCTGAAAAAATACTGACTGCTGTACAGATGGCCATGCTTAAAGAAGGGCCCCTTGCTCAAGGCAAACACATTGTGCCAGCCTTAGAGGCTGTCACAAAAGCTAGCGTTTCTAGCGCAAAAGCCCTTCATCCTCGATGGATACAATGGGATACGTCCTTAACAGCTGCAGATGTAGATTTTGTCTTTGACCCTTCCTTGCAATCACAAGAATTTTTGTAATATGAGCATGCTTATCCTTTATCATCTTCGATTCTGGCTCTTGATCAATATAAATATATTATTTATACTGATGGTTCTGCACAACTTGCTATAGGTTCTAAGCAGCAGCATTCTGCTGCATGCAACATCGTTATTGGTTCTATGTTGGATGGCATTTTTTACTTCCAAACTACTCGCACACAGTCTCAAGGAGACTGCACTGCACAGTTGGCTAAACTGAAGGCTTTGCATCTTGCACTTGAAAATATGGATCCTAAATTCCCCACACTTATTATGTGTGATTTGTATATTGCATACAATCTTTCAATGATAATTTAAATTGTTTGCAATAAAATGAGTTTTGCTATTCCAAGGGTAGCACAATCAAGCACAAACTGCTTTGGGTTAAAGTGACAGTTCTTAAGGATTGGTTGCCACAAACTCATGTTATATATACAGTGAGTCATCAATATGTGGGAGCACATGCTGTAGGGAATTCTTTGGCTGATGAAGCAGCCAAATATGCAGAAGCCACAGCTAAAATTGCAGTGGTAACACACTCTAAATCTCATATTGACAATGATATATTGGCTGCTGTGAATGCTTCCAAGAACGGCAGCCCTTTATCTAAGGGCTTTCCTTCTAAATATTCTTATCATTTGAATGACCAGAATGTTCCTATTGTCACTATTCCAGTTGTTGACAATTGTGTGACTGCCAACGCAGACAGCAGACATGATCTAATTAGAGCAGCACATGAAGATGTAGCTTACACCCACAGGGGAGTAGCTGCCACTATTTTGCTGTTACAGCAATGTTATTGGTGGCAGGGTTTATACCAGCAACTAGAGAGTAGTTCAAAAGTTCTACTGTGTCTCTGCCTCCACAGGCACACCTTTATATTTCCAACAAGACTTTTGGCTGTATTTAATTGGATTACTGTGGTCCTCTGATTTTGGATACTGTGTGCAAATTTATTTTGGTTGCAGTTGATTCTTGCTCTAGATTCCTCTGGTTTTAGCCACAGTGTTCGGTTGATGCTCAAACTGTTATTAAAGACTTGCAGGTCTTCATCGGTACTTATGCCTGCTGTGCATTCCATTCGAACTAAGGTCCAGCATTTGCTTCTAAAGCGTACCATGATCCGATGACATCCACGGGTGTACAAGTGCATTATTCTTCACCATATAGGCACAAGGGCAATTTTGTTTTGGAAAGAATGTACCGTGACTTAAAGCAGTCCTTAACGGCAAGGGTATTAGGTACAGGGCGTGGTTGGCTGAACCATTTCTATAAAGCTCAACGAGCATTAAATAACCTCCCCAAAAGATCTCTGGGCGGGAGGACCCCATACAAAGTGTTGTTTTGCATCAATATGAATGTTCCAGGCCTTGACGGTCCAGACATTGTGGTGGCAGCCGCATCCTTTGACGTAGATACCTAATGTGCGGTCTTACAGGACCTTCAAATGTTCTGTGACAGTCAATTTGACCAGCGCTTGCCTGCATCCCGTCATTCGTGTGCTGACGATACACTCCCTCTGGCTGGCTTCAAAAAATTGGAGTTCTGGTGTGGGAAAAGGTGGTAGTTAAGAAGGAATTTGACCCTATGTACCGTGCTCCTGTTCCAGTCCTTGGTGTCCAGGGTACATGCACTGTGATTTTGCCACCACTCCCAGGATATAAAGACAGGTGCTTTGCTTCCATTGAACATGTCATATTACACCATGTCACCAATTCTTCATAGTATGCCAGGGAACAGTCATTCCTTTCCACAAGCGCCACTGATGCTGATACTCCCCGGCTGGGGTGGGGGGTGAGGCTGAGTCCTCCATTGACAACTTAACTGATACACTACCTGTTTCTACTAGTATGTCATCTACAATGGATGTTGTTTATACAGATCCACCATTGGCGAGTCCTTCTGAATTGGATTTTTCAAGCCATACTGCTGAGTCACAGCCCCCTGTTTTCCAGCTGAGTATCTCCGGGTACTACATGATCAAGATGATTTTATTCTGACAGTTCTTCTGTTTTTCATATGCCCCCACCATGGATTTGTGTTTTTTTTTCATGGTTAAAACGCACTGATCTAGTCCCACCTTTGACTTATGTCTGGATCTTACTCTCCTTGGTTCTCCTGTTCATGTGTATTGGATTTGTGACAGTTTTTTTCTTGTTGATCTATGGGCATTACCTCCCGGAATGTTCTGCTACAGAACTGGTCCACGGGGTGTTGGCCCCTCTTTCTTCATCACATTGATTGAAAAGAGACTTGTCCCTTGTTAACATTTCAGCCGTTCCAGTAATTGATGGAATTGTTTGAGATAAGGTTCCTTTTGACGTATTCGGTCCTATGGATATCCTGCAGATACCATATATGTTCAAAGTTTCCATGGGTGATGTAATAGTACTGGGATTACATTTGGATTGGGTTGTTGATACTGTACATTCAATGCTTTCTGAACTAGAGTATTATACTGTTTTTGAATCAGAGGATCTATATCTTAATTCTGATAATTACACTAATATATTCTGTTATCATAACTATGGACATCATTTTCTGCACACAGCAGTGGACAGTGTCCCAGTTTAATTATAGAACAATTTGTGGATGCTGACCTCTGATTCAGAGGTGCATATCCCCTATGCACTCGGTGAATAATGTACGTCAAAATAAACAATTTTACATACTGTGAATAAGGAAGATGTTTCTTTAGTGAAGGTTGATGAAAACTCTGGAAATGTAATAGATTGTTCCTGTCAGTGGGTTTGGTATAAACCGTAGTTATTAGTTGACCCTGGTTATTTCTGACACAGGTATCCAGAAAGGTAACTTGTTGTTTACTAATGTTGGAGGTAAATTCAATTAGTTCATCAATTTTATTGAGGGATTCAATTGCCTTGATTAATTCAATTTCCGTGCCTTGCCATAAGATAAAGATGTCAGTCGATATACCTTTTGTACAAGATAAGATGTTTTTTCCAGATTTCTTGATGTAAAATGTGATTGAGTTCAAAATGGTGCATGAACAAATTCGCATATGTTGGAGCGGCACAATTACCCATGGATGTTCCAGAACATTGTACAAAAAACTTTTCTCCCCCGATGAAGGGCTTTGCGCCCGAAATGCATTGGGCATGAAACAAACAGTTATTCCATGAAAATGTTGTTATGAAGTAATAACAGTCAACTTATTGCAATGACGCAAAAGAAGAATCGTACTGATTAAATTTTGAAGATTACTCAAAAAACTATTATGTAAAATTGTTTATTTTGACGTACATTATTCACCGAGTGCATAGGGGATATGCACCTCTGAATCAGAGGTCAGCATCCACAAATTGTTCTAAGATTATCCTCACACTCAGGAGGATTCACCCTCATTGCACCACTGAACATCAACTACCCACTGTTTACCAGGAGTGCGCCTTTAGGAACGTACGTCTCGACCAGTTTAATTATACACAGTGGAAAGATTGTCCAACTCCCCCTCAAGGGAGTTCTAGAAAGCAAAAGGACAAGTATACATATTTTACAGGATATTACACTTCAGACCCCACATCATATTATTTCAAATTAGTTCCAACCCCATCAAGAAAATATATACTTACTCAGACTAAGCTCATCTATACAGCTTTGTTTGTCAACCAGTTAGCCCGCAAAGGTTATGATTACTGGAAAGACAACATTGATTTGAAATTGCTTTGGTGTACGAAGTCTGGCAGGTTCAGGGCACAGAAACCATATTGAGCCTGTTTAATTCCCACCCAAATGATTTTATTGAATGAAACAATCCAACAGACTACCTGTCTGGGATTGGCAAAAATTAAAGCAATAAATGCCCCAACCATTCCCTCTATTGCCCGCTTTGATAACTGGCAGAGTCCAGAAAACTACATTGAAGACCAATTAAATAGCATGGTGCAGAATGGAACATTTAATTCCTCATTTTCTAGTCCTGGTGGGTGGCTATTGTGGCCAGTGGACATATATGGTTGTCATGCCCATTTTCTAAATTCCATGCCAGGTTTAAATTCAGCTGACCTTATTGGCGATACTCTCAGTCAACACATTCTATTATTGTTACCACCTATTCGGTGGGAAAATTATGTCAACAATGGTTGGAACATTCCACACTGTCTGCAGTGAAACAGCATCGTTCTCTGCTGTCCAAAGGCATGAATTAATCAGATTTTCTTTTAGGTCCAAATCCCCAAGTTTAAAAGATTTATATATGCTACTTATAAGTTATAACTAAATTTGGAAATTGTCCCAAATAGAAGCTGCTGCACGTTTGAGACAAATTGACCAAGATAATTTAGATAAAGTGTTAGCTGTTGTAGACAATAGTATTAATACGTCGCCATCTCATATTTACAAATTAAACAACATTGCATCATCTGTTATTGATATTGTGCAGAGTGATATGTCAACGTTGTATCATGGGAAAAGTCAGCTTAGGTCTATTATATAGTTTAGCTGGAAACTTCACATACTCAAAAATGGGCACATTCCAAGGTATTACTTCAATTGCAGTGATTTGTTTCTGCCTTTTAATTTAACACATAAACAGCAACTGATAGTCATGAAAAACGTGACTTACACAATGCTCCATTTAGAAAAATTAGATCTGCTTCCATTCACCATAGCTGAAACGCCTTTGGCAGTGTGGCTAATACATGGTGTTATTTCATTGCTTATCTCAACATTCCAATTTACAGCATGCATGTAAAATTTCCCTACAGGTAGATTGAGCCCCTTGGAAACAGCTTCATTCATGAGTTATGGTTACCTCCCTTTACATATCGTTGTGAACATTCTAATAAGGACCATTTTATTACGGGAGAAAAATGTGACTCTACTTTCGGACATTCACTTGTTTGTAAACAGGTTAAAATTCGCAGCACCTGTAATACTTCAGTGCCTAATTTGGCTTATTTTTAAAGGGATTCCGGTTCCCGCAATTCACACTTTTATTACGGTATTCTAATGGAAGTTATCTCATGCTTAGTTTTAAAGACTGTTGAGGAATGTAGGCTGGAGTCCCGTATATTTTGTCCGTTTTCCCAGTTAGTCACTTATTGGAAAAATGTCTTGCTCCTCCCCCCCGCGTGGGATATTGGATAGCTCATTGTGGCATTCCATTCCAACTTTGAAGACCAATTTCAACAAGCTAAGCAGACTCAAAGCATTATTGTTTCAACAAGAAGTAGCTCTTACATCTGCTCGCGAGACCTTCGAATTGCAGGTGGCTAGAACTTCTAGTGAAATACAGTCATTGTTAAACAAAAACCTTCCCCTGTAATTCGAAGAATTAGTGCATCAAATTTTGAATGCTTCTAATATAGTCGGCCTCGCAAACACTTTTAAGGATGTAGGCTCCGGCCTCGTTAGTTCTTTTCAAACCATCTTTGGAGTAATACCTGCTTTTAGCCACTCCATTTTTTTTCTATTGTGTTCGGAGGATTCCTGTGGCTGTTGTTCCTCATTTGCAGCATTCTTATACTGTTCCTGTTTCTCCGCAATGGATGCTCCTTTTGTTAGCGCTCTGGAGCTGGCAACACTCCAAAACTACCTTGAGCGTATGCTTCAGATCTTTGGAATGTTCTACTACAGGAGCTGGATTTTGATTGGTCCCTATCATTTAGGCCTGCCTGGTTTACCAGTGTGTAACCTGTGTTCCAGGGTATCTGGTGCCCCTTTGAATGGGCACTGGACATTATCCTGGCTTCGCACACACAGCTGCTTTGGACATTTGTAGTGAAAGAGGCACTCTTGTGGTTTTGCACCCTATGATGACCTTCGACTACCATCATTTTAATTGACTTTAGTGTGTTATTTTACCCTAGCCTGGATATATGAGACGGTCCTGCATATGCCTGCTTTTCTTCTTTCTTGTAATCTTGCTGTCTTTCAGTGGGAGCTGTCACGGAGTAGAACAGTCTTGCCAAGAACAGAAGGTGTGGGATGTGCATTTGAAAGCGTGAGAGGGAGAGAGAGGTGTGGGATGTCGAAGTGCAGTGTTGTGAGTGGTGGTGCACACATGTGCTCGGTGTTGTACATTGAAGAGTTCTTACTATTGGCTTTGATATGGCCTCATGTCATCTTGTTTTCTGACTTTGCCTTGCCTCAGCTTTTGTACGTGCACAGCAGTGCTTGTAAGTTGTTTGGGTTATGAGAATTATGAGTTCTTACTATTGGCTTTGACATGGCCTCATGTCATCTTGTTTTCTGGCTTTGCCTTGCTGCTCGCATGTAGCTGCAAAGTGGGGAGGGCAGGTTTCTGCTCTTCACTTGTTTTTCGCTCCTCACTGACCAGAGTGAACTGGATATTATCTGTAGAATGTGCAACTCTGCCTCAAAGTCAAAATACGGGAGCTTGGCCAGCCTCCGTCTTGGCCTTGACGCAGACTGTTACAGCCAGCTCGGTTCTTTCTCATGAGAAGGGGGTGAGGTTTTCTAGAAGCTTCGTCTTACGTTTAGTAATGGTATTTAAGTTGGGAACCTTCAAGGGCCAGGTGGAAGCTCACCACAGAATAGACGTATTGCTGTGGAGGTGACGGAATTTGAGTCCTGATCGAACTCCTTCCTGGGCTGGTGAAGGGCTCCCACAGATTGAATTGGCAAGGATGTTGCTTAATCGATCGGTGAGGTGTCCATAACCATTTTGAATATATTTTCTACTCTTTGCTACATGTATGTACTGCATTTTATTCTAATTGTTCATTGTAGTTAATTGATACTTGGGAATCTGCATTTACTGATATATTTGGCCTACCGTTCTAAACATTGCATTAATAAACTAGTGTGTGTTATTTTAAATACACCTGAATTTGTTTTATTGCCTCGCCTAAAGGGAGTGCTGCGTCTTTTCCTCATCTTTAGGGAGTGCTGCTCAAAGTATATGTTATTCTAAATGCACCTGAATTTGTTTTCTTGCCTCGCCTAAAGGGAGTGCTGTGTCTTTTCATCATCTTTAGGGAGTGCTGCTCAAAGTGTATTATTTAAAGGTGCAGTGGTATATTTGCCTCCAGAGTGGGAGTGCAGGGTTTGGGTGTGTCCTTTTTGTGAAAAGCACATTCATTACATCTTGGCGTCACTTGCAGGATTCGAACATTGAATTTTAAAAGGGAAAAAACATGTTTTCTAGAAAATTGAAAACGGATTCCCAGATACCAATTGATACCTGTATGGGAGGTAGTCCCATACGGTGCACTAGCTCATGAGTGGGCTAATTGTGCTGGGTTGAGTGAGAATTGGAGTGTGTGTTTAGCTGACGCTGAGCCAGCACAAGTGGTTGCATGTTTGCAAAAAGTGCCTGTGAAGAAAGGAGAGGAGCTTGCTACGTTAGGAAGAAGAGGCTGGATCCTCTTAAGTGCTTATCGTAAAATGCATGAAAAATATGTTCAGCTGCAGAGAGGATTTGAAAAATTACAGAAACAGTTTGTTGAAGCCAAAAATACCTCTACGATGTTAACCTGTAAGAATAAATTATTGCATGATAAGTTGGAAACCTACCAGACTATGGCAGGAAAGGCTGCAGCTTGTATCGTGAAACACAAGTATAGGAAAAGGAGAGGAAGGGCAAGAGAAAAGTACGTTTAGCTATTGCAAAGGTAGGAATTGACTGGGACCCTGAAACGTGGGATGGAAATATTTGGGATTCCTCTGAGTTCTCGGACTCTGGAGGAGAGTGTGATCAGGTTGGCAAGTGTGATCAAGCTGGCAGGCAGGGTGAGTCGATAGAACACAATGTGATTCAGGCGCAACCCATATATCATCGGAAGATACAGGGTAGTCCAAATTATCCACAGGGGGTTGCGATGGACTGTATGGAGGATTTTACTCAGCAGGAGATTAATGACATTTCAGACAAAAACAGTGGTGTCATTTTGAATGCATTGTTTAGCATGTATCAAAAATTTGTACATTTAGAAAAAGAATGTAGTGAGCTGAGACGGGAGTTGGCTGATGTTCAGTTTGAAAACAAGTCTTTGAAAAAAGAGTTAAGCATGTATCAAGCTCTGAAGCCGTTTGTTTTGACCAGCTATGATGAGTCATATGTGAAAAATGTGAACTTAGAGAACGTGCCAGTTAATCTGCAGGCTTCACAGACGGTCTTAATTAATTCTTTTGAGGATGTTGCTCAGCCAGAAAGGAATGTGCAGGGAGATAGACAGACCAGTCTGTTAGCGATTGCTGGTTGCAAGTTTAATTCAGACATGGCAGTGAATGATGAATTTTGCTCCACATGGAAAAACGCTATCTTGAAAAAATGTGTTTTAAAAGCATGGTCAATTCAGAAAGGAGACAGTGTATCATGTGTGCCAGTTCAGAAGCAGTGTGCTATTTTACTTTTAAATTCAGATGCTGGACAAATACAGATGCTTTTGTGCTTTTGCGCATTAAAAGACACTGGGCACAGGGCAATAGGATATAATGTGATTTATCAATGGGTATAAAGTGATATAAAGTGGCATATACAGACAGAGACTGCAGTTTTGCATGAACAGTTTGTGAAGGTCCCAATAGAAAGTCCGGGGGTGGAGTTTGAGACACAGGATTCCCCAGTGAAGTGGCAGATTGTACTGCAAAGCGCAGCTACTGTGCATGACAGAACATTTAATTCCCTTACAGATGAAAAGGCTAAAATCTTGGAGACAGAGGTGGTGACACATGACTGCCTGACTAAATACAAGCACCTAGGAGATAAGGACCATACAAACAGGTGGGCAGAAAATGAAGGGATGCATATCCCCCTAGATTTACTCAGAACTGTGATTCTTTTGTGTCAGAATGTGCAAGCCAGACCAGTCCCACAGAATGTGAGGGGGCGTGTTGAAGAAAGGAAAATTACCAGAGCAGACAGAGCAGCTGGATTGCCTTGGGCTTCTGCCAATTGATAAAGGGAGCACGTATCCAGCAGTGAGTGAGGAAATAGTCAGGAAGGAGACTGCCCCAGCCCTTCTTACTGTGCAGGAAAAAAGAGAGTTTCATCCCAATACCAAGAATTCAGAGGCTAAAGCGTGGGTAGAATTCTCAGACAATTCCACAGAGCCAGCAGTGAACCGTGCAGACAGGAATGATAATATTGTGCCTTTAGACTTAAAACAGGGACAGGAAAACGTGCGCTTTTGAAACATGTTTTTTACAAGAAGAGTGATGCTTGTTTCTTTTCCAGGTCATCATACTGCGGCGTGTTGGTGTGCCTGATGTTTCTGCCCATGTATGAGTGCCCTGTGTGGGTGGGAACCCCCCCAAGCCTGGAGGGATCACCGGACAGTGCAAGCTGACATCATGTGGCTGAACGGACCAGACAGACCTCCAAGACCGATGAACTGATTTAGTGAACATGAAGTACAATGTACACAGTGATCTGGAAGGCTGTGTGTCTTTCACACAGAAGACTGTTTGTTTAAAAAGAAATAGAACAACAAAGATGTTGGGAAATTTAAACTGAAGAAGATGTTATTCATTTATATATAAGTTTGGCTGCTTTCTCAGTAGAAGTTCCAGTATTAACCATTAGAGACATTAGGAGCATTACCGAGTTCAAATGTTTGCTTCATTTATTTTGTGTATCCATCAAACATTTATTCTTGCTGAGTATCCAGATATGCATGGGCTATTTCTACATGCTTTGAAATGATTATTACATGCTTTTATGATTTCACAGTATTATACTTGTGCTTTTAGTTCAGCACATGAGTTTTTGCTTCAATATGAGCTTCAATCATAGTTGTGTTTTTCAGTTAAGAAATGCAGTGCTTCAATCATAGTTGTGTTTTTCAGTTAAGACATGTTTTGAAATGATTATCACATGCTTCTATGATTTCATTGTTTTAATGTGCTTTTTCAATCGTAGTTGTGCCTTTAGTTAAGAGATTCGGTTTTTGATATATGTAAATGGTGATAGTCAAAGGTCATGGGGTGGAATGTAGTGAAAGAGGCACTCTTGTGGTTTGGCACCCTATGATGACCTTCGACTACCATCATTTTAATTGACTTTAGTGTGTTATTTTACCCGAGCCTGGATATATGAGATGGTCCTGCATATGCCTGCTTTTCTTCTTTCTTGTAATCTTGCTGTCTTTCAGTGGGAGCTGTCACGGAGTAGAACAGTCTTGCCAAGAACAGAAGGTGTGGGATGTGCATTTGAAAGCGTGAGAGGGAGAGAGAGGTGTGGAATCTCGAAGTGCAGTGTTGTGAGCGGTGGTGCACACATGTGCTCAGTGTTGTACATTGATGAGTTCTTACTATTGGCTTTGACATGGCCTCATGTCATCTTGTTTTCTGACTTTGCCTTGCCTCAGCTTTTGTGCGTGCACAGCAGTGCTTGCAAGTTGTTTGGGTTATGAGAATTATGAGTTCTTACTATTTGCTTTGACATGGCCTCATGTCATCTTGTTTTCTGGCTTTGCCTTGCTGCTCGCACATAGCTGCAGAGTGGGGAGGGCAGGTTATTGCTCTTCACTTGTTTTTCGCTCCTCACTGACCAGAGTGAACTGGATATTATCTGTAGAATGTGCAACTCTGCCTCGAAGTCAAAATACGGGAGCTTGGCCAGCCTCCGTCTTGGCCTTGACGCAGACTGGTACAGCCAGCTCGGTTCTTTCTCATGAGAAGGGGGTGAGGTTTTCTAGAAGCTTCGTCTTACGTTTAGTAATGGTATTTAAGCTGGGAACCTTCAAGGGCCAGGTGGAAGCTCGCCACAGAATAGACGTATTGCTGTGGAGGTGACGGAATTTGAGTCCTGATCGAACTCCTTCCTGGGCTGGTGAAGGGCTCCCCCAGATTGAGTTGGCAAGGAGTTGGCAAGGATGTTGCTTAATCGATCGGTGAGGTGTCCCTAACCATTTTGCATATATTTTCTACTCTTTGCTACTTGTATATACTTAATTTTATTCTAATTGTTCATTGTAGTTAATTGATACTTGGGAATCTGCATTTACTGATATATTTGGTCTACCGTTCTAAACATTGCATTAATAAACTAGTGTGTGTCATTTTAAATACACCTGAATTTGTTTTCTTGCCTCGCCTAAAGGGAGTGCTGCGTCTTTTCCTCATCTTTAGGGAGTGCTGCTCAAAGTATATGTTATTCTAAATGCACCTGAATTTGTTTTCTTGCCTCGCCTAAAGGGAGTGCTGTGTCTTTTCCTCATCTTTTGGGAGTGCTGCTCAAAGTGTATTATTTAAAGGTGCAGTGGTATATTTGGCTCCAGAGTGGGAGTGCAGGGTTTAGGTGTGTCCTTTTTGTGAAAAGCACATTCATTACAACATTGGACTGCTAATGAGTCCCTTAGCGACCCATTTTCAGAACTATTTCTTGGGTTTGCGACTTCTTCACAATGAGAGGTTTGAGCCACTAGCCTACGAGGAATCTCCCTGCTCCCGTTCCCTGCAAAAGTTCTGGAAAAAGCAATCAACCACCAATTCACCAGCCACCTAGAGAACAATGACCTCCTCTACCTATACCAATCTGGTTTGTCGCTCAAATAACAGCACAGAAACCACCCTAATCATAGCCACGACAACATCAGGTCACTCCTGGACCAGGGGGAAACTGCAGTGCTGATCCTCCTCGACCTCTCAGCGGGATTCAACACCGTGTCGTACTACACCCTCATACAAAGACTCCAGCAGATGGGGATCCAAGGGAATGTCCTGAAATGGATTGCATCCTTCCTCACTGGAAGAACCCAGAACGTCCGCCTTCCATACTACACCTTGGGCCCAAAAAACATCATCTGCCACGTTCCCCAATGGTACTCATTGAGTCCCACCCTGTTCAACACATACATGGACCCTCTGGCCACCCTGGTCGGATCTTATGGTATGTACATCATATCATATGCCAATGACATTCAGCTCACCCTCTCCCTAACCTCAGACCCCACAAACACCAAAGCCAACTTCCACATGTGCATGACCAGTGTAGCCAGCGGGATGCAATACAACTGCCTCAAACTCAACAATGACAAAACAGAGGTACTCATCTTTGGGAGCAACACATCCCTGTGGGGCGACTCCTGGTGGCCAGCAGAACTGGGCCTCACACAGGTGCAGCCAGCACGGGTAACAGCTGTGGGGCAGCGTGGTGGGGCAAGTGGGGCGGTGGGGGGCTAGTGGACAGACAATGAGATATGGAAAGTAAAATAAAAAAATTAATAAAACCACTTACCTTGCGCTCGTTGCGTCGCCAAGCTCAAGGTAATTGGTTTTATTTATTTTTTATTTTACTTTCCCTATCCCATCGTCTGTCCACTTCTCCCCCACCGCCCCAACAACCCCTGCACTGTCCCACAACCCACCGCTGTTACCTGTGCCGGCATCACCCACAGAACACGCAAGCAACCTCAGCATTATACTTGACAGCAAGTTCACCATGAAAATACAGATAAAGTGACCTCAGCCTTTTTCCTCACTCTACGCATGCTCCAGAAGATCTTCAAGTGGCTCCCATCAGCACCAGATGCACCGTCACCCAGGCCCTCATCACCAGCTGCCTGGACTACGGCAACATCCTATAAATAGGTATCACCTCACAGCTGCTAAACCGATTCAGACCATTCAGAACACAGCAGCAAGGCTCATCCTCAACCTCCTGAGGAGGGCCCACATCACCCCTCACCTCGGAACACGTCACTGGCTCCCCATCAACAAAAGGTGCCAGTTCAATATGCTAACCCACGTCTACAAGGCCCTGCACAACAAAGGACCAGCATACCTTAACAACAAGGTCAACTTCCACCAACCCCTCAGACAACTGTTCTCCCTCGCCCACACTCCCTGTTTCCACCGAAGCAGGTGCAGTGGCCACGCCTTCTTCTACTTGGCCGCTAAAACCTGAAATAGCCTCCCCCTCCACCTCTGGCCACCCCCAACCTGCAGGAATTCATGAAACAGCTTACAGACCTAACTGTTTGATTGACTACACCCAGCAGCAGCAACCCCCCAGTGCCTGGTTACCCTCACGGGTGATAAGCAGTGCTCTTCAAATCCGGTTTGATTGATTGATTGAAGGGCTACTGGGTGATGACCTCTCACAGCCCACCTCACAGAATGCTGTGTTCTTTTTGCTTTGGTTATTTTTTAGCTGAACATGTAACAGACTGACAAGTGGATCTGCAGGGCACTATTCTTGGATATCACATGGCACTGTGGCCACCAAAGCTTTCTGCTGCAGCAGCTGGTGCCTACCCATTCATGCACTTTCTGCTGAGACACTGTCCAGATACCTCCCATCTTTTGAATGTCTGCCTGAAGAGAGAATTTTAAAGTACAAGCTTGGTTCCAGACACAAGAGTTCACATTAACACAAGAAAGGGACTCTATGCGGTTGTTTGGGAATGACATCTGGGCAAATATCCTAAACCACCAAAATTCCCAGCCCAGTATTAAAGGCATGAAGTAGCCTGAGGCCACCAAACTTGGGGGCCGATTACGATGGCGGTCGGAGGTACATCCGTGGTGCTGGCGGTGGCGTAAAATGTCCTTTTCCGCTCTCCATCGGCGGTCCTCGCGTCCGCCATATTACGATGGGCAAACATAGCCCATTTTCCGTCCGCTGCGGAGTTACATGAACCGATAGAAATTTCCGTCCGCAACTGCGGCGGAGGGAGCCAATAGAGAAACACCGCAGTGCGGAATGACGTCCCGTCTGCCGTACAAATCATGATGCCGCAAACAGCCCATCACACCGCAGCGGAGAATCCAGCCACCCGGAGACGGCGGAAGCACTACTGTGGAGAGCAAAACTCGACTCCCGGTACCTTCCACACGTTCCTGACCGCTATGGATCCAGCTCTTCAAGCCTTACTGCTGCTGTACCTCATCCACTACCAGCAAATAAGACACCGTCGCGGACAACGCCGCAGATACGAAAAATACAACTCAGCATACAACCACAACACACAACTCTTGTGCTGACATACGGGTCCTGTCCACATCAGACACTCTGGTGGGGACAGGAACATATCCCCCAGTGAACTCACACATATCCTACTTGATAGAAACTCACACTTCCGCATCAATCAATCAATCAATCAATCAATCACGGGTTTGTTAAGCGGAACTTCTCACCCGTAAGGGTCTCAAGGCGCTGGGGAGGAGGGGAGGTGCAGGTTCCAGTCCATCAAGGAGGGGGTCTGTAAAAGAAGAGCCAGGTTTTGAGGTTTCTCATGAAGATGGGGAGTGATGTTGTCTGCCTGAGGTGGAGCGGAAGGGCGTTCCATGCTCTGGCCACAAGGAAGGAGAAGGAGCGGCCTCCTGATCTGGTCTTTTTGGCACGTGGAACCACGGCGTAGGAGAGCTGGGCTGATCGTTGGGTTCTTTGGGGTGCGTGGAAGTTGATTCGGCTGTTGAGGTATGCTGGTCCGGTGTTGTGGAGGGCTTTGTGTGCGTGGGTGAGGATCTTGAAGGTGATTCTCGCCTCGATGGGGAGCCAGTGGAGTGTGCGCAGGTGTTGGGAGATGTGGCAGTGTCGTGGTAGGTTGAGGACTAGTCTTGCGGCAGCATTCTGGATGTTTCGTAGCTTGCGGGTGAGGTTTTTGTTTATTCCGGCGTAGAGTGCATTACCATAGTCGAGTCTGCTGGTGACGAGGGCGTGGGTGACGGTGTTTCTGTGCTCGAGGGGGGATCCATTTGAAGGTCTTACATAGGAGGCGGAGGATGTGGAAGCAGGAGGATGTGACGGAGTTGATCTGGCGGTCCATTTTGAGCTCGGAGTCTAGGATGATTCCAAGGTTGCGTGCGTGGTTCATGGGGGTGGGTGGGCTACCGAGGGCGGGGGGCCACCAGGTGTTGTTCCAGGCGTCGGGGTGTGGGCCCATGATGAGTACTTCTGTTTTGTCGGTGTTGAGTTGTAGGCAGCTGCTTTTCATCCATTTGGTGACAGCTTCCATTCCTTCTTGGAAGTTGTGTTTGGCTGCATTGGCTTCGTTGGATAGGGAGAGGATGAGTTGGGTGTCGTCTGCGTATGAAACAATGTTGAGTCCGTAGGTTCTGACGATGAGGCGAGAGGAGCCATGTAGACGTTGAAGAGCGTTGGGCTGAGGGAGGACCCCTGGGGGACTCCGCAGGTGGTAGGTGTAGGGTCCGAGAGGAAAGGGGGGAGTCTGACCCACTGCGTTCTGCCGGAGAGGAAAGAGTAGATCCAGTAGAGGGCCTTGTCCCGGATACCTGCGTCGTGGAGTCTGCGCATTAGGGTGCAGTGGGATATCGTGTCGAAGGCCGCTGAGAGGTCGGGGAGGATGAGGGCTACTATTTCTCCTTTGTCCAGTAGGGAGCAGATATCATCTGTTGTGGCGAGGAGGGCGGTTTCTGTGCTGTGGTTTTTTTCTGAAGCCGGATTGTGACGGGTCGAGGATGTTGTTCTCTTCGATGAAGCTGGCGAGTTGGCTGTTGATGGCTTTCTCGCTGGGAACGGGAGCATGGAGATGGGTCTGTAGTTTTTGAGGTCGGTGGGGTCCGCCGAGGGCTTCTTCAGGAGGGGGTTGATCTCGGCGAGTTTCCAGTCGTCGGGGAAGGAGGCGTTCGCCACGGAGCGGTTGATGGTATGGCAAAGCATGGGTGCGATGGTGTCGGCGGCTCTGTTGAAGATGTGGTGGGGGCAGGGGTCCGTAGGGGCCCCGGAGTGGATTGACTTCATCGTCTTCAGTGTGTCTTCAGTGGTGAGGGCTCGGGGTCACCCATCAACCGCGAAATCACTGCAATGTCCCGGGAAAGTCACTGCAGCGGCGAAGACGTGGGAAAACCTACGCACAATGTACTAGGCAGGGCCGGCGCCAGGCATGGGCAGTCCGCCCAGATTCACTGGGCTCCACCCTCACCCTTCCCACAGTACGCATCACACACCCATTTGGGCACATGCTGTGTGCCCCTCCTGTGCCCCCCCTGCACAATTAATCAGTCGAATGTAGCCAGACCTCACACCTCACACATCAAAGGACAAGGGAGATTGACTGGGAAGGTGGGGGTGAAGAGGAACACCCTGCACAGAAGCTCAGGGGCTGGACAACCCTCCTCCTCACACCTACCTTCCACTCATGTGAATCAAACTGAGTATAATTAAGAAATGAAGACTCACACTGCATATGAACAACCACTGAACTGTTCACACTGCCTGTCAAGTCCCTCAGAAAGACCCCACACTGACACTCTGCCACATACTCATACCATAGTTCAGTAGCAATGGAGGACAATAAATGGGCTAGCCAAGAGTGAAGTGGACAGTGCTGGAAAGCCATGGAGCAAGCCACATAGCATGTGTACATCACATGCAAGAGAAGGAACATATCACACCACCCTTAGGCCCTCAAATCAGACATGGGTGGCACAGTGAGTGAAATTAAACCAAAGTGACCTCTGTGCAACAACTCAGGGATACATCAAGGCAAGCCATGCATAGGCACAGGAATGATAGGAAATGTCAGAAGTCATACAGTGACCAGCAACACATCTGTGTCAACTCACTTAATAATAATAATAATAATAATAACAAGCTTATAAAGCGCTTGGTTACACTTACTAGTGTGTCCCCGCGCTGCGGCACAAATCAGGTTCCGGGCAGAGGAAAGAAGAAGAGATTAAACAAAAGAGCTCAAAGAAGGAAAGAGCCAGGTTTTTAGCTTTTTCCGAAAGACTGTCTCTGCAGACTCCAGCCGGAGCCCTGGGGGAGTTTATTCTAATGCTTGACATGTGTATGTCATCAGTACAACACACATGGCTCATTGTCACACTCCCTGACTGTCAAACACAAGTAGGACCTTCACACATGCCCCTCACCTACCCACCTCACACCTGCAACACTCAACACCTGTGTGAAACACACATAATGGTGCAAATGATGTCCTGTGAGTTCACTGACAACCAACCACACTCCCTGTGGTGCATCCACAAATATCAGACTCACACTCAGGGATGCCTGAACCAATGCTGACACAAAACCAATAGCCAAACACAACACTCACAAACAACATCCACAGAAGTCCAACAAGCCCAGCCATGTGCAGCCAAACAGTGGAAAGGCAAAGTGACCCTAGACAGAACAGGAATACACAACATTGTCACTCTGGACAAATGCACAGACACCATACCCCAACACAAACAAGAATTGCCTCCTCAAAAAACAATCATGAACAATAACTGGGATCAAGGGGACAAATCAGCTAACACACACATACACACCACACCAGTCATCAAGTGAACATGGTGTCATAGTGTACCACAAGCATGCACATGCACAATCCTGATAAGTGACAGGCCCAAAATAGGAGGACAAACCACTAGTGTGCACTCAAAACAAGTTCATGAACCTGAATCCACATTACTGCATGTGACATACACACAAGAAATGCACACTACACATGCAACACACATATGAATGTATCACAATGCACAAACTACTCACACACAATGTCATGCAAATAGAACAACACACACATTGCACCTGTCAGCAGAAAGAGCCAACACAGGCCACTCGGAGCAGACGTCCGCCCAACCCGGATGCCATGACTGGTGTCGGATCGCCCGCCGCACGTAGGAGACTACCAACACTGACCTCCTCCTGAGCTCCGGGGCAGGCTCTGATCCTCCTCACTGCTCTGACCTCCGCTACGAGACCCAGGCCCCGGGGCAGGCTCCGGATCCTCCTCCCTGCTCTAACCTCCTCCATAAGACCCAGACTGCTTCTAAGACCCTAGCTGCTTCTCAGCGCGTCTCCACCTGGCTTTCGAACAATGGAGCTTTAAGCCATGACCTCCGCCCTACCCCCGTGTAGCACCCGACCTTGACGATTCCGCACCCCCCACCACTCAGACCTCTACCACATCCTCTCTGGTGGTTTAGGCCAAAAGGAGGGGGTTATCAAAGAGAGTCGGTATCCAAAGAGAATCACCTCTTTTGACCGTGGATCCACCTCTCTCTTCCATGGTGACACCGACGATTAGTTGGCCACCTCGCTTGCTTCCGAAAACAAGATGGCAACATTCCGCCTTTTCTCGCCTCCCAAAATGGCTTACGACACGTCCCCCCTTATAAGAACAGGGTGAGTGGTTTTTTCCTCCCTACCGCCCGAGCCTCACTTCGAAACCACTTTCTAAGCATGGATCCTAATCTGACCCCCTGGTGGCTTCCTTTGTATTTTTATGTGACGATCTCACACAACTCATCGGCGTATGGCTAGTATCCGTGGGTGACCAAAGTGAGTGGTTTTTCCCCCCACCGCCCGAGCCATCCTCGAAGCAATATAGCATACTATCCACTCAGTCTTGACCGAAGCCCTCCCCCCGCCTCCACCGCGCACTGCGCCCCCGGGCTACATACGGCCTGCAACTACAGCCCCTGAATGATCAATCCATAATGCAGGCGCTCCAATCCAGCCACCATCCCTAGATTTTTCCCTCCTTACCTGCGGCTGAATCCTTGATCTAGCCCCTCTACCAAACTTTGTATTCGTCATGCGCCTTCCCATAGCCCTGATCTGGTCTCACCACCAACTTTTGTACCCGGACTGTGACTTCACAAAGTTCGCTTTGCTGATGTGCAAGTACTATAATATTTATGTTGATGTGCTATCACATTAATTCTTGTTTACTGAGTGCTGATGTTCCATCACTATTATTATCGTTACTCTATCACCTATATATTTGGTAATCTATTTATACTCTGTCATACCCTCCTGGCTTCCCCGCTGAACACCCTCTCTACTATATCTCTGGCATTTGGTCTACCCTTTGGTTTCCCCCTCCCCGCACCACTTACTCCCTCTCCCTCAGGCGATTCTCCCCCTGGCTTCCCCTCTCAACCGCCTCCTATTTCTCACTTTTTATGTCCCACCCCCTCCTCTCTCTTCCTCCCAATTCCCCCTCTGACGGCCTATCATGTCCCCCCATCTCCCGTCCCAACTCCCCCAGATCCTGCCCTCTCAAGACATGGTCCCAATTCCTGGAACATCGTATACCCATCCAATCTGTCCAAAAATGCCAAGAAAAACTTTTAGCATAAATTACAGACTCATCACCCCGAAATTCTGATAGTTGACTCCTACCATAGCCTCACCTCTCCTTTAAAAACTAACCTTATTTTCTATTCCAAACGCCCCTCCAAATGGAAAAGCATCTTCCTGGGCCATCTCACAATCTCTAATTCCGGCAAAATCCCATATGGTTTCAAACTATCTACCTCCCCATTCCCAGCTTTTAGCGGAGAAATTGACATCTCCATTTTCAAAACTGGCAACATACTCATTCAAGCATCCGAACACCACCTCAACACCTTTGACCACCACTACAGTTCCCTGACAGACCTTCTATCCAAACCTGCCCCCAAACCCTTCTCCTCCCAACTGTCTGACACCCCCTTGACATCCCCTCTCCCCCCAGCCCGGAGCCCACACCCCCAAGACACCCTTACTGCGCATTCCACCACCCTAATCCCAACCTTATCTAATGACCGACATCCCCAAATCCACCTCACTGCCGATTACCTCTCCACATCTCCCGGATCCCTCCACCCTGAACATCCACCCTCCCCCCCGGCGCCTAAAGCACCTACTACGAACTACACTCCCCCCACGCATGCAGAGGTAATTAAGTCCCGGCCCCTTCACCCACTGCTTCCGGCTGCTTCACCCACCACACCTATATCTCTACCACCGAATTACACTCCTCCCCCTCATAATGATCTTACATCCCCCTCCACCCCTCTCTCCATCATATCTCATCCCCCGGCCCGCGGCCTACCTGCATGATTGACCCCTCCACCTCCAACCTCCCTAGCTCCCCTCTGCCTCCCCCACACTGCATCTCCACCCCTCCACCCATCAGGCTCTCATCTCCGGCCAACATTGAACCCCCATGCTCCCCCCTCCCCGCCACCCGAGCTAGCACTCAATCTTATCGCTCTGACACTTTCTAACATTGAAGTTAATCTCTCTACCGTTCAGACCGAACTTATGAGACTCAGAGAAGATTTCAGCGCCCTTAACAACAAGACCCCCTCAATCATAATGGCTCTGCCTGCCATTGACTCACTTACACCTCCCAACCTAACCCCTGGAAAACTATTCCCCTCTGCAACAGATCTTTTAAGCCGCACCGTGCTAAGAACGGCCTCTCTTCCTCTGTCATTACGGACTTATGCAACTCTTACCTTCCCAATCCCCAGATCCCCGATCATACCCTCCCTTATTCCAGCATCCCAGTGATTTTGGGACCGAGCAGAACCCTCTCCTCTCCTATCTCGCCTAGACCCCCAGCCCAACTTACCACCATACACTCGTGCCCGACCACCAAAGCCAACCCTAAACCCCTCTCCTGCATGCTTGTCAACTGCCGCTCAGCCGTCCGACACGCAACTGAAATATCCGAAACCCTCCTCAGTGAATCCATCGACATCACCTTCCTTACAGAAACCTGGCTTAATGACCACTCAACGGCCATCCTTGACCTACTCACCCCCCCTGGCTACTCTATCATTAGGAAAGACAGATCAGACAGAATTGGAGGTGGCCTAGCCATTATTTACAAAAATGAACTGCAACTCTCCTGTGTTAAAAACTCTGACCACTTAACCTTTGAATATCTTGGCGCCGAACTCACTATACAGGGTTCTCCCCCAATTCGCCTACATAACATCTACCACCCCCGGGTGATCCACTTCCCTTCGCTGAGGAACTATCCGACCTTCTTTCTGAATCCTCTCTCTCCAACTCGAAAAACCTCTTCCTAGGAGACTTTAACATCCACTGGAACAATGCTGCTGACCCCACAGTCACCCATCTCATCAATCTTCTAGAGATCAATGGCCTTGTTCAACTTTGTCACTCGCCCACTCACACCAAAAGTGCCACTCTCGATGCCATCATTTCCAATAATGACCTGGCTTCCATCTCCAGCATCCTCCCCATTGACTGGTCTGACCATCACCTCATCCTGTTCAAGATCGAAACCACTCCCCTCCCCCCCTACTAAAAACTACATACCCATGAAATAGACCAGAAACCTCAATCAAATCCCTCCTGGCGAACTCGAATCTACGCTACAAGCTCAACTTCTTCTCACCCCTCTTTCCTAAGACGCAAATGAGCTCACCAAACTTTTCAACAAGACCGCCAATTAGGTCGTTGACCTCCTAGCCCCTCCCAAACTAAAAAAGCAAAGAACCATTCCATCTAAAACTTGGTTTAAATCTGACCTCAATGACGAAAGGCGCTCACTTAGACTGACTGAAAGATCATGGAGACAACACCCCTCCCCCGCCCACCTCGCCTGTCTCCGGGCCGCTAGATCATCTTATAAAAAACACATCTTCAAGGAAAAGGCCACCTTTTTCCGAACGCAACTCGATCGTGCCAAAAACAGACCCAGAGAACTATTTAACATTGTTCGCAACCAAACATCCACAGCCCCCCTTAAACTTACTGCCTCAACAATTAGATGTGAGGAAATTGCCAACTTCTTCTCGGATAAAATCGCCAAAATTGATCAGTCCTTCCACCGAACTGAGATCCCACCCAACTCCCCTTTTGTCGCTGACACTACACTAAACGATCTTCCTGTCCTGACTCTGCCTCCTCCCCCTTCCACTCTCCCTCTCGCTACTACCCCTCCAGAATCTAGCCTTCCCCCCCTGCAACTGAAAAACAATGCATCTTGGACTAACTTCCACCCCGTGACTGAACTCGAAGTCTTTAACATCATTGCCAAACTTAAGCCGTCATCACACACCAAAGACCCTATCCCCTCTAGTCTTATGCAGAATCTCAACCACATTATTGCCCCTTACTGGACCACCATCATCAACACATCCTTCTCCACAGGTTGTGTCCCGGACTCACTTCAACTCGGTCAAATCACGCCTATCCCTAAAAATCCCACCTCAGACCCTAATGACCTGAACAACCTCCGCCCTATCTCTAACCTACCACTTCTTTCCAAAGCCCTGGAAAAATGTGCTTTGCTCCAACTAGATAAACACATTAACAACTTCAACCTTTTAGACCCCTTGCAATCCGGCTTCAGAAAAGGCTGCAGCACTGAAACCGCCATGCTAAATATTGTCGATGACATCCACTCTTCCCTTGACAACGGTGAATCCTGCCTACTCATTCTCCTTGACCTCTCGGCTGCCTTCGATACAGTCAACCACAATTCCCTACTCAACTCGCTCAAGTCCCGCTTTGGTCTTAACGGTCAGGTCCTTAAATGGTTCACCTCATTTCTCCAACACAGAACACAACAAATCAAAAGGAACAACTGTCTCTAACCCCGCTCTGGTTTCCCTAGGCATCCCCCAAGGCTCTATTCTCTCCCCCTCTCTCTTTAACCTCTTTATGGAACCTCTTACCCTCATTCTGAAGCAAGCTGAAATCAATTACCACCTCTATGCTGACAACACCCAACTCTACTATAAGATTAGGTCCCACTCTGACGTACTTCATCTCAACCATACCTTGAACAAGATTCAATACTGGTTCCACTCCAACCATCTCAAAATGAACCCTAAGAAAACTGAAATCATCCTCTTCTCCCCTAAAAACAACGGGCTCCCCATCCAAGCCTGGATCTCTGACCTTAATGCACTCAACTGCTCGCTCTCTTTGACCAATTCAGTGAAATCACTTGGTATTTCCGTTGACAAAAATCTAACCCTTAATGACCACATAAAAAACTCGGCCAAAGGAGCTCTCTTCACTCTCCGTCACCTGAAGAAAATCAAACCCTTCACCCCACCGGAAGACTTTAAATGGGTCATCCAATCCCTGGTACTCTCTAAAATCGACTATGGTAACGCTATCCTCACAGGAACCCCCAAAGTCCACCTAGCCCCACTCAGATCTGTGCTCCACCAAGCAGCCAGGCTTATCACTTACTATAAACATTTTGACCACATCTCCCCAGCCCTGAAGGCTCTCAACTGGCTTCCTGTTGAAGGTAGATTGTCCTACAAGACAGCATGCATCACACATAAAGCCCTACACCAGAATGCCCCGCTGTACCTCACAAATAAACTCAAAAAAGCGGGCGGCTCCAGAATGATGAGGAGCACTAACACTTTCCTCCTCGTCCCCCCTTACTCAAAAAGAAAACCACTTAATCTTGCTCCTTCTCTGGAAACGCGCCGATCATCTGGAATGCCCTCCCAAAGGAATAGCGTTGCAACCCCTCCTACACTGCCTTCAATAAAAGACCTTAAACTGCACCTCCTCAGCAAATACTGAGGTGCTTAACCGGACTTCTGAGCCGACATTCTGCCTCCTCCGTCCTTATCCCCCCCTACTTCACTCCCTCCTCTCACTTCCCCCTCTTCTCTCTCTCCCCTGTACTCTCCCCCTTCTCTCCCCGCCTCCTACTGCCACTTCCCTTTCCTCCTTCCTCTTAAAATCCCTGCCGGCTGACCATCCCCTCCCTCTCACCCAACCTGGTTCCCCCTCGCCTATCCTTTTCTTATTTCTGCCTCACCCACAGCTCAGCCCAGAACCCTTTTCCACCCTCTGCCACTCTATATGTAAATGTATCTGCTTTTACTGTTTATTATACCTCAATGGAGTGTTTGATTTTACTGACTGTTATACTGTGCTCTTGAACAATTCCTGTAATCTTGTCTTTGCACATGTAAAGCGCTCTGATACCCCTGGGTCTAGCCAGCGCTATATAAAACCTTTCAAATAAATAAATAAATAAACAAATACATAAATAAATAAACATGCCAAACACTGCATACATCCACAAGAACAACACAACAGAGGCACATACCAATCCATCACATAGCAAACTCAGCTGGACATCAGGGGGATGCACACCAAGCAAGTACAAGGCAACATACACTGACAGCACTGCATGCACTCCAAGCAGAGTGTGCACAACTACAAAACCAGCAGCACACATATCTGAGTGCCACACCATGAACTCCCACAACACAAATCATCACAGCACAAACATAACATCACACTCAGGAAGGGTAGCAGTACCTCAGCAAACACACATACACCTTAGCCTTCACCCACAGATGCACATCTCATGGAAACCCAGATGCAAACAACATGACTAGAGGACTGTGATGCTCAAACACATGCACTGCACATGAGCAACCATGACTGCAAACCAGTAGAAGAAAATATCCTACAACTAATTGTGAAACTGTCCTGAGTGGCACATTGGTCCTGTACACAGATCATCCTCACACAGCATAGTGTCACCCTATGAAGTGGTGGGGAGGCTCACACACTGGCAAGGCATGGGGTGGAAGACATGAGATTTAAGTGGTGTGTACTTCAGTAGTGGACAGGTGAGGAGTGCACAGTCCACAAACACATAGAGGAGTAACTCACAATGTGTAGGCATCAGAAGCACATATAGGGGATGGTATGACTCCACATACCATACTGGTGCCAAAAATGGGTCAAGTGACAGCAATGCATGAGAAAACTCACAAATAATGTCAGTGTGGCTGAGCAGGTCTGCACAGTGAGCACAAACAGAAACAAGACACATGGCTGATCAACAAAACACAACACAGACTTGGCTGTCACACTCTCTGCATACTCACAACCGGCAGCGACAACAAGTAGGTGTCCCCCAGGAGTGCAAGGACACACCAACACACTACACATTGCCAAACCTACAACTCCTACATGTGCTCACAATCTGAAGCACATGGCTGACAATTTCAACAAACAGGCACTCATTACCTGGATCATTCATGTGTGTAGATGGCATTGCAGGGGCACACACACATCAACACTACTGACAATGACAGCCCATTCGCACTCTATGACTACTCAAGTTCACACATTCAAATGTACACATGTGACTATGAAGACAGGCCTACACAAGAGGACCACACATCAACACTGCTGTTCACACATCAAGAAAGATCACACAGATATGATGGACCCTGGCCACCCCGCAAGTAATCCTGTGGATAGAATTCACCTCTTTTGTGGTATTGCATCCAAACCTGACATATGTACAATTTAGCAAACCTGACCATAGAATGATTAGGATAACAGTAGATCATCACAAACAACCATCATTGCACCCTCAAGCCTCAGAGTCAACAAGAACAAAAGTGCCTGTCACCTCTGGCATACTCTGAAAAAGTAAAACAAGCAATTGGCAATGTCAAAGTGGCATACAGAGCATGTGTCACATGCAACCATACACATACAGAAAAATGTTATTTAGCAAGGACATTGACAAAGCAGACAACGGGAGTAACTGTCTTTAATACATAAGACCCAGATAACCATCAAAAGTACAAAACAGCAAGGCCATTGGCCAGTACAAATTCAAAGTATGTACATGTGTGCATGAGAAATTGCACAGGGAATGGGCATCCAAAGTGACAAACAGCAAGGCTATTGGCCAGTACAAATTCAAAGTATGTACATGTGTGCATGAGAAACTGCACAGGGAATGGGCATCCAAAGTGACAAACAGCAAGGCCATTGGCCAGAACAAATTCAAAGTATGTACATGTGTGCCTGAGAAAATGCACAGGGAATGGACATCCAAAGTGACAAACAGCAAGGCCATTGGTCAGTCCATAGTTCCGGTGTGCACATGTGTGCATGAGAAACCGCACAGGGAATCGGCATCTAAAGTGACAAACAGCAAGGCTATTGGCCAGTTCATAGTTCCAGTGTGCACATGTGTGCATGAGAAACTGCACAGTGAATGGGTAACACCGTCCACTGCCATGGGAATCGTCCCAGCTCCAGGGATACAAATGGGCAGTCCAGGCACCGCTGTGGGAGAGATGGGGTTGGGAGGGGGACTTTGCCTCAGATGTGGCTGTCAGTTGAACTGGGAGGTGGCTGATTGTCGGGGGGCCAGTTGGAGGACTGGACCTGGGAGAGAGAGGACCAGCTGAGGTAGAGGTATCAGTGGCTGTGGGAGCCTGAGGGCTGCTTGGACCGGGTGGCGTGGTGGCACGGGAAGGCGAAGACATGCTGCCGTGAGACACAGTGTGTGAGGGTGAATGTTGAGGGCTGGGTCTCAACTTCTTGGGGATTCGATAGCCAACAATTGTCTTGGCAGGAGTGGGAAGTGGGGTGGGCACAACAGCCTTACTCTCCACCAAAGGTGTATCAGGTGCAGGTGGCTCCCCCTGTGGGGATTTGCTGGATCTGGTGGTACGCTTGGGGTGTCCTTGCCTTTTCCCCTGCATCCCCTGTTGTCCAGGTAAACCCCCCACTTTGCTCTCCTCTCCCAGCTTCACAGGGGTGTGGGTGGGAGTTGACGTTGTGGATGAATCTGCCTTAGAGAGGTGTTTGTGCTGAGTCTTTGCAGGCACCAGGTCCACAGCGGACAAGGCAACTGTTTGTTTGTCTTTGGGATCAGGTGTGGGGATGGGAGTGCCCTTGGATGGGGGTGATTTGGATGAATGTGAGGTTGAGGCCTGCCTCTTGGCCTGATGTCCCTGAGTGTCACGTGAAGGGCTTTTGCCTTTGCGCTGCTGTGTGCCTGTTTTGTGTTTTGGGGATGGTGTCTGTGCTCTGGGCCGCTTGGAGTGCTGCTGTTGTGTGCTGCGTGTGGAGGACTTGGCGCCTGAGGGCTGTGGTGTGTGGGCACTCTCGTCAGGTGGTGCCACTGGCAGGGTGGTTGCTGAAGGGACTGGAGCTGGACTGGGAGCCTGTGAGAGCTAAATGGCTGCTGTGACTGTGGAGGACAAAGACTGGACAGTTCTGTGTAGCCCACCCACGTCAGAATGAATGCCCTCCATGAAGGCAACTACCTGTGCCAACTTCTTGTCATGATCCTGGAAGGCATTCAGGAGAGCAGCCTGTCTCACACACAGATGGTGCAAAAGGTCCACCGCCTTCACACTGAGGACAGCAGGAGAGACAGGGGCAGCGGTGCCTGGGGGGAAGTACACTCTACCCTTCCTAGGGCTGCGGGCACGGAAAGCACTAGTGGTAGCAGCTGGGAGGGGGGGGCACTGGACGATGTGTGGTGGAAGAAGAGGCAGAGTTCGAACTCCCTGTGCCCGCCAACATGGAGGAGTAACCGCTGGAGTCAGATGATGTTGAGGTTGGTGTTTCCAGGCGTGATTCTTCCAGGGCACTCCTGTCCCCCTCTGAGGCGCTGGTCACATCAGTGAGCTCATGTGTAGCAGTCGTGCCAGAAGCTTCACCACTGGTGTCCATCCCCTGTCCTTCCGTGCCCTCTGTAGATGATGCAATAGACATAGACGTAGGTTCAGTATAGTGCCATACTCACAAACATCATATGCAAGCAAAGCACAAAACTAGAAAATGATACCCCCATGTTGCCCACCCCCATGTGCAGTCTGCATGTGCAAACTTTATGCAATCCTCAGAAGATGCATGGAAACATGCATAGTTGACATTAATGACCCATGTGACATTGACACTGCCAAATAGCTGGCTCGTGCCTCCTTGTAACCTAACATAATAATCTCTGTAAGCATACCTACGTGCCTGTAGGTGAGATAGATATACATCTCAACATGTTGTCTCTGTCACATATGGAGTCACTTTAAGGGAACAACACTGATACTGACTCCCAAATGTCCTTTTGCAATGGCCATGAGCTACTGATATCCACCATGTTGTGCTTTGAAGCACAGCAACTGTTGCACATTGGTGTCAGATATGTAGTTCTCACAATTTGCAAGTTAAGCACTGCACACATCTACAAAAGCACACTAAGATGATGCACATTGCTGTTCACTGCCCGGTGATGTCTATGACACCCATAATGCAGCAGATGTCAGAAGGCCACATCTCATCTTGCAATGTCAAGGGCCATTGTATTAAACACATGAGAAAGTACATGTAGCGAAAATACATGACAGCTGCACTCAACACAGAGGCCACTTACAACCCATTGCATCACACTAGAAACATCACTGAGCTCTGCACTGGCTCAGGGTTGGGATACATGCAGTCACTCACACCCAAAGTCACCCTTCGCAGAATACTCACCCCCAACTTGCTGCTGATGGGCCCTCAAACAACCATCCAGCTCTGGCTGTGTCACTGCCAAGATGCGGGCCATTAGTGGTGTCATGCTCCTGTGCGCCAACCTGCCAGACCGAGGGAGCATCCCCAGCGTCTTCTCTGCCATGTTTTTGCTCAGCCGGCAGATGTCATCCCACCTCTTGTGACAGTGTGTGTGCCGTCGGTTGGAGACACCCAGAGCCCATACCTTGCGTGCAATGGCCCTCCATATGGCCTAACGCTGGTGGACTTTAAGCTGCAGGCATGGGAGACAAGAAGAGGAAGTTTCAGTGACACTGTGTTATGTACCACTGTGTGTCAGTACAGGAGCATGAAAAAACATAGCACACCAATACATAAATGGTGAGCACAGGCCATACAGCATGACACGTAGTACATTTGCATCAAATAATCTCATAGAATGGTATACATGTATGATGATGGTCACAGTACCTGGCCATCTCATACACATGCAGAGTGCCAGCACAGAAACCAATGTGAAGAAGGCCCTCATCTGTGATGCAGTATGTGAGTGAGCAATACATACAATACATTGGAAATGATGTGTCGGGGCAGAATCACTGTGTCCAACACTACACACCCCTCAATGTCCTTGGCCAGTGAATGGCTACCTGTGTCATGGAGGTCACATTTAGGGACATGATCTTACATTCTCACACTCTTCTCACAAGGTGTAGGCCTGTCTTGTGCAATCCTCAGGCCTAAGATAGCTCATTGAGAAATAGGGTGGCAGACAACACATATTTTTCACTCTGTCCATTTGCTGATGGGTCCTTTTAAAATTGGGCAGCTTCTGTGCAGGCCAGGGTGATTCACACTGAGGTCAAACGTGGGCCATCAGAAAATTCACATGCATGTACAATATGAGAGGGCAAACAGTGCCTACACATGCGAGAAAGAACACATAATGATAACAATGGAAGGATGATATCTCAAAATTACATTTATCTGATGTGTCATAGGTGAATTACCACCAAGAATGTTACACTCTGGCATTATAATCTTGTGCATAATGCACACATATATCCATGGGGCAATATGAAAAATGCACACACAATCATACCCTCTGGACGAAATACATTTGTAATGTCACAAATGAGCATGTGAAAACCTCATGGACTATGACATCACATAGCACAGGCAATGTTTTACTGACTTCGACTGTCCAAACCAGCAGTGTTACTGTATGGCTGCAAAAACACTGCATGTCCCTCCCATCCTTAAATGCAGCCATGGATCTGTGGAAATAAGGCTACACACCCCATTGACATGAAGTCAGCATGCTAGGCAGTGTATCACACATTTACATTACCCAGTCTCAGACCAACGTCTGTAATTTTATTGCTGAAGAAGGGCTGTAGAAATGTCCATGTTACCATCCTCCCCAAATACTCAAGTGCAATATTTACTAGGCCATGTATGGAGCATGGTATATGAAAAATGAGGATGCATGCACATTAACTTGCACTCACAGGCACATACTACTGCAGAGCAACATCATGTGAGCACTCTTTGCACTCTCGAACTTTCACTCTGAAACACTTACCAGTACATCTGGAGCACCATGTAGCCTCCCATACTGTTAAAGCACCTCGTCCACCAGGACCTCCAGCTCCTCTGTGGTGAAGGGACAGGCCCTGATGTTCTCAGTTCTCACCATCACTGGGTCCAGGAGACAGGAACAGCAGCAGTTGGGGATGAAGAATGGCAGGCAGCAGTGTCTGGATGCAGTGGAAATGTGTGGCTCTCTCACAGACATATATAGCCCCCTGTGGTTGTTTCAGTGGTACTCAGCTGCCGCAATTGGTGTTCCAGGTCAGCTTTTTTCAAATGTAACCAATGACCGGGACCGCGGTGGCGGTGCACGCCTACCACGATAATCAAAAGTGTATTTCACTACCGTGATCGCGGTTCCCATTGGCTGGTAGGGCATGGGCATTGGCGGTGTCACAACGCGGGGCCCAGGCGGTCGCTACCGCAATCGTGCATCTTTCAATTGTACCCAATGACCGGGCCCGCGGTAGCGGAGCACGCCTACCGAGAGTTTCAAAAGTGTATTTCACTACCACGATCGCGGTTCCCATTGGCTGATAGGGCATGGGCATTGGCGGTGTCACACCGCGGGGCCCAGGCGGTCGCTACCGCAATCGTGCATCTTTCAATTGTACCCAATGACAGGGCCCGCAGTAGCGGAGCACACCTACCGCGGGTTTCAAAAGTGTATTTCACTACCGCGATTGTGGTTCCCATTGGCTGGTAGGGCATGGGCTTTGGCGGTGTCACACCGCGGGGCGCAGGCAGTCGCTACCGCAATCGTGCATCTTTCAATTGTACCCAATGACCGGGCCCGCGGTAGCGGAGCACGCCTACCGCGGGTTTCAAAAGTGTATTTCACTGTCGTGACCGCGGTTCCCATTGGGTGAAAGGGCATGGGCATTGGCAGTGTCACACTGCGGGGCCCAGGCGGACACTACCACAAATTGGCATTTTTCAATTGGTGCCAATGACCGTGATTGCGGTGGCGGTGCACGCTTACGGCACCTATGGACACATCATGCTATAGAAATGGCAATGGCCAGTTCTCATCATTGAACAGTAGATACTTACAATGAATCATGCCACCAGATTGTTAAATTCAATGCTAGTGTGACATTGAACTCACTGATGACTACACATGCCATGTCAGTGCACAGGATTACATGCATTGGCATGTACTCCCTCACATGTCACATATGATATTTGTGTGCATGTACACAGATCTGTTGTGTAATGGACTCTCAAATTTATAAACATGTCAATGTGTGTGATGGCTAATCAACCCACAGTAATGATGGTCTGACTACATAATGTGCCTATTTCACTGTGTAGATTGCTGAACTCATTTTGATAGTTGATCTTTATACACACACTGTGCTCATTGTGTTGTTAATGTGTGCTCTGTCCGACTCACGCAAGAAGGTGTGGCAGGTACAGCAGCTACGTAGAAGCCAGCAGTGTTGCTGTTTCAAACATGTGCTGTGTCAACTACTCTCAGGGCTGGTGACACAAGATGTCGGAATGTACCATTTTACATTCACATAGTCTCAATCTATTTTGGGGGTACTCAGTATGTACATACTGAACACGTGTACAACTACTTGAGAGCAAGGTGTCTCTGCATGTGACTTGTGCTGTAAGCTGTTGTTTCAGTTCAGTCATTGTTGGCGCTGTGTCAGTCAAGATGTAAGATGCTGGACACATCTCATAGGGGAATTTAATTGACATGTGTCCACTTTTATTTTATGTAGGAGACAACCAAATGTGCATCGTCCATTCACATTGCTGGCGGACATGGAGGATGAGGACATCATACGTAAATTCCGTTTGGATCGACCTACCCTTCAAGACCTATGTGGTCAGTTGGAGCCCCATCTGAGGCCTCACAGAACCTATCCGACTGCTTTGACACCAACATGTAAGGTGATGGCGGCCCTGATTTTCTTTGCAACTGGTTGGTTCCAGTACACGGTGTCCAGCGCAGGTGGGAAGTCTCAACCAATTTTCAGCATGGCGCTACATGATGTCCTGTCCACAATGGTGACATACAAGGACCGCTACATCCATTTTCCCAGGAGACATGAATTGGCAGCTGTGAAGGGTGATTTTTATGACCTTGCCCACATCCCTAATGTTGTGGGCGCCATTGACTGCACACATGTTGGCCTGGTTCCACCACGGGCATGTGAGCACATATACAGGAACAGGAAGCATTTCCATTCCATTAATGTGCAAGTGGTATGCCAAGCGGATATGATCACCTCCCAAGTCTGTGCCAGATTTCCAGGATCAGCACATGACTCCTACATACTGCGTAACAGCATTGTACCACAGCTGATGGCAAATCTGCATCCGGAGCGTGCGTGTATTGTTGGTGAGTACGCAGAGTCAAGTAGTGTGCTGTATGTGCGACATGCTGTCCTCAGCTACTGGCATATTACAAAATTGGTCTGTGTATCTCACACCTAGGTGACTCTGCATATCCCAACCAGCCTTGGTTGCTGAGCCCACTGAGGAATCCCAGGACCCCAGGTGAAGTCTGCTACAATGATGCACATGGGAGGACACGTCGTGTGGTGGAGCGTACTTTTGGTCTTCTGAAGTCTAGATTCCGGTGTCTGGACAAGAGAGGAGGTGCACTACTCTACTCTCCCCAAAAGGTGTGTCAGATCGTAGTTGCATGCTGCATGCTCCATGACCTGGCCTTGCGCAAAGAGATCCCCCTGCTCCTGGATGATGATGAGCATCAGATGCCCCCCCCTGCAAACCCACACATGTCCAGCGACGATGATAGTGGAGAGGAGGAAGGTGTCGACCTGTGTCAACAGCTCATCAACAACTACTTCCCTTGAGAGTGAGTGACATTGTACAACAGTGACATTGGCTGCTGTCTTTGATGGTAGTGACAAGGCCTAGAAGAGCTTTTTGACTGCTGCCTGTTGTTGGCTCTGTGCTGATGGCTGATGTTTGTGGCACAGGGTAGTTATGACCAGCCACATGATGTCTATGTTGATATTGTTTCTCATTGTAATGTGTGCTGGTTTGTGTACCTTGATAACTAGTGTTGTGTACTGGCTGTGATGCCATCACCTGACAAGTAAATGCCGTTCTCTTGTGTCTTTCTAAGTCCCTTCAGCCTCTCAATGCCTCGTCACAATCAGAGCTTCTGGTACATTGGAATCTGAGTCAACATTGTACATACTGTGATAAAGATGGAGCTGACACAAAGACATAGGTGTGTAAAGAGTGTTTATTTACAATGAGTATTTGTGACAGACAAGTGATGTTTTACAAAATGGTGCTAAGTGAATTAATGAGTTGTCAGTGATGGTAAATGAGACTATAGAGTAGTAACCACATTGATGTAGTGCCACAGTCCAACAGACACCTGCCATCGACATGGCAGTGTGGGTAAGGATAGTCAACAAAGTCAATGTCAAGGGGAACAGAGGTGCCATCATGGCTGGCTCTGCGACTGGCGTTTGGATGGTGCTTTGCTATGTGATCCTCCCGTGGTGTTTCTCAGACGGCCCCTTTTGCGTTTTACAGGGGGGGGCCACTGCTACTGGCTCAGCGGTGTCTGAAGAGTCATCCTGTTGCAGCTCACTCCTCTCTGTGGCCGCAGCTGAGGTGTTGGGAGTATCATCCTGAGGGCCACTGGAGGGGGGTTGAGCTGTCCTTTGGGCCACATGACTGTCCCTCAGAACACCCACGAGCTGGCCCATGAGGTCCACAGTTTGGCCCATACGCATGTCCATGGACCTCAGCAGCAGGCGGAGCTCACGCACTTCTTCCAGAACTTGGCCCATGTGTCCCTGGGTTTGCTCGTATGCCCCAAGGACTCTGGCGATGTTGGCCAGGGCTTCGGTCCCAGTGTCTTCTCGAATTGGTCCCCCAGTTGCCCTCCCACCTGCACTGCTGTCCCGGACCTTTGGCGTTGCCACTCGACGCACCCGCAGACTCTCCCTGCCCTCCTCTGATTGTGTGGTGGTGTTGGTAACCACTGAGGCAGGGAGAGTGTTGCAGGCAGCACTGGTGGTGGTGGTGGTGGTGGTGGGGGCTGAGGCCTCACAGGTCGTTGCAGCAGGGGTCAGCGCTGTTGTTGTTGCTGAGGTGGTGGTGATGGGGACAGTGGGGGCCTGGGACGTGATGCGCCCTGGCAGTCCGGATGGGCCAGGTTCTTGCTCCTCATCCGAGAAACGTGGGGAGTCTGCATCCGAGAGTCCATGTTCCGGGGGGGGGAGACTGGCTCTGCAGGTCGGTGTTCTCTTCTGCAGCAGTTAATTGTGGATCTCCTGTTGAACAGAGGTGAAATGGTCATTGAAGTGCACCCCACAAGCTTGGTGTTAGACGTTTGGATGTTACATGTGATACACTACACAGTTTACATTGATATCACTTTGTATGGCTGCAATGTACTGCGCATCATGACATGATGTGGAGGTACCTACATTACTTGTCCATGGTGTGACATGTAAATAGATACCATGTTCCATGTACAGATTATGTGATTACAAGGACATGTCATCATCTAACGACTTGCAGCACATCAACTTTATATGATGCGTCTTTTTGGTTTGCTCTGCATGGAAGACGTTTCATCTGAGCAAGAACTAGCCATTGTAATCTTAAGCATACCTTTTTCATATCATGTACTTTACTTTCTTGTACCAACTGACCATGCATGTTTTTTGTTCATATGGGCCTTCATGCTCTGACACCATGGCACTTACACATAGCATTCAATGCTGTGCATGATTGGGCCCTGAATTTCTTCAACATGTGACTTGGTGAGTCAAACTTTGTTTACAGTGACTGTTACGTACACTTAGCTGTCTGCACACTGGAAGTGGCTTTTGGATCTATGCCAAGTTGGGTGACATGTGAGGGCTGGTGTGGTCATATGGCTTCATGCTTTTTGAGAGGAATGGCAATGTGCATGCACTATCTACCTACCTGTTCTGTGACACAGTTGAGGGAAATTGCTGCCATACGGTTGTGGGTGTGTGAGGTATACCATCCTGCTGAGCTGTGGGACAAGGGGGCCTGGTGGGAGTTGTAGTGCTGCCTTCCCACCCACAAACACCCCTCCCTGTTAGGATGGCTACCTACCTGTAAGTTTGGAGAGAGCAATGCAATGTCTGCCACATGGTTCTGGCTGGGGTGGTGCTCCATCCTTCTGAGCTGTGGGACAAGGGTGCCTGGTGGGAGTTGTAGTGCTGGCTTCCCACCCACAAACACCCCTCCCTGTTAGGATGGCTACCTACCTGTAAGTTTGAAGAGAGCAATGCAATGTCTGTCACATGGTTGTGGGTGTGGGGAGTGTTCCATCCTGCTGAGCTGTGGGACAAGGGTGCCTGGTGGGAGTTGTAGTGCTGGCTTCCCACCCACAAACACCCATCCCTGTTAGGATGTCTGCCTCCCTGTGAAGTGGAGCAGAGGAAGGGAATAGGCTGCACATGGCTCTTGGATGGGGGAGTGTTCCATCCTGCTCAGGGGTGGGACAAGAGAGCATAAGGTGGCTACCTACCTGTAAGTTTGAAGAGAGCAATGCAATGTCTGCCATATGGTTCTGGCTGGGGGTTGCTCCATCCTGCTGAGCTGTGGGACAAGGGGGCCTGGTGGGAGTTGTAGTGCTGGCTTCCCACCCACAAACACCCCTCCCTGTTAGGATGGCTACCTACCTGTAAGTTTGGAGAGAGCAATGCAATGTCTGCCACATGGTTCTGGCTGGGGGGTGCTCCATCCTGCTGAGTTGTGGGACAAGGGGGCCTGGTGGGAGTTGTAGTGCTGGCTTCCCACCCACAAACACCCCTACCTGTTAGGATGTCTACCTACCTGTACGTTTGAAGAGAGCAATGCAATGTCTGTCACATGGTTGTGGGTGTGGGGAGTGTTCCATTCTGCTGAGCTGTGGGACAAGGGTGCCTGGTGGGAGTTGTAGTGCTGGCTACCCAACCACAAACACCCCTCCCTGTTAGGATGTCTGCCTCCCTGTGAAGTGGAGCAGAGGAAGGGAATAGGCTACGCATGGCTCTTGGATGGGGGAGTGTTCCATCCTGCTCAGGGGTAGGACAAGAGAGCATAAGATGGCTACCTACCTGTAAGTTTTAAGAGAGCAATGCAATGTCTGCCCCATGGTTCTGGCTGGGGGGGGTGCTCCATCCTGCTGAGCTGTGGGACAAGGGGGCCTGGTGGGAGATGTAGTGCTGGCTTCCCACCCACAAACACCCCTACCTGTTAGGATGTCTACCTACCTGTAAGTTTGAAGAGAGCAATACAATGTCTGTCACATGGTTGTGGGTGTGGGGAGTGTTCCATCCTGCTGAGCTGTGGGACAAGGGTGCCTGGTGGGAGTTGTAGTGCTGGCTTCCCACCCACAAACACCCCTCCCTGTTAGGATGTCTGCCTCCCTGTGAAGTGGAGCAGAGGAAGGGAATAGGCTACACATGGCTCTAGGATGGGGGAGTGTTCCATCCTGCTCAGGGGTGGGACAAGAGAGCATAAGATGGCTACATACCTGTAAGTTTGAAGAGAGCAATGCAATGTCTGCCACATGGTTCTGGCTGGGGGGGTTCTCCATCCTGCTGAGCTGTGGGACAAGGGGGCCTGGTGGGAGTTGTAGTGCTGGCTTCCCACCCACAAACTCCCCTCCCTGTTAAGATGGCTACCTACCTGTTAGGTGAAGGTGAGCAATGGAATGGCTGTCACATGGTTCTGGGTGGGGGGAGTGCTCCATCTTGCTCAGCTGTGGGACAAGGGTGCCTGGTGGGAGTTGTAGTGCTGGCTGCCTGTACACATGCCCCCATGGAAATATTGCTAGCTACCTTTGAGGTGAATCAGAGGAAGGAAATGGTAGAGATGTGAGAAATGTGTTGGGAAGAGTATGTTGTACATAAGTGCATTTAGGTCTAGAAAGTGTAGCTTTCTAGTTGTGCAAGACAGTACATGGCACTGTGATGGGATACATTTGTTGGTACTTACCAGCCTCCACTCCCCCGGGTATTCCTGTGAGACTCTCTGGATGCAGTATGGCAAGCACCTTCTCCTCCCATTCGGTGAATGTTAGTGGTGGAATGGGAGGGCCACCGCCAGTCCTCTGAGCAAGCTCATGGTTCTTGTTGGCACGCTCTTTCACCCTGGTCTTGATGTCATGCCACCTCCTCCTGATCTCCTTCTGGGTGCGCGGGGTGGTCCCTACTGCATTGACTTTGTTGACCATCCTTGCCCACATTTGATTTTTTGTGGCTACTGGTGTCTGTTGGACCATGCTTCCAAACAAATGTGGTTCTACTCTGATTACCTCATCTACCATCACTGACAACTCATTGTCAGTGAATTTGGGCATCTTCTTCTGTGACATGGTGTGTGATGTGCAAATGTGGGAACAGTGCAGTTGTGAAGGTGGTGGTGGTGATGTGTGTGATGTGTGTGTGGTTGTGAGGGTGTGATGTGTGCTGATTTGCCTCTCCTTTGTGCTGTGGGGTTGGGCACTTCAGTTGTGGAGTTGTGCAAAGGAGTCTGGTCAGGGAAGGGGCTGGTTTTATACTCAGCTATGTGGGTGGGTCAAAATGGAGTATTCATGTCAGGTGTGTTGTGTGGGTTGACCTGGGATTTGTATTTTTGACTTGCCATGGGGATGTGTCATTGGGGTGTTAGGTGTTTTTTGAGGCTGAGCCAGGTTAATGGCCACAATTGGTAGCTTTGTTGTGTTACTCTTCCGGAGCGACCACGGCAGTCGGAATACAACAGCCCTTCCGCCGGCTCTCCCATTCATCAATGGTTGCGATCGCGGTGGTCAGAAACAACTGATCGTTCCGCTGTCACCGCAATCGTATCCTTATTTCACGTGCGGTCAATCCGCTGGCCGTGCAGCAGTTTTGGGTCTTTCCGCATCAAATCCGACCACCGTGGACGGATTTTCACCTGCTCCGGACGCTCCAGGCGGACTTTCGTGGAATCCGTCTGCCGCTGTCGGATTTCTCTGGCGGTTCATTCTAATCTGACCGCCGGTTTTCCCGCGGTACATGCGGACGGTTAATTTCCACTACCACAGCGGTCGGAATGCTTTTCCGACCGCCATCGTAATCGGCCCCTTGGTTTTGAGGATTAAACATTCTTGGGCCATATTTAATTTCCTAAAGGCACATAAATAACATTTATTGATATTGACACACTTCAAAATATTTATCTCATGTATATTGAACATTCATATCAATACAAGGCTAGACATAGAATTTTCTCTCTGAATTCTCAAAATCATGGTTACCGACCAGGATGGGCCTTCAATCACCATCCCCAAGAAAATGTGATTTGTTAACTGCAGATTTCCACTATGACCCCCTACTTCCTCATACTATGGGAGCCCCATGGGGCCAACCGCTAGGCTAGACCCAAAACTACTTCAGAGCAACCCAAAATGGGATACCCTTGGCACCTTTTGGAAGATTGACTTGTGGAACCTGGCCATATCTTGGTCACATAGTGGTAGACCATCTCCTATGTCACACCTAGGCACTGTTAAAGAAGTACCCATTGGCAGCCAAAATATAGTTACTCTAGTGCCCAAACTGTAGTTGCCTGCTGACTGCTGCTCCACTACTCCTCCATGGAGTAATAATTATAGCCAAATATGGAATTCACCTGACCTTATAGGGGTTGGGTTTTCACAGGCTTCATCGCCCGTTCTCTGGCTCCTGCTGAAAGTTTGAATTTTCAAACTCAATGGCAAGAACTGGCATTGGGTATCACCCCCTCGTCCCACTGGTCCCTGCCTTAACGTTGGTGAGTCCAATATGGAGCTTTGTTCACGTTAGTTATTAGTTTTTTTTGCTTTTATGCCCAGGTCTACATTTCCCTTCCCATGTGCTACATGTATTTTGACTTCTACCTCATCGTCCATAGGCAGTCACCTGGGCTTCAGCACTGTTCATACTGCAATTTAAAAGCTGAACTTCTGTGAGGACTGAGATACCAGTCGACAGCTCCTAATCTCTGGGAGTGGTTAGTATCTGACATAGCCTGTCTCTGATAGGGAGTCATGAGAAAAAGATAGAAGGGAGGATGACAGTGAGAGGTAAGGGATTGAGGAAAGAAATGGTGACAGAGACTAGAGAGACTAGAGAGACCATATACAAGAATAAGGTGGGAATAAGGTGAGAGAAAAAAGAAATGAGACAAGAATGTAACTGAGATGGAAAAGAGGAGAGAAAATGTGTGAAACGGGAGATGGCAGAGTGAGTGACGTGTGAACTAGCAGCAAGAAGTTATGCTAAGGCAAACTTTAATGCACGTTTCACCTATTACTTGTTCTCCCTTCTTCACCAGACGTCTGTCACCTTGTCAATGGCCAATGGCACTGCTAGGTGTGGATGTTGCAGGTACAAGGAAACATTTTAGGTAACAGCACTTATATTTTTTTTATTTTTTTTTATCAAACTAAGCACACTGTGGGGGTGAAGCTGTTGCACATATGACAATCACTTGGCAGCCATGTTTGAGAATTGTGCAAGGTTATACATTCAGTGCGGATATCAAGCATTAACCTTACACATATTTTGGTCAGTTTGGTCTTTTAATAAGATCACATATAAAAATATGCATTGACAAGTCATTTTTTTGGGCTTCTGTAAAGTTAGTTTTTATTGACATCAGTAAAACATACCAGAGAAACATCATGATATTAGCAGCATCTCTAGCACAATGAGTAGGTACCTGGCACAAGGCAGAAGTAGGAGCGTTTTTCTCACAAAAGGGGTCCATTGGAGTATTTAACACCACTCACCATACTGCTCCTAACAAACTATCACACATAAAGTATGGGACAGGTGACAAAATCAGGGAACATGACACATAACCAAATGAAAATGAGAATGGGTAAAGAAGTTGGTACTAAAACTCCCATGATCCCCTTAATACGCAACCGGCACGTGGATGTCACCTCCACTGAGCTATGTTGAAAGGGCAGTGTCTCCCTGTGTTCTGTCCGGATAACAATAGGGTATGATTATCATTTAATTCGTTCAATTCATTTCCCACATTTGATGCACATTAAGATCTAAAACTTCCACTCTCAGTAGTTAAGAGTTGATACTACAACTCCCATGATTCTACGAATATGCAACCGGTACGCGGACGTCACATCTGCTGAGCAACGTTGAAAGGGCAGCGTCTCCCTGTGTTCCATCCCTACCAGCCCTTCATACATGCGGCGGTCGAGAGGAACTAGGTAAGACGCTTACCCTTGGTGCCCTCTAATTCCCGTTCCAGCTAGTACGCCTAGATGACAGGATTGGGCATCATGCTAAGCGATCTATCTTTTTTTCTGAATATAGTGATTAGTGTCATTTCCTTCTGTGTTGTGTGTTTCCTTGTTTTAGCGTCTACAGAGGATTGCACACACATAGATTAAAGTTTTCCTTTTTAATCAGGACAGTACTCATAGCGTTGTAACACTTCAATTTAAGGAGCTGTCCTGCCTGCTAGTAACTTTAAATTCTTCTAACTCTTTTCTGCTGGTGATAATTCTGTGTAAGGTCACATTTAAACTGTTGCAACCCTGGTGGTTAATTATGGCATGGAGGGCCATTTTGAAATTTATAGAGTGCATAGCGAGGTACTATTAAGAACCCTTCTGATTATAAAGACACTCCGAATAAAAATGTGGTCGCAGAGTGTGTGTGCTAAGTCAAGAGGGCACTAGATGTGTCCACTCAAATACAGTGGTGATAATACTGTTAAAAATGTTTGTATGCCCCTACCACTCTGACCCGCCATGAAGGGACTGTTAAAGGTGGGATAGTTGTTTAGGTATAAATGGTAAGGATACCACAATGGATTTCATGCCACGGTTTGCAGTGTTGGTGATGGACACTAAATGGGTGTAATATAAAGGCAAAAAATTAATTTTAATTTTGATTTTTGTGTTATGTATTTTTAGCACCCTGTGAACCCCACTAGATGTCAGTACCACAGGATAATTACCAGACTACTGAAAGTATATTTTTCACTTTTTCTACAAGCAGAGTGACTCATAATCCTGGTCCTGATGAATGCCATGCACCTTATGGGCAGATTAAGGCAGAAACATGTTGACCAGAATATGAAATAGGAGAATATCTATATCCCTGTTTCACTGAGCTTGATTTTAATCCTATCCATTGGGGGTGCCAGAATACAAATTGTCCTTACCCACCAAGAGATAGTTTCAACTCACAATATCACTACTATTCTTTTGTATGCACTCTGCCCCTCTCTCCCCATGTAGACTTCCAAATAGGGATGACTTTCTAAAAAACAACCCTCCCGCTCCTCTCCTAAGGGGGAGTTGTAGCCCGCACTGGGTACCTTGCGGTCCCAATGTGAAGAGGGGACCCTATGATGAAGCATGTCACCCAAGGGTGAGTGAGGGTTCTCTTCTTTAAACAGCAATGCTTCTTTACCCATTCTCATTTTCATTTTCTTATGTGTCAGGTTCCCTGATTTTTTCACCTACCCCATACTTTATGTGAGATAGTAGAGACGTAGGAGCAGTACAGATGCTGTCTAACAGAGGTACAAAAAGGACAGCTATTGTGAAAGCTTCCCTGCAGAACAGGTAGAAGACAAGCATCAGTGGAAACATGTCTCTCTCTCACAGAACAGGTACAGATGGGACAGCAGCAGTGCAAGCTTCACTTCCTTATAGAGCAGGTGCAACTCAGGTGACAGCTGTGCGAGCTTCCATCTCGTACAGATGATGTATGTTCTGGGCAGAAGCAATGTAAACTTCACTACATATTGGGTCCCTACAGGGCAAGCTTTTTTCCTCACACAACAGGTACTCCTTGACAGCAACAAACATTAGGTTTACAGTCGGTAGCAGCAGTGCAAGCTCAACATCTATTTAGAACAGAAACAATAAGGCAGCTGTAGTGTAAACCTTTATTGCTGACAGAACATGTACAACACAAGTTGCAGGTTACACCCAGTCGTTGCAGCAGGTTCTAAAGCCATTGAAATGGGTATATTGGTGAAAGTGTGAGTGCTGCTATCACTCACTGTAAAGGCATTCTGACAGTACATAGGTAGTCACACTTGTTTACTTAAGAGGCTGTTAAAGATGTTATGCTGCAGTGTTTGTAAAGTGCATAGCTGCCCCAACAACAAGGCTTCCCAGCGCTCGACCTCGATGGTGAAAGAACTACACCTGCAGGCCTGTCAGAGGGAAACAGAAAGAGGGATGCTAGATGGAAAAAAGCCATGTCTTCAGGGTTTTTCTGAAATGCAAGTGGTTCTCAGTGTTCCTGATGGAAAGAGGAAGCAAGTTCCATAGAACTGGGGCCTTGGCATGAAAAGAACAGCCTCCAGCTCTTGCTCTCCTAACTTGAGGGACAATAGCCAATTTGAGATCTGATGAGTGCAAGGGACGAGAGGGCCAGGAAGGGGACAGGAGGTTATACAAGATGGGGCCCACTGGGAGTGCAGGACCTTGTGAACGACACACAGGGTCTTTAAGTGGATGCACTAATCCACGGGTTGGCAATGTAGTTTATGAAGAAGACTGGAGGTGGAGCAGAATTTCAAGAGTGCGAATAGCAGCCTGACCGCAGCATGCTTCTGAGATGGCATTAAACTTCTGAAGCTGTTAGTTTATGTCCTGCTATTACCACAACTCCTACTTTTGTCCTATCCTTGAGCCTTGCTGCTACTACTTAGTCTTACCTTCAGTGCCTGCAGGTCTTAATGCTTCCATGCCCTGCAACTTGTGCCCTTGTCACTACAAGCAAGTTCTGCTGCTATAATATACTGTCAGTTCCTGTTGCTTTCACTTTGAGTACTGCTGTCAATAGATACAACTCATGCCAGTGCCATGCTTCTTCAGGACATCATGAACAATGCTATCATTCACTGGTGCTCTAGCTGTCACTCCTTCTGCTACCACCTCTCTGGGCTTGATTGCAACAGGCAAACCCCAAAATGAGTGGATAGATGTGGGAAGCATAAGGCCGTTGTGAGTAGGTCAACTTTAAGGGTATAGGAGGAGGGATTTCCTTCAGCGGCCTCAGGCTACAATTATGGTTCCCTCAGCAGACAAAAGGTCTAAGCACTCCCCTAGACTGCTAGCTATTCCTTCCATCTTCCTGAGAGAGATCATCAGCATCTGTTCAGGTGGAGGAACATGAGCTCCTCGCTGGCTGTTGGTGCAGTGGTGCCAACAAGCTGGAGCTACAGCATCCTAGTGTGAGGGGCAGCAGGTTCATAGGCATGCTCACACCTTCCCACATATATGGGTTTATGCCCAGGTCACTGTCTTGTTATTCTCATATCTCATTCTAATCCTACATCAGTCTGTATTGTACTGTTGATACTCACCAATTTTTGCACAACTTCGGCCCCTTCATAAGGATGGCTGACAGCATTATTTATCATGATGAATTTCTGGTGCAGCATTCGCACATTTAAATGTTGGCATCTCTAGCTAACCCTCTTCCATTTGGAGAAAAAGAAAATGTGACTGAGTGCAAATTTGGACTTGGCACGTATCTGTACTTTTGTGAAAGATATTTAATCTGCAGCTCTCAAACAGAAACTGTCTTTAATGTTGTAATTTGCAATATTGGTGCTTTCCTGTCACAGCAATGCATAGGTATTTCAAGAAAGAATTGTAGTGGCAAAGACGGACAAAAGATGAATCTACTCCTTCGTATACTATTGTAAATGATAGAAAATACCCCAGTAAAAAAGGTACCTGGACCATGTTCTCTGTTTTACCCTAATGAGTACAATGGAGCTGCATCACTATTAATAAATCATTACAATGTTTAGAACTACGTAAGCATTTGTTATATATCACATTATCCTTTAACATGTAGAGCATATGCAAATAGACAAAACTGAACCTTAAACGAGAGACAGTGTGATCAAGATGTGACCCCTGTATAATAACTACATAGTACAATATTTTGGATTTGGTCTACTCACTAGGGGGCATGTTTACAATGAAAGGGATGTAGTGGGGCGTTATCCTTCTTGGCCTAACCTCACACTTTGCCACTTCTGAAATGCAGGGCTGCACAATATGGTGCAGCCCTGCTTTTCCCCCTGCGCTGGCACTAAATTTAGCTGCCTAGCTCCAACTCGGGCACGCTTGCACCATAATGCAAGGGTGTCTGCGTTGAAGGAAAAGATCGTTTATGTGCAAGAAGGTGTCCCTTCCTGCACATAAACAATATTTAAATGGCGTTTTGTAAGTTCTATGTGTGCTGCTTAATGAAGCACACATAGAAGTTGCAAAATGTAATTTTGTTTAATTATTGTTTATGTGCAGGAAGGGACACCTTCCTGCACATAAACAATCAACTGTGTTTTGTTGTTTCCATGTATGCTGCCCAATGCACTACACTTGCTAACAGCAAAAATGAGGAGAAATTAAACATTTCTCCTTGTTTTGCCAGAGTAAGACCAGGATTTTCCAGGTCTTAATTTTGGCGCTGCCCCATATTTATGCCACCCATGTAAATATGGGGCAGCGTCAAAATCAATGGGTGTTGTGGTGAAACACCCACCGCAACAACCATTGCCCTCCTCTTTCATGCTAAGTATAGCATGTGCCTTATTTAAGGGTGCCTTTTTTACAAGGCAGCATTAAGCCACGTTAAGTGACTTAACGCTGCCTTGTAAATAAGGCAAAGCCCCTATCGCTATCACAACATCCAAAAAAGTGACGTTGTGGTGGTGATTGGGGCTTGTAAATATGCCCCTAGATATCATGGGGAATACAGCATAATGCCTATGGGAAAATACAAAAAGAATATGTGTTCACAAGGATTATTGAAAGTGAACTCTGGGAGATACGCTAATGCCAACCTGCTAAAACCTTCGTCTTTTAGGGCCAAATCCAATGGTTGTAAGCCTTCCATACTTCTAGGATCAAAAGCTTGGAACCAACTTCCAGGTCCGCTTCATTTCATTGACAACAATGCTAGTTTTAAGAACAGTGTGAAGACTTATCTCTTTCTTGCGCCAGATAATCTGTGCCATTCTTTAATATAGTTGAGTCGGACAGTAATTTTCTTTTATTTCTTCTTGCTTTCCTTTGTCGTTGCTCTTCTTTGTATTATTTCGCATTGATTTATAGAGGAACTGGGTGTTTGAGCTAGTGCCAGGATGCTCTTGTTTGAGTGATTGTGGGCTCTATAAATATACTACTCATTCATGGGAGCATTTTCAACCGTAAATCTTTTTTTTTTAATGTTTTATTACTAAGGAAGAAGATGTAGTGTACTGATTTAGTCAACCTGGGAGCCTGGTTTTGAATCCAGCTTGGCAGTTGACCTAAATTGTGCAGTTCTGGACAAATCACTTAATCTTTGATGCCTTAATTGTGTATAACTGTGTGAAGTTTAAAGATTTAAGCCCCCACTTGATGTATACAATCTTGCTGTGGCTTCCATCACTCCCCATAATATACAACATTCCTTTGGTCCCCAGCTACATCTGTGCTATAACAATAAAAACGCATATATGTTTTTATATTGTGAAGATATCCTGCTTACTCCGCTCTATGAATGCTCCTTCTTTTTTGAGCTTTTTGTGAAATTCCCTCATTTTGAGACATTCAGATAGAAGTCCCATACAATTATCCTTATCCCAGTGCATGTGTCAATTTTTTTTATTACAGTGCACGAAAATCAACTTCTAGATGTCTGTGGAAGTACTTTTGTGTGTTTATTGGGAGATTCCTCATGCACATCTTCTTGTCCCTTGAAGTATTCATTTATTATGTGACTTTAGTTGCTTTTGGTAAGAGATGACATATTTCCAATAAAGCTTCAGTGCTTTATTTTCTGTGTGTCAGATGCACACTGGAACAAGATTCGCTTGGTACCAACAATCTTGCAGTCATCCGATGCTCGCCAGTGTGGTGAACACTCTCAAAGCTTCGGAAGTGCTTAGTGCCTGAGCGGAAATTATTGGCAAAGCCAATAGATCTGGCTGAAGTGTTCTGAAGCTTGAACATACAGACATCCACGAATGCTGTTTGCATGTGTTAGTATATTAAACCCAGACATATTGCTATTTGTGCTCTTCTACTGGCTCTGAGGATTTTTCTACCCACATTGCATGATGTGGCAGCCCCACCACTGCTGTTTGAAGTACTAGCCCTCTTTGCCCCTGATGTTTGGGTCTAGTTGTGGCCCTGCGGTTTAATGGATGTTTTTCAGTTTAGATTTGTATATTTAGCCCATTGAATCCCCCCATGAATACAGTCTGGGCTGTAGGGTTGACCCTGGATGACTTGCTGCTATGCACACATTGGTTCAGGGTGTGAATTGTTCAGGTCAGATTGAAGCTGTGAGTGTCAACTCCCAGTCTCAGCCCTTTGGTATGCTGAACTTGGGAGAGTACCCATTCACACCTGAATCACAGCCATAGTCATGACAACAAAGGCAGACAAAAGAGGCTCTCGTCCCTGCATCAACCTGACTATGGGGGAGGGCTTCCACAAAGGATGGGGCACTTGGGAAGAAGAACAACTTTAGTAACAGTACATTAAATTAACACTAGCTTCTCGTCCTCAGTCATACATTCTCTGTGTTCTCTGGTTAGCAGAGATGGCAGTGGCAGGGATACAGGAACTTTCATTCCCAGGTTCTTGAAAGAGGACATTTGAGCCTTGATATTTTGAATTGAGAATCCATTGTGAAAATTGACTAGCGACTCTAAGGTACTTTTAAAAATACAATTAAATTCACATCGCTATATTACATTCACATTCCTAGTAAACATGCTTCATTTCAAATTTCATTTAGAATAATACTATGTCTCCTCATGTATTAGTGAGAGGTATTTTTGAAACATGAACTAGTCTATAGATGTGTGTGTTTATTCCCTATTATCAATTTTATAGGTACAATGTTTGTGAATATTTGTCATTACCGGTGCTGTCATGGGTTCTCAGCATTGTATTACTGTTTTATTTTTTTGCATTCTAAAACTTGTAGTTTTACATTTACCCTTATAGATATAGCACTACCGGCACCACAATCAGAAAAGCAGACAAGGTGAGGACTGGATATAGAATATTTTGATAGCTGTATGTATGTGTGTATGTATGTATGTATGTATATATATTTATAGTAGAAACCTACCCAGAGGCAACAAGCCAATCAATAAAGGAGGTCAAAGACAGAGTACACGCCAATATTGTTTATATGGTTTTAGGGTGGACTGGTGTGCGTAGACAGATAAAGGAGATTTTCCAAGGCATTAAGTTGAAGTATAGTCCATGTGCTGTCAAATGTTTACACCTTTTTCAGTGAAGAAGATGATGATAGTATTGCACTTGTCTGTTAAATGTGGTATTTATCTGTCTGATAAGGGTTTGGTGAAATGCTTTATTGTCTTGAAGAGCATTATACTTTTGTTTGCTGCCTCTTTGATGGTATTGATGCCAATTGCGTGGATTTTAGTAGAGTGAGTTCATTGATGGACCAGCTTCAATTTTTTTTATGAATAAATGGTGAGCTTATTCAAGTTGAACTACGTGGAGTACCAGGGTGCCTATGATTTGGTTATATACTTATGTACTTTCATTGGTACATGCATATCTGCATAGTTTTCCAGGAATGTAGTGAAGCTTTCAAGAAGGGTATTAATGTCAGAAGCTGTGGTGGGGTAGGTTTTCATGGCCCAAGAGATACGTTCAAGCTGTAGATTGACATGAGGCAGCATTACCCTGCAGGTGATTGGTATTGTTGAGGTGGGAGTAGAGGATTTGGAACTAGGGCCTACCATGATCCCTGGTAGAGGACAACCCATGGAGTGCTTTTAAGTAATTCTTTACTCTGTCCAATTTACGTGAAGCAGGGCAAAAGATGCAGTTTGCTGGGATGTATCATTCCAAGCATAAAGGAGGGCTGTGACTTTGTTAGTAGACTTTTGCAGACAGAGTCTGATTGGTGGAAAACGGTTTACATAATGCAGCGTTTCTAGTAGTTGTGGTCTTGAGGCAGGGTTGGACTGGGACGATAAATAGGCCTGGGCACCAAAATAAAGTGTCCCCTATTAGCAAACCAGATAGCTAAAAATTGATCCCCACACTTTGCAAATCAGGTCAGTCTTGAACTTGCAAAGACATACAGTATAGGTATTTTGCGAGAAAAAGGAGACTACATGAATTTGTGTTTGCTGCAACCAATGCTTGTAGTAATATCAGGGAAATTACCAGTAAAAACCAGTCTACCGGGCCATAAAACAGGCCCACATTCTGACTTGTCAGACCAGCCCATTGGACACTGCCTGATTGCCACGCATTAACCAGAAGGCTGTTCCACAGGAGGGGCCTTAGGGGCATATTATCAAGGACGGGGTTAAAATTATCGCCGGTTTAGCGGCAGAAAACTGCCGCTAAAGTGGCGATAATGGGCTTGCTAATATGCCCTGGAGAATTCCAATAGAAGCCCATGTTCACACCAGAACATGGACTTCTATTGGAATTCTCAAGGGCATATTATCAAGCCCATTATCGCCGCTTTAGCGGCAGTTTTCTGCCGCTAAATCGGCGATAATTTTAACGCCGTTCTTGATTATATGCCCCAAAGTTGTATATGAGAAACATTTGTCTCCAGTGGACTGCCATTGGATTTGGGAGTATGGAGGAGGTTGAAGTTTAAGGAATGCAAGGGTCTGGCTGGGGCATACGTTTGCAATATGAATTGTAGGTAAGAGGCAGCTGAACCATTTTGCATTTGAAGGTAAGGAAACTTTCTTGTTTGGCTTTGAAGATGATGATATGGTAAGTGGCTCTGGTATGTTTGAGGGCAGTACATGAAAACAGACTGATTCCAGTTGATGGATTTCCTTTTGAGCAGTTTCAACACTTAGGAGTACCACATATTGTGTATAGTACTTTTTGGAGAGGGCACATGAATCAGTTGTAAGGGACATTGTGGAGTGTATGGGGTCCATGATGGATTGAGGGGATTTAGTGGTGATGACTCAAAAGAGATGTTTCTCTAGAATGTATTTGATTGAATAGGACTAAATTTGTTTTTGGAGCAGAAGTAGGAGGTGGGGTGTTTGTTTGTGGTTGCACTGGGTACAGAGAGGATTATATTGAAGAAGATGGTTATTAAACATAGTGTGATGGTCATACCAAATGACAGGAGTGATATTATGTTCATGATGTTAAACAGTGGGCTTTGTTTCAAAGGAATTAATTGATTGCTATTTCTAGGCTAATGCTATGACATTTGTCACAGAACGTTTTGAAGGAGGGGATAGTTTGGTCTGTGGGCTGAAGTTGAAACCCCCATGGATAGGAGGTGATTGGATGTGAGGAAGAAGTTATTAACAAGGGAAACAAATTCTTCAAAGAAGCTTTATGCAAGACTATGTGAGTAAGTGCAATTACAGATTTTAATGTAAAGGTTGGGAGGGTCTTTCCAAGGATTTAAAAGAGTTTCTGGCACAGATGGGGAGCTTGATAAGGATGAGATTCCTCCTATGGATAATGAGTGAGACATATACTCTACCTGTAGGTCTGTTGGTGATTTTGAGGGAGTAATTCTGCAGGCTAATGTATTAAAATGGCGGAAGGGAGAAGGCAGGCTTGAGTGTTGATGCGATAGTCTAAAGAAAGGGTCTGCAAATTTTCTGTAATGAGAGCTACTTCTGTTCAGTGAAAATCATTGTAAACTACTGAAGGCTAAGCAACTCATGCATTGTTACCAGACACCCCAACTCCCAGCTTCAATGACTTTAAGTCCAATATCCGTAGAGCCAGATACTATGACTGGGGATACTATGACAGGGCTGCCATGTGTGTCAGTGTGAGCGTGGTCTTTGGGGATGTATGAACATTTATGCCTATGAATGAGATATATGTGTATGGGTGACTGAGAGCCTGTGCTGAATGTACTTGTGACACAGAACATACATTTTGTCATATGGGGCAAGGTTACATATATAACACAAAAATACAAACATTTTTTGAATTGGGAGAAATTTAAATCATATGGAACATTTTTCTGCACTATACATTTCTCCCACTTTAAAAAATGGCTGCATTTTTCAGTTATAAGCATGATACCATGTCTTTCAGCCCCTGGGAACAAGATGCCTGCTGTGTGTAAATGCGACACTTTGAAATGAAATAGAATTAAACTGAAGAGTTAACTTTACATTTGTATGAATTCCATAAATTCATCATTTAAATGTTCTGCCATTTCAAAGTGTCACATTTACAAACAGCAGGCATCGTGCACCCAGTGGCCTGTAGACAAAGTGCCTTATTTGTAATATTGTTTCATAGTTGAAAAATGCAGCCATTTATTTAAATGGGAGTAATTTAAACTGAAGAAACATGCTTCATAAAATATTAAGGTGTAATTGAGTTAATTGGAAGTGGAGAAATACATTGACTCAAAGTTTCCTAAAAATATTTTTCCGCACTTTAAATTCCTCCCATTTAAAAGAATGACTGGTATCCAGGTATAATTATGGCACAGTGTCTACGTGTGCAAGAGGCCTGTTGTTTGTAAATGCAACACTTTGAAATGGGAGAAAATGAAAATGAAAAGTTAACTTAATAATTAAGTTAATTATTGATTTTAATTTTCTCCTATTTAAAAGTATTCAGAAACACAATTTTATTCTCACTCTCCAATACCAAGTCAAGAAAGACTTTTAAAAAAAGATTTAAAAACCTCAGTGCTTCAGTTCTTCACTCTGTGCCCTGGGTCACAAATCTGACTCCAGCACTGCTTATTATCAGGCCCTGCTATCTGCAGCCTGAAGATCATTAAGTAAAATAAAATCAGCCTTCCCTTAACTTCAATAAGAAAATGTGACCCTGTGCATTATTTAAAAATGAACTCAAGGCTGGAAGCTACACTGAACATGTCTAGGAGCTCCTGGTAGCTCGCAATCGAAATGTTGGAGACACCTGGTCTAAAGCCAGGCTGATAATCAAGTTGGTGAAGTTCTAGGAATGTCTGGCGACATATCTAGCATTATTATGACAGTATTTTACACTGGATAAGTTTTGTTGTACATTGTGTTTTACACTGACAATTGGTAGAGGAATGGTAAAGGTTTAAATGATGAGGATTTAGGATTCCAAGAATTTTTAGGGAGATTATAAGGATTCCAGGGATGGTGAAGCTATAATTCATCACATTGTGTAGCTGTTCTTGAGCGTATTTCATAAACAAAGATACAGTATTAAGATTTGGTAGTTGTACATAGAAGCAATCAATGGATTCTATATGTCAATGGCAGTGGAGAAGGGTGGAGGTCGCGGACCTCCAGGGCCCAAATATTTAGTGGCCGGAGAAGGTAGGCATGTGACCAGCCAGGATTTGCTCTTCCCATTGGCCGGCTTAGAAAACTGCTGATCACAGCCCTTGCAGTTAAGTGGCAGCCTGGGTATGTGTTTCTAATGGGCCAATTCCACCCACCTTGCTTTTCTTCTTTTCTTTGCTTCTCAGGGCCGAAGGTAGCTCAAGCTATGCGCCCTTTAAGCACTGCCTCTTTTGCCTCTTTTAAATGACGCCATGTTCTCCAGGTTACCTACATGGCTTTTCAGGCATTGATGAGCTGAGGGTTTTGACTTCCTCTCTGGATCCTTGCATCTTTTAACTTGTTTTATCCTTTTAGCAAACATTTTGCAGGTTTAAAGAAATGAATAACCAAAGTGGACAAGCCCCAGTATTAACATTAAGCAACACCATTTTACATGCATTTTACGTGTAGTCCATTGGTGCTAATAAACCACAAGAAATCACTTACAGAAAGTACATTTTACTTTTGCATATCTATATTCACTGTGTTTTCTTATGCTGAAAGTGAGTGTTCATTATGGGTTTGAATGTTCATACTAGAAGGACACCTGCTCGAACAGAAGAGCAGTCAATGTTGATAAAGAATAATTACATTTGAAAATACATCTTTAACACTTAGTTAATAATATCACTTTTTGTGCAGATATTCATTCAAAGTAAATCTAGTTTCTGTCTCTTGGATGTATGTGGGATCGTACAGGTAGCAGGATGTCTGGGTGAGCTGCATGTTCACAAGTTTGAATGCTAGCTAAAATTGTTTCAGCGTTCCAAAATTCTGGGGTGGGTAAACTGAATACCATGAAACTTGATAATTGTTTTGTATAGTGCTTCATACCCCTTTGAGAGGTACAGAAGTGCATTGTCAGAAGGTTAGCAGACTACAGGCTTAGCCTGAATGGTGATGTTTTGCAGTGGAATCTATGTGGAAAGCATTTTTGTGCTGCGCATGAGTGACCAGAAGTGTTCTTATCCTGTCATGTCAGTGTGATGAGAGTAAGAGCATGCACAGTTTATATTCATTGGCTGCTATGATTTGCTTTTCAGGGTTAATCACTGGAATGAAAATGTGCCCGCTGATATGACAGTTACACTTTCATTACCCTTAATACCGGGCAGGCCTCTATGTTGAAGTGTCCCTCATGGCATTGTTCTCTTTTGCTTGCAGCAATAAAAAGCTTCTAGCAAAACAAATGTCACAGGGTATTTCTCCTTGTGCATTAGGAACATTTCAAACCTTTCCTTCTTGGGACTGACATGCTTCACATGGGATTGCCAGAAAGTAAAATTCAGTGATAGTAACCGCAACCTAGGCCACTTTTACCTGGTGGTTCGTTGAGTGGACAGACAACTGGGCAATGGTTTCCATTGGAGTTGGTTGAGGCTCCACCGACAGAAACCCAGTGGTACCACTACTTATTTGGCAGTGGAGAAGTTCTGCTAATGTATAGCAGTGCTCTTGCTCCGCCAAACTCTAAATGACCGCCAAATTGATTTTTTCTGCTAGCTTTTTATGTTATTAACTTTTAAGGAGATGGTTCTTCAGTTATCAAATTGTTGCTGTCAAATCAATATATCATGGCAAAGTATCACAATGCATGCATGTACTTGTCAGGATAACAAATTCTCTAGAAGTATGGATTGAAAATGTCATCCCCGAGATGGTTGAGGCCAAAGGTTGTGCACTTCACTCAGTAAAGCATAATAAAAGTATATCAAGAGAAAAAGCAGATTTAAAAAAATGCTTAATCGGGGTTACAAGAGTGACATTATTAACATGGCTTAGTCATACACTCACAAATAATTTTTGTTTCTCCCTGAAGTTCCTTCCATGAGGATGGTAAGATTTCCAGCATGCACACAAGTAACCAGTTTTGTGTCATTGGAAGTTATTTCTAAGTAATATCTGATATGTCATAGGCAAAAATATCAAGGTAGCCACATGAGACATTAGGCATGCATGCAGAAATTGGGATTATATGGTTGCTGCTAGAGATAAGTGCCATAAAGAGGTAGCATTCACAACTAGCAAATAAGTTGCCAGCTGTTATTGCCCATCTTTACTACAAAACTGCTCATCTAATACAGAGGTAATTGTTATACCTGCTGCTCAGCCTGTGTGACTGTGGTGACAGAATGTTGATGAGTGGAATGTTGGTGAGTGTGTGAGTCAGTTGGTGGATGGGCTGAGCAGCAGGAAGGCTGCTCCTGGTGGGGCTCTATGCTGTAACATCTTATCCTGAATAAACTTACACGGAAACTACTTGGATCTGACCTGCTTATATTAACTACATTTTGGCGACGATTTTATTGTAAAGAACCTGCGTGTTCCTCCTGATTGGACCGTAACTTTCAAGCTTGAAGTAACTGGAACTGAAGCTGAAGCAACTGAAGTTGAACTTGATGAAGCTGGCAGCCCTGAGCCCCACCAGTGACCACGACATCGGTCAGCCCCAACCCAGGCGTGCCAGTTCCTGCAGTGTATTCCTGTTCTTGTTTGCAGTGGTAGCTGCAGCGTGCTGTGGGACTGTGGTGTTTCTAGCTGCCCCTTATTTTGACCATCTACTGGTTTGCCTCACCTTCAATTTGGAATATTCTTTGGGGGTCTTCTGATGTGTCACCCTCATTTGCAACGTGGAGAGTACACCACTGTGTATGGTTTGTGCCACTGTTTTATCTCCAGCACACTGCCTGTGTTCGCGCCATGGGTGACACTCATCTTCATTCCTGTTGGAGCTGTTGCAGCTGTTTGGTGGCTTTCCCTGAGCCTGTCTGTGTTGTGTACAAAGCTGCTATTGGAGAGGAGTTTTTTTTCCATCTTGGAGATGTCTCAAGGAAGCGCAGTTTCTTTTTTTTTCCACGCTGGGATGTGTGTTTGGGAGAGGCAGTTCCCAGAATGTGTTTCTTTTTGAGAAGAGCATCTTTGAAGGAGCTATGACAAGGAGGAGCATTTTTTTTTTTATTGTTGCACCCACCTACATGAATCGGCTGGTGTTTGGTAACCTCTGCTCATATCTAAATGTTTTACCACTCTGTTTAAAAAAAACTGTTGAAATCAGTTGGCTTACCTGCCTTTAATCGTTGTTCCTGCTGCCCGCGCGAGCCATCTTCATCTCGTGGCATGTACTGCAGCGTTCTCGCAGTGCTGCATGGACGTGCCCAGAGCCCCCCGGCTCTGCGTCAGTAGCATGCCGCCATCTTGTTTGCGTTAACGCTGATGCCTGGAAGTGCTGTGGTGATTCTTTAATGCCTGCCTGTTCGTGTGTCCCTACAGCCTACTAGAGCTCGGGCACACAGACATCTTGCGCCTGGTCTGTTGGAGGACATCCTTTCCTGGCTGCCCAAGGTTACCAATTATTTCAGCTGTAATGCAATTCTCTTGCTGTTAGTGCTGACTTGTGCATTTTCATGCAACACGTCATCGCACTTATCGGGCGGCACCATCGTCTAAGGAGGGATTTCATGTTTGAATCGGACAGGATCGTGGAACTTCGCATTTATTATTATATTCAGGATTTTCTCGTGAGGTGAGCCCATTGTTTTTTGTCAATTTCACAACTTCCACAACTTCTATTTTAAATCAACACGATCTTACTACTGTCGGCTTACGGTGAGACTGTCTGCTGCACACTATTTCGAGGTTTACTTTAGTCTTCTGGATTCTCCATTCTACTCAAGGATGTATTTGTGCTGTGCTTCGGGTGAGAGGTCGCTCATTGGAGGTTGCCACTTGTCCTTTCATGATGTCATATCTTCTTATTCTTGTGTTATTTTGTCTTACAGTGGTTTTATTCGTTTCTTTGATGCTTTGTTGTCAAAGCTTTGATGTTTTATTGTAAGTTTTGAAGAGGTTTTAAGTGTTCTCTGTGTGCGTAGATTGTGTTCAGTGCTTGTTGATATTCCGCCATTATTTCTTTTTGTGGTGTGCAGTGAGATCATCGGCTCAGAGCATTTCTGTTGTTAGTGGGAAGGTGCAGTTTTTACTACCCTCCCTTTTTATTGTGTTGGTGTTTCCCACTTTGATGTGGTTGTGGGTTGGTGTGGAATTACCACCCATCTGAGTGCAGATTTTTGAAGAGTGAGTGTTTTTCCTTCTTATTGCTGTTCTTACATTTTATTGGGTGTTGTGTTGTGCATTTTCACATGTTCCGTGTGGAGCCCCTTTCACACGTTCCACCCTTACTTCGGGTTTGGGTGAAGGGCTGAGGTGAAGCCAGATTTTGTAGAGTGAGTGTTTTTCCAGTGATTGCTGTTTTTCGTTTGATTTGATTGGGTTTTGAGCTGTGCATTTGTAGATGTTCTGTGTGGGGTGTCGCTTCACACGTACCACTCTAACTTAGGGTTATGGGTGAAGGGCTGAGTTCAAGCTGTATTTTTCAAGAATGAGTATTTTTCCCTAGGGATTGCTGTTTCTCCTACTATTTGGTTGAGTTATGTACTTGCTCATGTTCCGTGTGAAGCCCCTTCCACACGTACCACCCTTACTATGGGTAAGGGTGGAGGGCAAATGTTATGCCGTTGGTTTTTTGTGGAATGATTTTCAACAGCCTCGTGTTCCTTGTTAGAATGGTTCCCTACCTCACCTGATTTACTTTTCTCATGTTTGCCTGGCCAGCTAGCATATTTTAGGTTTCTGGGTTTGTTTGTGTTTGCGGTGTAGTAGTGCTGGTATTTTGCTGTGGTAGAAAGGGAGATGGTGCATGAGTGTATTCTTGTTATAGCACTTGTGTTCTTGTTTCTCTCTCTCTTTTTATTTCTTGAAGCATGATATTTTCCATCTATTTTCTTCATGCTGACGTTTCAGATCGTTGCTATTTTCCTTATGTCTGGCAATGGTTCTGTTATCATTCTGTTGCATGCTATTGTTCCTATGCCATCTTTAGCTTGCATCAGACTTCATTGTCTGTACAGTTCTTCTGTATTTAATATAAAGAAAGGAGATGTGTTATACCTGCTGCTCAGCCTGTGTGACTGTGGTGACAGAATGTTGATGAGTGGAATGCTGGTGAGTGTGTGAATCAGTTGGTGGATGGGCTGAGCAGCAGGAAGGATGCTCCTGCTGGGGCTCTATTCTGTAACATCTTATCCTGAATAAACTTACATGGAAACTACTTGGATCGGACCTGCTTTTATTCACTACAGTAATGTCACGTGTTGATAACAGAAGTGTTTATCAATTCTCCTCCTCACTAATACTGAACATAGAGCTGTAGACATGCTGTTTTATTTCATAACTGGACACTGCATAGATACTCAACAAGCAATGCTTAACAGTACACCTTACATTATGTCTAACCCCATTGTTCAGATTTTCAACTACAATTTTCAGGATATAGCAATGCTCCAACAATTCAATATTGTATGCATAAATCCCTCAGTTCTGTCCCTGCACACACACACACACACACACAAACACACGCACACGCACACACACACACACACACACATGCGCACGCACACACACACACACACACACACACATGAGTAACAGTATAAGGGAAGAGCAGAGCTGTTCTTGAAATTCTAATCAATTGTTGACTTTGTATTTGCATTAACAGGTTAAACCATTATTTGTGGTAGTCTCTCGTTGCAGCTCGTATGCCCATCAGATATTCTTTGGTGTTCATTTCTGGTCTTAACAATAGGATGTAACATTTTGGTACAAAAATACTGAAGAGCAAAGCAAAACTGGAAGACAAAATAGCAAAGACCTCCATGGCCACCATATACTTTCCATGGGTGCTGAGGTAAGCTGGAATAAAAGAGAGCCAAACACTCAAGAATGCAAGCATGCTGAAAGTGATAAATTTGGCCTCATTGAAGCTGTCAGGTAGTTTTCTTGCCATGAAAGCCACTAGGAAACTCATAGTTGCCAGAAGCCCAAGATATCCTAGCATACACCAGAAAGCTATCGAGGACCCCTCATTGCATTCAATGATAATTTTTCCAGGTTGTACATAGGGGTTGCGCTCTGAGAAAGGAGGGGAGACAATTAACCAAGTGGCACACAAAATAATCTGATTGGCAGTACAAGCAACAATGACCTTGTATGAAAATTGCGGTCTAAACCATCTCCTTAAGTCACTGTTTGGTTTGGTGGCATTGAAAGCAATGACCACCATGATGGTTTTGGCTAAGATACATGAGGCACAGAGAGCAAAGGAGATGCCGAAGGTAACCTGACGAATAAGGCACTTCTCTCTACTCGGATAGCCTATAAATGGCAAAGAGCATAAAAAACACATAGCCAGAGCCAAAAGAAGAATGTAGCTGACAATGCGGTTATTGGCTCTTATTATAGGCGTGTCCTTATATAAGACAAAGAGTCCAAAAATCACAGAATGAGCAAGGCACAGAACTATGGTAATTATTACCAAGACCATCCCTAATGGTTCTTGAAAAGACAGAAATTCTATTTCCTTGAGGAGACAGTCATCTTGTTTTCTATTGGGCCAGTGGTCCACAGGACACTTGGAACACTGTACTGAATCTGAAAATCAAAACAGCAAGAATAAAATGCAGTGTTAGGATTACTTTCAATATGTAGGTAATTTTAGGTTGATATCTTTGCTGTTATCCTAATTTACCAATATGATTAGAAAACTCCCCTAGAGAACATGGGATGCACAGGAAACAGCAGATGGGCTTTCCTTCTTTAGCAGCTTTCCTGAACCCAGGTAGGCAGCTGGGGCTACAGACAGATTCAGGGATCTGAAATACAGGAAATAAGAATATTTACAAGACGAATGATGGAAGACATGAAAAAGTATGGAAAATCGTGTCCTTATTTTACCACATAATGCAGATGTCAACATTTTGCCTGTTTATTTATGTTTGACAAAGGAATATTTTTATGTTTCGTGGCACCTCTTATCAGGTAATATCTGGGCAAGGAGCTGCCATTGTCCCCAAGTAGTAGGCATCATGCGTCACAGAGTGCTAATTACCCACTGCTATTTTGTCTTACATTTGAAGCCCAAAAGGGGCACTTCACATCTCAGACTTCCCTTGCCAATATGGAATAATAGAGCATAGCTCATTCCTATTTTCCATTTGGAGTACCAGAATTGGTTGTTTATCAGCGGGATATTAACGTGAAGTGCCATAGGGAAGCTTTGTGGGAAGGCCATTCTCCTTGCAATCCCATTCTAATCATAAGTTCTTGCTGGACCATTTGTCAAAGAGAAGTGGTGCAGGCCTAATACACATCTCCCTCTTGTACACCGGGACAATTAGTCATGCTTTACTTTATCAAAACCCAGCATATATGTATGTATGTGGTATGTCGAACTTGTATACCATTGATTTAGCCAAAAGTCAGCAGATAATTTAGAACATGCAAGAAGTGCATGCTCAAGATTAGAATAAGATTTTCATAAACATGCAATACCTGAAAAACACCTCCAGCCCATTTTATAGCAGAAATATTAATACTGAATTCCTGCCAGGATGGTAACCTCGAAACATAACTGCCAACATTAACTTGCTGGATTTCCCCTTCAGCATCCATCTGCCAGTTCACAATGTCATACTGGGCAGGTGGGTTTCCATTCTTGTCGAAAAACACCTCTGTGTCATCATGGTTCCTAAATTGAACATTCTTGACGTAGTGCAAAATCTGGAGAAGGGAGAAGAAGGTGAGCTCATGGGATATTAAAAAATTACTGCATGCTTTTAAATCTGAATTCATGCAAAAATGTCTTACCACTCATGCTCTGGCCCTTGGTGGAAGTATAATACACATAAGTTAAGGTCTATTATATAAGACATTGATTCAACTACAAACAGGATAGCAGCCCAGCATTTCGCTTGACATTGGGTTAGATTCAGACTTCTATGCCACAACCTGTGTTGCAGCCACACTCTAACAAAGTAGTCAGTATGATCATTTTAACACCAAAATGACAGATGGACGCATAAGTTCCCTTAGCCACCCAGAAGGACCTATATTTAATTTAATTTTTGGTCCTGTGGGAATAGCACAGTTCCCCCACTGGACCAACTGCCCAGATGTCTCTAACATTTTCTGAGGGTTAACCCCTTCATGCCCAACCTGAGCTACTCTTTGAATGGTATTTCCTTAAAAAAGGCTTAACAGATTACACCGAAACACCAAAAGCAGCCTATCTGATTAAAGTTCTAACTTTTTTCCAAATTCAGTGTAACTTGATTCCCATCCACCTGCGAAACCCTAATCCCTGCCATGCACAGCCTTTGTGGCAGGGGTTGGCCCTGTGTGCAATCCACTTTGGGCAGCCAAACTCCTGCTGCACATGGCCAACCCTCCGACAAGGGGTCACCAGCCACAGACTCCCCACCCCACATTTTCTGTGGGAGCTCCTTTTTTAATTTTTTGACCCCTAGAAAAGGGATTAGGGTATCCCTATCCTGACCCATTATATTTTTTTTATTGTTTTTTTCAGGACGGGATACCGACTTCTTGAGTCCTGTAATGGCAGTTGCAACATTTATTTTCATATTGTGACTGCTAACCACATCGCCCAGTCCCGTGGAATTCCCACCTAACCAGCCAATCGGAATTCTTTTTTGTTTTTGTTTTGGGAGTCCCATGGTCACAGCTATATCTATTTTTTAAACTTTAATTTCTCTAAAATGGCTGAGCAGATTTCCAAAACTTTCCTCAAATGGGGTAAAGTGAATACATATATATATATTCACTGAAAAAACCATATGTTTCAGACACGTTATACTTAGAAATTAGCATTTAAAAACCTTTGAAATTCACTGAAAAAACCATAGGTTTTAGGGACAGTTATAGTTAGTTGGACATTTCACTCGTACAAAACCATAGAAATTCCCCGTTATAGTTAGTTCAGCTAACTATAACTCGCGCCTCCGCAATGCACTGCTGATGACGTCACATATTACATCACTCATGACATGGTCAGTGATATCACTGATGACATCACTGATGACATCTCAAATGACATCACTGATGACATCACTGATGACATCATCCAGTGACTGTGTGTTTCTGTAAAGTTTAAATATGTTTAATATATATATGGAAAGGCGTATTGAAGAATGAGTGGGTGTATAAGTGTCTGAATGGATGATTTAGTACGTGAGTGACTGACTCTACAAGTGAGTGATTAAACGTATCTTACTGAATGCATGGGTTAGTGACTAAACTGTGTGAATGTCTGTATCTGTCTGTTTGTTGGTGTGTAAGTGGATGCATGGATTTGCGAATAGCTACATGAGTGTCTATATGGGTTATTGATTGGTTCTCTGAGTATCTGTATGGCTGCCTGAGTGTTTGTGTGGGTGGGGTGTGTGTGACTCTGTACATAGATGTGTGAGTGGGTGATTCACTGGGTGCATGATTTCAAGAGTGCATCTGTGATGGACTGCTTGGGTGGGTGAGTGTGTGTATGGGTGTGTTAGTGAGTGAATGTATATCTCAGTGGTACATGTGCGAGTAACTACATATGTAAAAGGCAGTATATATGTGAGTTAGAGTATTTAAATGGCTATAAGTGAGAGTATGTGATAGTGAGAGTGGCTGTATGGATGCGTGTGTGCTTGTATCAGTTATTGTATAAGAGCGTAAGAATGTGCTAGTATTTGTATTAGTAAGTGAGCTGGTGTGTGTATAACTGTATAGGTGAGTAAATGGGTGTGTGATTAATTTTTTGCATGACTGACTAGGTGTGTGAGTACCTCTATGGATGAGTGGCGGTGTGTGAGTGTTTATATAGGTGTATGAGTGCATATGATAGTCCTGTACTGAGTGACTGTAAGTATGAGTGACTGTACGGGTGAGTGAGTGGATGTGTGTGTAGACCTAAGAATCAGTGAGTGGGTATGTAGTTTTTGGTGTTGGAGTGTCTATGGTTTTGAGAATGGCAGTCTGTAATTTAGAGTGGGTGTATCAAAAGTTATATTAGGGTGTGAGAAGATGCATGAAATTATCACATGGATGATGTCATCAGTGATGTCATTTGAGATGTCATCAGTGATGTCATCAGTGATGTCACTGACCATGTCATGAGTGATGTAATATGTGACATCATCAGCAGTGCATTGCGGGGGCGCGAGTTATAGTTAGCTGAACTAACTATAACGGGGGAATTTCTATGGTTTTGTACGAGTGAAATGTCCAACTAACTATAACTGTCCCTAAAACCTATGGTTTTTTCGGTGAATTTCAAAGGTTTTTTAAATGCTAATTTCTAACTATGCCTACAGAGGTAGGACATGTGAAGAAAGAAGAAAAAACGCACAGAAAGAAGCAAAAGATGTGCAGAAAGAACCAACAGAGGAGCAGAAAGAGGCCTTGTTGCAAAATCATCCTGTGCCCACAACTTTTTCAGACGGGTACTGGTGGTAACTGACTCTGACTAACCAGAGCCAGTGCTATGCTAAAAGACACTTAGAATACAGTGAAAACACCTACATACACTAGGGAACACTATGCGTTGGGGTACCCCTGTGATTAGCATGACCTCCTCTGCAAGTCCCTAGTACATAATAGGGCAGGGGGATTAAAACTACCTCTTAAAATGCGCTAGTAGGCGCGTTTGCACAGTGGTGAAGGGAGGGGGCCTGAGGTGACATGTGTGCAAGCGCGCCGTGGTGCGTTTTAAGTTGCGGGATTAAGTCCCCTTGAATCCTGAGGGTCTCTGGGGCCCAACTAGCCCCCAGGTACCTACAGTTAGGACCACAGAGCTGAGTTGCAGAGAGGCGTTCCGAGGCTACGCACCTTTTTCACCTCTTTGCAACGCAACACTGTTGTGCTTACTGAAGGTACCTGGTGGGCTAGTTGGCCCCAGGGTCCCTCAGGATTCAAAGGGAATTAATTCCCCAACTTAAAACGCACCACAGGGCGTGTTTGCGCACATGTCACCTGAGGCCCCGCCCCCTCCCTTCACCACTGTGCAAACGCGCCCGTGGAGCGTTTTAAGTTGGGAGATTAGGTCACCTTGAATCCTGAGGGTCCCTGGGGCCCAACTAGCCCACCAGGTACTTCCAGTAAGCACCACAGGCCTGCGTTGCAACGCCTGTAACAAATTGTGCAGTTGTGTTTAGGTAGTGAAGAGGGTCATGCTGGGGGTAGTGTTTTAGGGTTTAGGGTAGTGCAGTGGTGTTTGTGTAGTGTAGGGGGTCATGCTGGGGGTAGATTTAGGGTTTAGGGTAGTGCAGTGGTGTTTGGGTAGTGTAGGGAGTCGTGCTGGGGGGAGTGTTTTAGGGTTTAGGGTAGTTCAGTGGTGTTTGGGTAATGTAGGGGGTCGTGATGGGGTAGTGATTTAGGGTAGTGCAGTGGTGTTTGGGTAGTGTAGGGGTACTGCTGGGGGTAGTGCAATGGTGTTTGGGTAGTGTAGGGTGTACTGCTGGGGGTAGTGTTTTAGGGTTTAGGGTAGTGCAGTGGTGTTTGGGTAGTATAGGGGGTTCGTGCTGGGGGTAGTTTTTTAGGGTTTAGGGTAGTGCAGTGGTGTTTGTGTAGTGTAGGGGGTAGTGGTTTAGGGTTTAGGGTAGTGCAGTGGTGTTTGTGTAGTGTAGGAGGTCGTGTTTTAGGGTTTAGGGTAGTGCAGTGGTCTTTGGGTAGTGTAGGGAGTCGTGCAGGGGTAGTGTTTTAGGGTTTAGGGTAGTGCAGTGGTCTTTGGGTAGTGTAGGGGTCGTGCGGGGTAGTGTTTTAGGGATTAGGGTAGTGCATTGGTGTTTGGGTAGTGTAGGGGTCATGCGGGGGTAGTGTTTTAGGGTTTAGGGCAGTGCAGTGGTGTTTGGGTAGTGTAGGGGGTCATGCTGGGGGAGTGTTTTAGAATTTAGGGCAGTGCAGTGGTGTTCGGGTAGTGTAGGGGGTCGTGCTGGGGGAGTGTTTTAGGGTTTAGGGCAGTGCAGTGGTGTTCGGTTAGTGTATGGGGTCGTGCTGGGGGAGTGTTTGAGGGTTTAGGGCAGTGCAGTCATGTTCGGGTACTGTAGGGGGTCATGCTGGGGGGAGTATTTTAGGGTTTAGGGTAGTGCAGTGGTGTTCGGGTAGTGTAGCGGGTCGTGTTGGGGGTAGTGTTCTAGGGTTTAGGGCAGTGCAGTGATGTTCAGGCAGTGTAGGGGGTCGTGCTGGGGGTGGTGTTTTAGGGTTTAGGGCAGTGCAGTGGTGTTCGGGCAGTGTAGGGGGTCATGCTGGGGTGGTATTTCAGGGTTTAGGGCAGTGCAGTGGTGTTCGGGCAGTGTAGGGGGTCGTGCAGGGGTGGTGTTTCAGGGTTTAGGGCAGTGCTGTGGTGTTCGGGCAGTGTAGGGGGTCGTGCAGGGGTGGTGTTTCAGGGTTTAGGGCAGTGGTGTTCGGGCAGAATAGGGGTCGTGCTGGGGGTGGTGTTTCAGGGTTTGGGGCAGTGCAGTGGTGTTCGAGCAGTAAAGGGGGTCGTGCTGGGGGTGGTGTTTCAGGGTTTAGGGCAGTGCAGTGGTGTTCGGGCAGTGTAGGGGGCGGTGCAGGGGTGGTGTTTCAGGTTTTAGGGCAGTGCAGTGGTGTTCGGGCAGTGTAGGGGGCGGTGCAGGGGGTGGTGTTTCAGGGTTTAGGGCAGTGCAGTGGTGTTCGGGCAGTGTAGGGGGTCGTGCAGGGGGTGGTGTTTCAGGGTTTAGGGCAGTGCAGTGGTGTTTGGGCAGTGTAGGGGGTCGTGCAGGGGGTGGTGTTTCAGGGTTTAGGGCAGTGCAGTGGTGTCCGGCCAGTGTAGGTGGTCTTGCTGGGGGTGGTGTTTCAGGGTTTAGTGCAGTGGTGCTCGGGCAGTGTAGGGGGTCTTGCTGGGGGTGGTGTTTCAGGGTTTAGGGCAGTGCAGTGGTGTTCGGGCAGTGTAGGGGGTCTTGCTGGGGGTAGTGTTTCAGGGTTTAGGGCAGTGCAGTGGTGTTCGGTGCAGTGTAGGGGGTCGTGCTGGGGGTGGTGTTTCAGGGTTTAGGGCAGTGCAGTAGTGTTCAGGCAGTGTAGGGGGTCGTGCAGGGGGTGGTGTTTCAGGGTTTAGGGCAGTGCAGTGGTGTTCGGGCAGTGTAGGGGGTCGTGCTGGGGGTGGTGTTTCAGGGTTTAGGGCAGTGCAGTGGTGTTCGGGCAGTGTAATGGGTCGTGCAGGGGGTGGTGTTTCAGGGTTTAGGGCAGTGCAGTGGTGTTCGGGCAGTGTAGGGGGTCGTGCTGGGACTGGTGTTTCAGGGTTTAGGGCAGTGCAGTGGTGTTCGGGCAGTGTAAGGGGTCTTGCTGGGGGTGGTGTTTCAGGGTTTAGGGCAGTGGTGTTCGGGCAGTGTAGGGGGTCTTGCTGGGGGTGATGTTTCAGGGTTTAGGGCAGTGCAGTGGTGTTCGGGCAGTGTAGCGGGTCTTGCTGGGGGTAGTGTTTCAGGGTTTAGGGCAGTGCAGTGGTGTTCGTGCAGTGTAGGGGGTCGTGCTGGGGATGGTGTTTCAGGGTTTAGGGCAGTGCAGTAGTGTTCGGGCAGTGTAGGGGGTCGTGCAGGGGTGGTGTTTCAGGGTTTAGGGCAGTGCAGTGGTGTTCAGGCAGTGTAGGGGGTCGTGCTGGGGGTGGTGTTTCAGGGTTTAGGGCAGTGCAGTGGTGTTCAGGCAGTGTAGGGGGTCGTGGCGGGGTGGTGTTTCAGGGTTTAGGGCAGTGCAGTGGTGTTCAGTCAGTGTAGGGGATCATGCTGAGGCTGGTGTTTCACGGTTTAGGGCAGTGCAGTGGTGTTCGGGCAGTGTAGGGGGTCGTGCTGGGGCTGGTGTTTCAGGGTTTAGGGCAGTGCAGTGGTGTTCGGACAGTGTAGGGGGTCGTGCTGGGGCTGGTGTTTCAGAGTTTAGGGCAGTGCAGTGGTGTTCGGGCAGTGTAGGGGGTCGTGCTGGGGCTGGTGTTTCAGGGTTTAGGGCAGTGCAGTGGTGCTCGGGCAGTGTAGGGGGTCGTGCTAGGGGTGGTGTTTCAGGGTGTAGGGTAGTGCAGTGGTGTTCGGGCAGTGTAGGGGTTATGCTGGGGCTGGTGTTTCAAGGTTTAGAGCAGTGCAGTGGTGTTCGGGCAGTGTAGGGGGTCGTGCTGGGGCTGGTGTTTCAGGGTTTTGGACAGAGCAGTGGTGTTCGGGCAGTGTAGGGGGTCGTGCTGGGGGTGGTGTTTCAGGGTTTAGGGCAGTGGTGTTCGGGCAGTGTAGGGGTCTTCCTGGGGGTGATGTTTCAGGCTTTAGGGCAGTGCAGTGGTGTTCGGGCAGTGTAGGGGGTCTTGCTGGGGTAGTGTTTCAGGGTTGAGGGCAGTGCTGTGGTGTTCGGGCAGTGTAGGGGGTCGTGCTGGGGGTGGTTTTTCAGGGTTTAGGGCAGTGCAGTGGTGTTCGGGCAGTGTAGGGGGTCGTGAAGGGGTGGTGTTTCAGGGTTTAGGGCAGTGCAGTGGTGTTCGGGCAGTGTAGGGGGTCGTGCTGGGGGTGGTGTTTCAGGGTTTAGGGCAGTGCAGTGGTGTTCGGGCAGTGTAGGGGGTCGTGAAGGGGGTGGTGTTTCATGGTTTAGGGCAGTGCAGTGGTGTTCGGGCAATGTAGGGGGTCGTGCTAGGGGTGGTGTTTCAGGGTTTAGGGCAGTGCAGTGGTGTTCGGGCAGTGTAGGGGGTCGTGCAGGGGCTGGTGTTTCAGGGTTTAGGGCAGTGCAGTGGTGTTCGGGCAGTGTAGGGGGTCATGCTGGGGGTAGTGTTTTAGGGTTTAGGGTAGTGCAGTGGTGTTTGTGTAGTGTAGGGGGTAATGTTTTAGGGTAATGCAGTGGTGTTTGGGTAGTGGAGGGGTCGTGCTGGGGGTAGTGTTTTAGGATTTAGGTTAGTGCAGTGGTGTTTGGGTAGTGTAGGGGTCGTGCTGGGGTAGTGTTTCAGGGTTTAGGGTAGTGCAGTGGTGTTTGTGTAGTATAGGGGTCGTGCCGGGGGTAGTGTTTTAGGGTTTGGGTAGTGCAGTGGTGCTTGTGTAGTGTAGGGGTCGTGCTGGGGGTAGTGTTTTAGGGTTTAGGGTAGTGCAGTGGTGTTTGTGTAGTGTAGGGGGTCATGTTTTAGGGTAGTGCAGTGGTGTTTGGGTAGTGTAGGGGGTCGTGCTGGGGGTAGTGTTTTAGAATTTAGGTTAGTGCAGTGGTGTTTGGGTAGTGTAGGGGGTCGTGCTGGGGGTAGTGGTTTAGGGTTTAGGGTAGTCCAGTGGTGTTTGTGTAGTGTAGGGGTCACGCTGGGGGTAGTGTTTTATGGTTTAGGATAGTGCAGTGGTGCTTGTGTAGTGTAGGGGTTGTGCTGGGGGTAGTGTTTTAGGGTTTAGGGTAGTGCAGTAGTGTTTTTGTAGTGTAGGGGGGTCATGTTTTAAGATGCAACGCTCCAATACCTGACCAGTCTGCACTACATAAAACTGCAAAAAACCTAAAAATAAAAAGTGTTTTGCACACTTTTGTCATTGGGCTATATTTGGGCTACATATGGGTAATATTTGTGCTACATTTGGCCTCTTTTTTCACTGGTGGCCGTCTTGGAAGACTTCTTTGTTATGAAGTTTCCTAATTTCCTCATTTACTGCAGTCTCCTCAGTAGGAAATGCTTTCAGTTTTTTACTTTGATTCCATCAAGAAGGCATTCAGATGTGTCTCACATTTGCCATAAATTCAGAATGTTAGCACTCTAGTTGCTCATTAGATCACTGTAGTAATGCTACTGCTCACCAGGGAGTTAACTGGAAGTCTGCTGCTGGTATTGAAAGTGATTGTTTCAGTCTGCATGTCAGAATTTTCTAATGAAATAGAAGAGGATTTGAGATCTCACTTAAAACATGCCCTAATTTTTCTTTCTGCAGCACTAACCATAATTTCTATTTCAAAAAGAACCCCTCATTTTGTTCCTTTTTAAATTAAATGTTTTAAGTGTTACGAGTTTATTCCAATCAAGATGGCTTCAGGTGTGCCATACTTTTGTCATAAGTAAGGCTGTTAGCGCTCTAGTTGTTCTTTAGAACACTCTGGGAAGCTGCAGTAGAACACAAAGGCATCAACTGGCAGGCTGCTCCTGTTGAAATATAACAGGAAGATATTTGAGATCACACTTGAAACATGTCCTAATTTTTCTTTCTACAGCACTAACCAAAATTTCTATGACAAAATGAACCCCATCATTTTGTTCCTTTTTTATATTAAATGTTTTAAGTGTTACCAGTTTATTCCAATCAAGATGGCTTCAGGTGTGCCATACTTTTGTCATAAGTAAGGCTGTTAGCACTCTAGTTGTTCTTTAGAACACTCTGGGAAGCTGCAGTAGAACACAAAGGAATCAACTGACAGTCTCTGCCCTTGTTGGATGTACATGTTTTACTGAGAATGTCAGACTTCATTCTCACATGACTGAGAAAGATAATGTGAATTTACAGAAAATATGCTCTCATTTTAGCTTCTGGAGCACCTTCCAAAACTGTATGGGACAAGCATGTGAAAATAGTTTTCTCTCAAACATGATTCATGATATCCCAGCAGAAGGTTTTTCACAGGGTAAAATCACCTTAGAACACACCACAATTCCTGAAATTAGCATGGTACCATCAACAAATGAATTCTAATGTAACTAAAGTCTGTTATCACCCTTTATAGTTCTCCTTTTGGTAACCCTCAAAATCTTTGATTCACTACAATGCATTTCAATGGGGTACTATCATTTATATTGGTCCCAAGATGGCTGCCAGCAATTCCAGGATGAAGTGCTGACAGCCAATCAGATCTCACGATGACATGTGTGGTTAGGCTCCGCCCAGATATATATGTGATTTTACTTTTGATTTTCTCAGGAACTACTGAACAGATTTACACCATTTAAGCAAAAGGCACGACACTGAACCAAGGGCTACCTCTTTGCCAAATTTGGTGTAATTCCGTTCAGCAGTTCGGGCTGTAGCTGCGACTAAAGGTTCCTATGGAAAAATGAACGGGGAAAACACGTTTTGGGACCCCCCTTTTTTCTCGGCCCCCGCTTGACGAATCACCCCAAGACTTTCAGGACAGGAGCGGACCGGAGCGCCCCAACAAGTTGGAAACTTTCGCGAAGATTCGTCAACCGGCGCCAACGTTATTTCAAATAGAATGTTGCGGATTTCCTATGGAAAATAGGTCCTAACTATAACTATCTACTGGCGACCGCCAGTAGATAATACATATATATATATATATATTCACTGAAAAAACCACAAGTTTCAGGGACGTTATAGTTAGTTGGACATTTTACTCGTACAAAACCAGAGAAATTCGGCCGTTATAGTTAGTTTAGCTAACTATAACTCGCGCCCCCGCAATGCACTGCTGATGACGCCACATATTACATCATTCATGACATGGTCAGTGACATCACTGATGACATCACTGATGACATCTCAAATGACATCACTGATGACATCATCCAGTGACTGTGTGTTTCTGTAAAGTTTAAATATGTTTTATATATATATAGGCCAAGGTATATTGAAGAATGAGTGGGTGTATAAGTGTCTGAATGGATGATTTAGTAGGTGCGTGACTGACTGTATAAGTGAGTGATTAAATGTGTCTTACTGAATGCATGGGTTAGTGACTGATACAGACTTTCACACAGTTTAGTTTGTCAGTTGGTGTGTAAGCGGTTGATGGGTTGGTGAGTAGCTAAATGAGGGTCTATATGGGTTATTGATTGGTTGTCTGAGTATCTGTATGGGTACCTGAGTGTCTGTGTGGGTGGGTGGGGGGTGTGACTCTGTGCATAGATGTGTGAGTGGTTGATTCACTGGGTGTATGGGTTCAAGAGTGCATGTGGAAACAGCTGTATGGGTGGGTGAGTGTGTGTATGGGTGTGTTGGTGAGTGAATGGATGTCTTAGTGGTACATGTGTGAGTAACTGCATATGTGAAAGGCAGTATATGTGAGTGTTGGAGTGTATAAATGACTATATGTGAGAGTGAGTGATTGTGAGAGTGGCTGTATGGATGAGTGTGTGCTTGTATTAGTTATTGTATAAGAGTGTAAGTATGTGTTAGTATATGTTTAAATAAGTGAGGTGGTGTGTGTATAACAGTATAGGTGAGTAAATGGGAGTGTGATTGATTCTTTGCATGAATGACTAGATGTGTGAGTAACTCTATGGATGAGTGGCGGTGTGTGAGTGTCTGTATAGATATGTGAGTGCATATGATAGTGCCGTATTGATGGTTGACTTCATGTATGAGTGACTGTATGGGTGAATGAGTGAATGTGTGTGTAGACCTAGGAATTAGTGAGTGGGTATATACTAACTGGTATTGGTTTGTCTATGGTTTCAAAAATGGTAGTCTGTATTTTCGAGTGGGTGTATCAAAGGTTATATTAGGGTATGAGGAGGTGCATCAGATTATCATGTGGAAGATGTCATCAGTGAAGTCATCAGTGATGTCATTTGAGATGTCATCAGTGATGTCTTTTTTTTATTTTTATTTTTTTAAATAACTCAGTGATGTCATCAATGATGTCACTGACCATGTCATGAATGATGTAATATGTGACGTCATCAGCAGTGCATTGCAGGGGCGCGAGTTATAGTTAGCTGAACTAACTGTAACGGCCGAATTTCTCTGGTTTTGTACGAGTGAAATGTCCAACAAACTATAACGTCCCTGAAACCTGTGTTTTTTTCAGTGAATTTCTAACGTTTTTTAAATGCTAATTTCAAACTATAACGTCCCTGAAACCTATGGTTTTTTCAGTGAATGTATATATATATATAATCACTTTCTCCTCGTGTGCGCGATCCCCACCGAACGTTCTTTTTAAAATACGCTCTATCCGGTAGAGCACATACTGTGTGTAGAAGTCAATAGCAGACTCCCAAAACAAGGGCATTTATTATTGATAAACATAGATAGTGCCCATTTACAAAGCGCACACCGTGGACGGAAGTGTCTTTTGGCGCTAAATAATATGGAGTTCGGATTGTTGGATTTTTTTTCTCGGCAGATTGTTGTCGCTCACGTACACAGCCTCAGAAGTAGGCAGCATCAGAGAACCGGCGGCCGGACTGTGATACATAATGTAGGGTCTGTGCAGACATCGGTCGGGCCGCTGCCCATACCTACAACTGCTGAGTAAGGGGGTTTGAACCTACCAAGCTACCCTGCCCTGACCTTGCCTTGCCCGCCACCACCCTCAGAGCAGAAAAGGGCAAAGTACAGAGTTTAAAGAACTGTATTATTTCCTGATTTAAAACATATCAATTTAAATGTGCCTCGAGGCGCACAGCATCTAGGATAAAACCTGCAGTGTTATATATACATTACACACTGCTAGGAAATGCCGCTTTATTAAAACAAGACCACGTGATTTCATTTTCGACTTCACAACAAACAAGGCAAGGAAAAAAAGAGATGTATTTGTTATCATTCATCAGGTCCTCAGAGTTACATGCGAGATGAGCCGATCCATCTTTAATAACATCTGTGCTGAATAAACCCCTCTCCGGACGGCGTGCGTCAAAGAGTTTTACTGGAGTCCAGGCAGCAAGTGTCGGAATATTCCTGCCCGTTCGCGTGCCAGGTTTTAGTGGGGAGTGTTTACCGGAAGGTGCCTTAACGTCACTTCCTCTCTCATCATCACACCACACCTTAGTGTATGTATCAGTCCTAAGAGATATTATGGCCACAGTTATGTTGCAGAAAAATACGGCTAACAATCTAATAATCTTTAAATATAAAAATGTATAAGAGCGATAATAACAATTATCATAATTCACAAATATTGTAATTAACACCAACCACGCAAAATGAATAGTAAGTTTGAAACGGACAATACAAATAATAAATAAAAGTATTATGTAATCATAATAAATGCAAATATCAATGTTTGTATTAATACCATTAAAATATAATAATAATAGTAATACTACTACTAATAATAATAATAATAATAAAAATACTTCTGAGCGGCCCCTTTCCAAAACCGGCTGTTCAGTGTCATGTGCCCCTCGCTGCCCTATATTTTTGCCAAATGGATGCATGAACCGTCCGAGCTGTCATCAGTTTACAGGTGGGGGTCGTCTGCTGCTGCAGCTGTTCTGTGCACTGTGCTGTTCTACGGATGCTGTTGAACGCCTCTCTGTGGCTGCGATGTGGTGTGTACATGGCAGGGTTCTGTGCGTGCACTGTAGTGTGTGTGAGATACGGGCATGTGGGTGCAGTGTGATGTCTGTGGCTGCCTGTGTTCCCTGGATGCAGAGAGACTCGTGTCAGGCAGAGCTCTGTGTGCACTGCATGTTGCAGGCAAGCAGAGTTTTGTGGGTGCAGTGTGGTATGTATGCAGCAGTTTACTGTGGGTACAGTGTGGAATGTATGCGGCAGATTACTGTGGGTGCAGTGTGGAATGTATGCAGCAGATTACTGTGGGTGCAGTGTGGAATGTATGCAGCAGATTACTGTGGGTGCAGTGTGGAATGTATGCGGCAGATTACTGTGGGTGCAGTGTGGTATGTGTGCGGTAGATTACTGTGGGTTCATTGTGGTATGTGCGCGGCTAATTTCTGTGGGTGTGGTGTGGTATGTGTGGGTTCAGTATGGTATGTGTGCTGCCAGTTACTGTGGGTGCAGTGTGGTGTGTATGCGGCAGATACTGCGGGTGCAGTGTAGATTTTGAGTAGGTAGCAGTTCAGTGGGGGCAGTGTGACGTGTATGAAATGGAGAGTTTTGTGAGTGCATTGTGGCATGTGTTTTTCAACTTTCTGTGGGTGCACTCTGGTGTGTGTGGGTGGCATGATTGTGAGTGCAGCGTGCTGTACGTTTGCCATATTTTTGTTGATAACGTCTGTGATGTGTTATGGCAGAATTCTTTAGTTGCAGTGCAATGTGTGTGTTTTTGGCATATTAAAGCTGTGTGGCATTTGTGAGAAACAAGTCTGTGTGCACACAGCGGTATCTGAATGCACAGTTCGGTGGGTGCTATGCAGTTTCTCTGGTGCTCAGTTTGTGGGTGGAGTGTGAATGGGGTACAGTCCTGGGGTAATGCTTTGTGGGTGTCATGGCATGTTTGGGACATAGTTAGATATGTGAGCGTGTGATGGGTTGGGTTCTCTATTTGCAGTGTACAATGTGGGGGCACAGTTCTATGTGTCAGTGTGTTTTGTATTGTGCTCAGTTCTGTGGGCTCAGTGTCGTTTGTGTGGGGGCTCACATTGGCAGGTGATTTGCGTTGGGGACACCGTTGGATGTGGTTGTTTGTGTGGTGCCAAAGTCTGTGGAAGTAATGTGTTATGTGTGGACAGTGGGTACAGTTCTGTGTGTGCTCTACGGATGCACTCTGCTTTGTCTGGTGCACAGTTCGGTCAGGGTGCTGTGTTGATGTAGTGTGGCTTGTGTGGTGCTCAGTTCTTTAAGTACTGTGTGTTGTGCAAGATTATGGATGCTGTGTGCTGTGCATGAACACAGTTCTGAGGGTGTCTGTGGATGCAGTCTGGGTTTTGGGATGCACAGTTCTGTGGGTACGGTGTGGTGTGCAGGTTTATGGATGGTGTTTGTTAGCACAGTTCTGTGGGTTCTTTGTGGATGCAGTGTGGTTTGTTTGATGCGCAATACTTTCTGTGCTGTGTTAATGTAGTGTGGTGCCCCGCTCTGTGGATGAAGTGTGGTTTGTCTGGTGCACAGTTCTGTCGGTGATGTGTGACAGTGTGGTTTGTGTGAAGCACAGTTCTGTGGGTGCAGTGTGGTGTGCAGGTATGTAGGTTTGTGAATGGAGTGTACTGTGTGTAAGCCAGGAGCGGCCTGTGCAGGTAAGAGCGGTGGGGTGGTAGGGTCGGGTGAGGGTTGGGATTTTGACAGGAGTCGAGGGAAAATTAATTATTTATTTAATTTCCCATTGTGCTTGTCTGTCGATTCCCCCCAACCAGCTCTTACCTGCAGGGGCCCCTCCTGGTGTAAGCACAGTTCTGTGGGTGCTCGGTGGGTGCAGTCTGGTTTCTGTGGTGCAGAGCACCATTGGCGCTGTGTGGTTTGTGCTGCGCCCTTTTCAGTGGGTGGGTGGCTGCACAGGTCTGTGGCCCCTGTGCTTCTTAAAGGGCGAGAGCAGGGTTCCTGGACAACACCTGCCGTGCCTGCTGTGCACCACAGCTGTGAGTTTCTCCGACCCCCTCAGCCCGCTCAGGGCACAGCCTCGCTCGCCGTGTTTATTTTTCACACTTTACCCCGAGGAGGCAGCGCACCAAAGGCCGGTGTCATTATTAAAGCTGCTCGGACAGATTCACGAGTATTTTGTTGTGAATTACTTGTGTCGGACCGCTGAATCTCTACTGGATGACTACTCAAGATCAGCAGTAAACCAGCAGCACTACAGGAGAAAGCCATGGGAAAATGTTAGCGACCTTGGCTCGCGGACCTTTGAAATAAACTACAAAAATAAATACTGCTTCTTCTAAGATGGGCGGGAGAACAGCGTGGGGTGTTTCAGCTGCTTTTATGTTTTTACACACATTTAATGAAAACTCCCGCCCCGCCGGTGGTTTGACCAGGGCGCTATCAGCAGCCCTGTTCAATATTTTACAGATAACATATTTACCGTATCGATAGGTGGAAGGTTGTTGCCCATAGTCGCAGATTACCGGCAGCAGCACGCAACTGTCATCCTGTCAATCAATGTAGCTTCCTAGCCGCATACCAGGGAGGGTGACCCTCACCCTAATGCCCTCTCCCCCAACACACACGCACAGTGGGAAGGGGTGAACTGTCACGCTCTCCACAGGGCGCACACCCTCTATGTGAGATACTGAAACACAGACATTATTTACACACTGAAAGCGCACCTGAAGCACACACAGGAGCGAACACACACGTGTACAAAAAGCACACACTTATACACAGGTATGAACGTACGTACACAGACAGCCAGCCACGCACACTTATGCAGGTGGACACGCACACTGGCATGGGAGGGGGCAGAGGTATTTTCAGACCCCTACAACCACCTTTCATTTCTTTTGCAACCAGCCCCTCCCAGGCCTTGGCACTGGGGGCCATTTGCTTGCTGTGGGTGTGTCATTTTTGGGATGGGGGCCTCTTGGAGTGCTCGATCGCCCCTTGGACAGCGCTCATGAGCGTTGCTCTCTGTGCCCCCCCACCCCCAGAGCACAAGCTCCGGTCACCAATAGGGGAGAGGGGTGTCCCAGTCCTGTGTTTGGGGGGCTCTGATCCAGAGGGGTGGACGACCTGTGCCCACCAGGCACCAGTCTGCTTCTGGGCCCCCCATTCATCCCCACCAAGCCCGTCCGTGAGAGGGGGCCCCCTGTGAGAATTGTTATTTTTCACCAATCACTTGCAATTTGTCTAAGTGGCCGGGACAAGACACCAGCAGCCTGCTGGCTGGGGTCACAGCAGCGAAGACGAGCAAATTGTGTTCGCTCGCAGACCCAGGGATCCAAGTGAGGGTCTGCGTGGGAGGAGGGGGGTGACATGATGGAAATATGAGGGGCTCTGACAGGTCCTAAACAGCCTGGCGCCAGCACATGGGTCTGCAGGCTAAGAATAGAGGCCGGTGAGCGCGGATGGGCAGAGATCAGAGCCCGCTTCCTCTCTGCGAGACACAAGCCGGCGCGGTGGGCAGCTAGGCGCTGTGCTAGTGGCTAATTGGACGTCACTGGCCCCGGAGAAAGGAATGCACTGTCCATCCGCGGCAGACACACTTAGTACTTTCACACCCGGGCAGAGCAGGGTCACAAGAAATCTCGGCTGCCTGGGCCGTGTGTATATATAGTAACCCTGGGCGTAGTTCGCGAAGTAGCGCTTCGCGAAGCTCACGCAAAGTGAAGTTCGCACTACGCGAGCTTCGCTAGCACTACGCGAACTGCGTAGTGCGTGTTCGCAATGATTACACAGTGCCGGATGCTTGTCCGCACTGTGCAATCATTGAAAACGGCATCTTGCACAGTGCGAGCTGTCTTTTACTGCCGCTCGAGTAGATTTTTACTCGAGCAGCAGCTTCTCAACGCGGACTGGTAGTTCTCATCGCGAGCGGTCGCGAGCATACGCGACCACTCGCAATGAGAAACCTGACCTCCCCGCGTTGAGAATCTCGCCGGGAGGTTTATTTTCCACGCTCGCGATCGGCAACTTGTGTTGCTGATCGCGAACGAGGAAAAAGTCTCGCCGGGATGTCATTTTGCTTGCTCGCGGTCGCCAACTTGACGTTGAGGACCGCGAGCAAGCAAAATGACCGCTGCACTACGCTACGCTACGCCACGCGTGTTTGCACTGTGCTACGTGCAATTCGCGTTGTGCGAAGTAGCGCAAACTTCGCAAACTACGCGAGCGTAGCGTAGTTTTCCGCCCAGGCCTAATATATAGGCACATGGCAACAGTAAGCGTGTTCCTTTCGTAACTAGGCGCTATAGCACCCCGAAGTATTGCAAGATATCAATCGGAGCTTTATAAACTACCTCAATGAATACGTGTGCATATCACAAATACATTCACCCACTCCGCCCCTCGCTCTCTCACGCACACTATTCAGTCCCTTTCTCACCACTCACTACTCTCCGTCACTAACTCACACTTACTTAATCACAAGGACAGTGAGCCCGCGCTTCGTTTTTTTTTATTTTCACCGCAGGATTCGCGATCCCAACGCAAATTCTGCCGTTTAAAAAAAAAAATGCTTTTTTTGGCCCTGAGCAGGCCTAGGGGGTCAGGGTATTTCTACCCTGCCCCCTTTTCTTGTTTTTCATCTTTTTTTCGCCCTTTTTCTTGTGACTCCGTTACCTAGTCACAAGATGGCTGCCAACGCTTCCTGAATGGAGTGTTGGCAGCCAATCAGAGTGAAGCTCGTGCTCAGATATCGAAACTTTCTTTTTTAAATTTCTTAGGAACTACTGAACGAATTTACATCATTTTAAAAAAGGGCTCTTTCTGAACCAAGGGCTACCTTTTTGCCAAATTTGGTGTAATTCCGTTCAGCAGTTCGGGCTGTAGCTTTGTCTAAAGTTTCCTATGGAGGACAGATATTGAACCTTTTCTTTTTCTAATTTCTCAGGAACTACTGAACGGATTTACACCATTTAAATAAAGGGCTCTTTATGAACCAAGACCTACCTTATTGCCAAATTTGGTGTAATTCCATTCAGCAGTTCAGGCTGTAGCTTTGTCTAAATTTTCCTATGGAAATTAACATGGGGAAAATGCCTTTTGGGACCCCCCTTTTTTCTCAGCCCCCGCTTGACGAATCACCCCGAAACTTTCAAGACAGAAGCTGATCAGAGCGGGCGACTTTTTTGAACATTTCATGAAAATTCATCAACTGGTGCCAAAGTTATTTGGAAAAGAAAAAACGTTTTTCCTATGGAAACTAGGTCCTAACTATAACTATCTACTGGCGACCGCCAGTAGGTAATATATGCATACATACATACATATATGCATACATACATACATATATGCATACATACATACGTAAAATATATATAAAAGCACTTTGCACTTTATATCCGAGAGTGCAAGATTAGAGTCTTTCAGCGATCAACCATTAGTGCAATAGAGCAAGTGTTAAGAGGAGCAGCACATAGCACTTTCTAGTCTCTGTACTTTACAGAAAAAGCACTTTGCACTTTATGCCCGTGCAATATTGGATTAGTGCAATAGAGGAGGTGATATAGGAGCAGCACATAGCACTTTCTTATTTCTGCACTTCACAGAAAAAAGCATTTTGCACTTTATATTCGGTAATGTAATATTGGAACCCTTTACGATCAATTATTAGTGCAATAGAGGAAGTGATATAGGAGCAGCACATAGCACATTCTATTCTCTCTACTTTATATAAAAAAGCATTCTGCACTTTATATCTGGTGGACCCTTTTTGCAATTAAGCATTAGTGTAAGAGAGGAGGTGATATATGAACAGCACATAGCACTCTCTAATTCCTGCACTTTAGAGAAGAAAGCATTTTTGCACTTCATATCTGGTAATGTAATATTGGAACCTTTTACGATCTATTATTAGTGTAATAGAGGAAGTGATATAGGAGCAGCACATAGCACATTCTATTATCCGTACTTTACAGAAAAAAGAACTTTGCACTTTATATCCGTTAGTGCAATATTGTAATCTTCTGAATTGAAAATTAGATTGAATGAATCCTACGTAGCACCTCTTACCCCTGGTACTTTACAGGGACAGCACATCGCATTTTATAACTTATCTATCTGTGTATTTTATTGCTTTATGGGGCCTCTTATTCGTATGGAAGTTCTAGACGTAACATTGTATAGATTTTTAAGATGCCAATCGTGAACGCCTTTACTCCTCCTTTTTCTATTATTTGTAGATGGGGATGGATTCAGCAGTTTTGTAATATATGATACGAAGAAAGTACCCCGCACTTTATTTATTTATATATTTTCATATTCTTATGTGCAATCTAGCGTGAATACACAGTATTTTCCGTTTGATCCAGATGCAATAAAGTGATGTGTTTTGCTCTTTTCTATCTTTCCCCTGACATGTTAGAGTAACTTCTACCCCTGGAACACGATATTTGATCATCAAAGACTCTATGTTTACTCTAAAATGTATGCCCAACGTGTCTACTTATCTCTTGTGGTGTAAAATATGTCTGTTTTAGGGCTAAAAACGTGTGAGTGATGTTCTTTAATTGTGTACTTCACAATGATTTTTGTTCTGTGACAAACTGCAGTATGGGCAAACTTTATTTATAAGAATTACAAAATGTGATTTTTCCCCTTTAAGTATTACATGAAGTTTCTTAATTGGTGGTGGGAAAGGGTACAGCAGTCCCTTTAAAATGGCACTCTGTACACTGAACTCTGTGACCCAGTAGAAGGCTACGGCCGAAACGCGTAGGTCTGATCTCAGGGTACACATGCACCTTGCACTTTGCTGGTTATTGGCTTAAAATTTATGGATTATTTCTAAAGACAGTTTTCGCTAGACAAGGATTAATGAGAGCAAACAATAAATATAGACCCAATCAGTACTATATTTTACAGCTGTCCAGTCGGACAGGTGTTTTTAATATATAGTTGCTTAAATATACTCAAAATTCAGCAAGAAACAAATAAAGTGGGACACAAGCCTGTATCCAACTTAGTGGGAAGGACGTACAACATGAAAAAAAGGCTCAGGCAGATTAAATTGTTTGTATAAGACTACATTTTGATAGGACAAACAAATTATAGTGGAGACACAATTACACATAATAAGTATTAAATAAGGAGGTGTATATGGCGTACAACAAGTCGACAGCGTTTCGATCCTTACAAAAGATATAGGATCATCATCAGGACATTAACAATGGTATGCCTGTATAGATTTTGCCTGTAATAAATAAAACCGTAGGAGGGAATAAAGGATGAAAAAAGAAAAAGAGACATATGAAAGTTAGCTCGGGCGGAAAACAATTTGAAAACAACTTGGGTGCTGGTGAGGGCAGTGTATGTCAGACCAACGTAAGAGGATCGCACATGAGTACAATGATACCGGAGAAGTGAGCAGAACGTATAAAATTCCTAAGCAAGAGTAAAAGAATTATGCAATAACGAGCAATATTTGCTAAAAGTCATAGTCATACGCGTGCGGTGATAAAACGCGCAATACTGTAGAGAGCTTGGTGAGTGGTGAAAAACCCGCGAAACTAGCGGAGTGCCAGTAAAGAGCCGGTGTTGAAAGCAAAATGGGTGTGGGATTGCGTAAGAGAAACAAGGAATAATTTAAAAAGTGGCAAACGCATGCACTGGTGAAGCGCGTGTGAAAACAGTGCCAGTGGGTAGAGTGCTTGAGGGCAGCGAGCGAAAGATAGTTAAAGTAATACCTAGATCCAGGTCAGAGTGGAGGAGGTTTGTTTCAGGCGAAGACCCAGTAGAAGTCCAGGTCAAGCACAAGGAGAGTAAAGGATGCAGACAGCCGCGGCCGCGATCTGTGCAGTTGGATGCTGGGTCAGAGTCGACCTACATGAAAAATGACAAGTGATGTGGATCTAAGAGAAGATCGTAGAGATTGGCGGGGCGCCGAAGGAGGAAAGGAGCTTACCTTATAAAGGCTGTAACAGCTTAAAGGAGGCGTTTGAAATGTTCGCGCCGCGGAGCAGTCTCGAAATCAGAGTGGCCTAAATGAAGGAGAGTGGCCAATTAAGATGGGTGAGGTCAATGTGGGCGAGACAGTACCAATTTCAGGCACAACAAGGCTTACCTATTGCAGTGGGCTGCTGTATATAAGGGACGGCAAGCCAGTAACCTGTGAGCCGCGTCCGCGGTCTCTAGTGACAAGGAATGGGGTCGAGGCCAATCTAAACAAAAGTTTGTGGAGATTTAGTATTTAGGTAGTAAGGAGGTGAGGCAAGGGGAATTGGGTGCAGGGCGCGCTTACCTGTGAACAACCTCTGTTACAGCATGTCTTGCCTGTCGGGATCTGGGATATGAAGGAACGAGTTGACGGTGAGGAGGCAGTTTATATGGGCAGGGAGCTAATTGGATGGTGAGGTCATGTGACAGGATCAAGAAAATAACAAAAATAAAGGACAGACAAGGTTACGTAAAGGAGGCAGCCATTTTGTAGTGGTGAATGAGAGAAAGAACTAATTGGATGATGAGGTCATGTGACAGAATCAAGAAAATAAGGAAAATAAAGGACCGACAAGGTTACGTAAATGAGGCAGCCATTTTGTAGTGGTGAATGAGAGAAGGAACGTTAAGGAAGTGAATGTTAAGGAAGTGATAATTACGCTTAGATTTATGCGAGACACTACATAGAAGAGTCAGAAAGAGATGTAAGAAAGATAGAGGAAAAATAATTAACCAACAGGGGGTTTACAGAACAATTACTGATATTATCAGAGAGAGGTGACAGAATGGCACAGTAAGACAGGGCAATTTAACGTAGTCCAATCCTCAAGGCGATTGAGGCCAGTGTTTATGCTGCCAGTTCGTAAAATCCACTTGAGTTCCTCCTTGTTGAGGAGCTGTGAGAGATCCGCGCCTCTTGGAGGTGGCTTGATCACACTGATGATGGTCCAATGGATGTCGTCCTATGTATGGCCTGATGCCAGAAAATGTTCCACAAGGGGGGCATTTGGTGTTCTGCAACGTAATCTGCTGTGATGTTGGCAGATCCTTATTCATGCTTTTTGTGTGGTTTGGCCAATATAGATTTTATTACAGGGACATAGAATTGCATATATAACATTGCAAGTGTTGCAGTTCGAAAAATCTTTCAATCTAATTTTGATTTTGCCAAAGACAAATTCCTTGCATTCAATAGTAAATTTTCATGCAATACAGTTCCCACACTTGACATGCCCAGTGAGTGGGGCCAAGTCCCAATGGTCATTGAGTGTACCTGTGCGTGTTGAAGTTGGCAAGGCTGCTCTGTTCAAATGGTCCTTTATGTTTTTGTTCTTTTTAAATGCAAACAATGGGCGTTCCAGTTTCAATATGCCTGCATTGATGACCTCCCAATGTCTAAGAATGCTTTTACGTATGGTATGTGAAACAGGGGAGAAGGTTGTCACACATACTATGCGGTTCTGTGAGTGTTTAGTTTTGGGTTCTAGGAGGCAATCCCTTAGGCAATACCAGGCTCTTTCAGGGAGTTGCGAACTAATCTGCGAGGGTAACCTCTTGCTGTCAATTTTTTACTTAGGACTTTGGCTTCACTGAAGTAATCCTCTTTCAGTGTACAGTTCCTTCTAATGCGTAGGAATTGTGAGTAGGGTAGTGAGCCTCTGATAGCATGTGGGTGGTGGCTGTCGTATCTCAGGAGTGTGTTACTTTCGGTGGGTTTCTTGAACAGACTTGTGATTAGTGTACCTTCCTTATGTTGGATGTTGAGGTCAAGGAATGGAATTGTGGTCTTGCTGTGTGACAGCGTGAAATTGAGCCCCTCACAGTTATTGTTTAGCCAATGAAGGAATTGTTTCATAGTAGTCTCAGAGTCTTGCCAGATCATAAAAATGTCGTCAATGTATCTCTTCCACACTAAAATGGCAGTGCGGAAAGGATTCAATGGAGACAGAATCGATCTGGTCTCAAGGAAGTCCATATAAAGTATGAGCCAGGTTGGGGGCAAAAACGGCCCCATTGATGTCCTTTAGTTTGCTGGTAATATTGGCCATCGAAGAGGAAGAAATTCCTCGTGAGGCAAATTTCCAATAGTTGTAATATAAAGATGGTGGGTACGTATGAGGGCGGGGACGTGAATTGAGGATTTGTTCAATGACCTTTAAGGAATCATTTTGGGGGATGTTTGTGTAAAGCGACTCTACATCAAGAGTGCATAGAGTGTCAGAGGCTGGGTCAAATGGGTAATTTTCAACAATATTTATCATTGCCATGCTATCACGGATGTAACATTCAGTTATCAGAACGAATTCCCTAATGAAGAAGTCTACATATTGGCCGAGCAGTTCTAAAATAGAGCCACAGCCCGAAACTATGGGGCGGCCGGGTGGGTTATATTGATTTTTGTGTATTTTGGGTAAAAATATATGGAAGCAATTGAAGCCTAATAAATCGCTTCTGTAAGGATTCCTGTGTGCCGTCCTTCTGTTTGTCCTGGTTACAGAGTGTTGAAAGCAGGGCTGGTTTCAGAAGCTTTCTCCAAAATATATATATATAAAACACCCCGCAAGGGAGAAGACGAGCACTCACAGGTATATGATGATTTCATCTCTTTAATCTGGCAAACGCGTTTCGGCGTCACAGCCTTTCTCAATGCCACAATGATTAATAAACATCCATGCTTGTTTGACACTGCTTTAAAAATGTGTCCTGGGAACATCCCCACAGGTGAGTGTTAAGTGGACATAAGTAAAGGACTATCGAATCCAATTCCCTCGTGTTCTATTGCGGCCACCATCTTTAAATGATCCATATTGCATTGTATTCCATGGTTAATACATTAAATAGTGTCCCAATGGTGCCCAAATGGCCAGTTCCATATTCAAACCTATGCAATGCACAATATCGTTCGGCCCAAAACACCCAATTATACTCTGTCTGAGTAGTCCAACACCCATCTGGGGGCTGTGCTCCTCTGTACCAGGGAAGTTGCACTTTATCCTAATCTTCCCTGTACATAACTTCACATGTTGTCTCGAGACAAAACATCATCCTTCGCCCATGCCGCAATAGCTGTAATAAAAGACGTAGACACATTACCGGAGGGTTGGCTCAATAGCCACTCAGTCCTCAGATTAAATAATCTTTGCCTTCTCGGCGCCGGTAAAATCATTTCATCTTCTGCGGTGGTTCAGGCAGCTTTTTCATAACATCCTTATAAGTTTTTTCACTTACGCTGCCGAACTCTGACTGGGCGGTGCATCCAACCAAGTACCCCAAGGACCCCATCCTCCAGGGCCTACCACTTAATTTATGGGGGGTACACAGCCCCCTTCCCGGCCAGGTTTATCCCCAGGGACCATATCTCCTGGGTCTGGCCATATTGTATATAGGAAGGGAGCACGGAGCCCCCTTCCAGGGCCGATTTCTAGTCCCGGGCACCCCATTTCCAGGGGGCTGGGCAAATTATAAAGGGGAAGGAGGCATGCAGTCCCCTCCCTGGCCTGATTTTTGCCCCGGGGACCCCATCCCCTGGGACCTGACTAGTTAAACAAGGAGGAGGGGGCCAATCAGTCCCTCTCCTCTGGTTTATTTTATCCCCGGGGACCCCATCCCCCGGGGCCTTGTCAATTAAGGGTGGGTGCCCTGGAGCCCATCCAGGGAACTCACTGCAAATTTGTTGAGGGCTGCACAGGGAGCCTCAATGCCCCTGCAGCCCCATCTGCCTCCCTGCATCCAACTGGAGCTGGCATTGCTCCAGCCTGCAGGGAGTAGCTAGAAATGCTGTTCATCTGTTTCCCTGCCCGCTACATAGCGTGCAGGAAAGCAGATGAAATAATGCGCCTCCAGGAGTGGACATACTGTTTGCTCTCACTTGGCAGGAACTTTGAAACTGCTCCTACCAAGCAAGAGCAAATACAGGGAAACTGCTATGTTATGGGGGTAGGCTGCCCGAGACATAGTTGGAGCCCGCCCTGAGGGATGGTGTCCCCAGGACAATTAATGGCTCCAGAAGGTGGGCCATGGGCCCCTTTCCCATTTGTCTGCATGTCCTTATCCCAGAATTCCTCCTGGGGGGGTTGAGCAGCTCGCTTCCTTTATATGACATTGCTGGGCCCCATGGGATGGGTCCCTGGGGCCAAAATTACCCCAGGAGGGAGTCTACATGCTCCCTCTCCCTTCTATTACATGGCTGGGCCCCGGAGGTTGAAGTCCCCAGAGCAATAATTGCCACCAGGGATTTATTCAGGAGAGTATTTGTCATTTTGGGGAGCGGCCTCTTGGGCAATGGACACTCCCCTTTAGAGGCTATTTGTTTTTGCCACTTCTGCCCCATTTGGGGGCAGACCAGCCATATATTTTTAGGCCGATGTGGCAGTAGCCACTAGACTACCAGAGGTTTTTTCAGGTGGGTGTTTGTTGTTTTGAGGAGGGGCTCTATGGGCAAGGATTGCTCCCTTTTAGGGTGTGTATGTTTTGGCCATTTCTGCCCTGTTAGGAGCAGATCTTGCATATATGCTTAAGTCCATCTAATCCCAAGGGGGAAGAAGCCAGATAGGCCACCAAGGATTTTTTCAGGCGGCTCTTTGTTGTTTTGGGAAGTGGCCCCTTGGGTAAGGGTCACACCCCTTTAGAGGGTATTTAATTTGGCCACTTCTGCCCACCCTAAAAGGGGCAGATTGGCCATATTTCAGGTAGATCTGCTCCCAAGGGGGACATAAGCCTCTAGCCACCAGGGAAAGTTTCTGTGTGCCTGTGAACTGGAGTTTGGCTGGCGGGCTGCGTGTACTGGCATTTGGCTGGCTGTGTGTGTACTTGCCCTTGGCTGGTGGTGCATGTAGGATAGCACTTTGCTGACGGTGTGTGTAGACTGGCGCTTGCATGGTGGTGTGTGTGTATTGACACTTGGATGCTAATGGCCAGACTTCATAGGGCTTTATAATGTTAACTGTTTTATTTCTAGTCATCATTTACATTTGTGATCATAATGTTTTATTTCTCTGTTTTATTGTTGTGCATAGCTTTTGTTTTCCTTTCCTTGAACTCCTGTGTGCGGTTTCTGCACTGGTATATCTGCAGATTGTGCAGTTGCATGTGTTTGGTAAGAAGAGGTTTTTGTACTGCTTACTCCAAATGAGTATCATTGCCCTAGATCAGTGGTCTTCAAACTTTTGATGTCGAGACCCCCTTGTCAAACCTTTAGGCGTAAGGACCCCTTCTGACAAAATTTTCTAGAAACTGGTTCTCCTCATCATCAACATCTATCGACAACCATAAATGCCCGTTAGACCTGGCATCTTTTGCCATGTTTCCCCTGTCTTTTTCCTCTTCTGACCTCCTAGTTTTGACTCTGTTTTTGCTGGTTCAGTAGTCTCTGCGCACTTTCTCACCGCTGTTCAGTGTTAAAGTGCAAGTGCTCCTATTGTAAATTGTATTATGGATTGGTGTTTCCATGATTGGCATGTTTGACTTACTAGTAAGTCCCTAGTAAAGTGCACTGAGGGTGCCAGGGCCTGTAAATCAAATGCTGCTGGTGGGCCTGCAGTACTGATTGTGCTACTCACCAATGCAGCCCTGAAAAGGGTTATCAGACCTGCCACTGCAGTGTCTGTGCGGTTTGTAGCTGCAATGTCGACCTGGCAAGTGCACCCACTTGCCAAGCCCTAATCTTCACTTTTCTTACATGTAAGTCACCCTAAGGTAGGCCCAAGGTACCCTCTGTGGGCAGGGTGCCGTGTATATTAAAGGTAGGACATGTACTGGTGTGTGTGACATGTCCTTGTAGTGAATTACAGTGTGTTTCATTTTTCACTATGGAAAGGCTATCTGTCCCATAGGATAGAATGGGAGTTTACTTATAACATCTTATAAGCATATCTTCCCATTGGGATAAGATAGAGAAATTAGGTTTAGCATGCCTGAACTCAGAATATAAAAATGCATCTTTTAGTAAAGATGATTTTTATAGTTCTGTGTTTGAAAATACCACTTTTAGAAGTAGGTATTTTCTTGCTTAGCCATCCTGTGTGCCTCTGCTGGGTTTGTGGATTGACTGTCTGGCTTTGGAGTGACAGGGGCTGGGATGTGCATTCTCATCAGACAGCCACTGGGGGGTCAAGGTGTGTCCTGCCTTTCCTGGATGAGTCAGGGCTGGGCTGAATAGACATGGGCTGTATTTATAGTAGTGGGAGGAGATTTCCTTGCACCTGAATGGGCCTGGTCTGCCTTGGACAATGTTGTTCTCCACTCTCCTGCCAGGAAGCTGGGCCAGAGAGGATGGAACTGGTTTGGGCTGGGCACAGGCACTCTCTGTCCAAAAGCACAAAGAGAAACTGAGCATAAATATTGGGGTCCAGACCCTAGAACTTTAGAACTCGCTGGAATCAAGGAACCTGCCAAGAAGAAGAGCTGGAAGAACTGCCAAGAGGAGTGCAACTTTGCTGTGTTGTTACTTTGTTGGTTTGGCCTGCAGTTGCTGCTTCTGCCTTGGGCAGTGAAAGGACTGGACTGAACTTTTCTTTACTTGTTGCCTCCTGTTCTGAAGTCTCAGGGACCGCAAAGACTTCACTGACCTCTGGGTACTGCCTCTGGAACCATGGTTTCAGTTACAGAGGGGGAAAGAAACCGACTCACGTCACTGATTCTGCCATTGGCTCCGTGCCCTGAAGGCACCGCAGAGAGGGCACCGCTGCATCTCGCACCGCAACCCTGGTCTCACTGATGACGGCCGCCGAGCTGCTGCTTGCACCGTGACCTGTGGGCACCGCACTCCGCACCACATCGCTTCACTTCGCCGCCCTGGTCTCACCGACGCCGTCACTGACTTCGACAACCGTGACCGCACCGTGGCTTGGGGCACTGCTCATAAGTCTTGGGACACACTGCCCCGTCCCACACCGCAGTCCGGACCGACCAACGCCAGCACTCGCAAAGTGCATATTTTTAAGTACTGTAGGTTGGATTTTTATCGTTTTAGTCTTGTTTTGAATATATAAAGTATTGGATATTTTTCTAAACTGGTGTGGTGTCCTTTTGTAGTGTTTTCAGTGTATTGCTGTTGGTTATGTGCAAATCCTTTACACACTGCCTCTGAAATAAGCCTGACTGCTCGTGCCAAGCTACCAAGGTGGTGAGCAGGGGTTATTTCAGTAGTGTATCCCTCTTACCCTGACTAGAAGGGAAGGGTCCCTACTTGGAGAAAGATGCAAACCATTGCCAACTAGAGACCCTCATTTCTAACAGCCCCCAATTCACAACAGCAAATAGTTTTACCAGTGGGGAAATGACATTAAACAGTGTTTAGCAAACCAAAGGTCATTAAGCGTAGGGTGTAGCCAAAGGTGTAGCTAAAAACAAAGGGCCTCATTTATGAGGAATTGGCGTAGGGCAGCGCTGCAAGTCTTCTTGCGGCGCTGCCCTATGCCAATGTGAAAGGGCAGGAATGCACTGTAATTATGAAATACTGTGCATTCCAGTCCTTTTCCTTCACAAATTGCTGCCTAGCACCAACGTAGGCAGAATTGTTTTTGTACGGAAGAGGCACCTTCCTTCACCAAAACAATCCTGAGGAGTGTTTTCCTATTTCTATGAGAGCTGCAGAATGCAGCACACATGGAAAGAGGAAAGAAAACATTTCTCCTCGTTACGCCTCCACTGGAGAGGCGTCAGTTTTGGAGCGGCCCCAGGTTTACGTACTTTTGTAAATATGGGGCAGCATCAAATCCATGGGCTTTGCATGGGAACCCCACGCAAAGCCCATGGAACACCTCGTTGATGCAGAGTAAGGCAACGCAGTGATATGCGCTGCTATGTCTTACTCCATATCTATGAGGCAATGCAAAGCCATGCAGGGTGACTTTGCACTGCCTCATAGGTATGGTTGAGATGCTTGCGCCACCGGAGCATCAAAAAAGTGATGCTCTGGCGATGCAAGCCTCTCATAAATAAGCCCAAAATATTCTGTACGTTTTTTAGGTCTTTCACCTTCAGGTATCTACATATAAAATAATGGGCAGCGTAAATGATAAATAAATAAAAAAGTTATTGCTCAGTGGGAAATGCACTGTAGTACATTAAAAAACTCTATTAGTTAATGCACTGCCGAGGTCTGTGTGTAACCAGAGAACCACAGAATTAAATCTTGATTGGTGCAGTGGAGAATAGTGATGTGTATTTTTAGTGCTACGAAGTCACAGCCTGTGACGGAAAGCACTGTGAATATGTAAGTCAATTTTCTATATTTGCATTACACACAGGGTAAGATAGAATGCTGCAAAATGTGCGAATAGTTTTACAGTAAAATGGTGCTTTCAAAATGCAGGTTTTAATAATACCAGAGCGTATGTAATGCAGTTTTTTTTTTTTACATAACTGTCCCTTCAACACCTCTTTAGGGGCATTAAGGGCTGTGTAAATGCAGTTAAAATTAAAAGCAAGAGCTTCCCAGCCCAGTAGTTAACTGTTTGCACTTCCATTCCAAAAACACACATCTTTGTCTTCACAAAGAGCCAGAACTGCTCCCAAGCATCCTTTACACTTGAAGATTACCAGATAAGGCACATTTGCCTTTCATTCAGGCAAGCAGCTGATAACGATCTCAATTAGCCGTCCCAGGGCGGCTGTCTTTTTACAGGGACAAGTGAAGCTGGGGAATCTGTGACCCCCTTCCTAGGACTCCACGACCCCCCTGGGGGTCGCGCCCCACAGTTTGAAGACCTCTGCCCTAGATGAATGATTTTTTTTGTAAATGGTGTAATAATAGCACCATATTCAGCTTCAGCTTTATAGTGTGTCAAATTCTCCTTGGATGTGTGCTCATTGTGTATTGTCCTGTCTTTTGTGTAATTTTCTTTCTAGTGGGATATTGTTGGTGCTTGCTGTATCTGTGCAGAGTAGGTGCAGGTGATCCTGAGTCCAACTGTCTCTGGCAAGTGATTGGTATTGTATTTGAATATATCGGTTTTTGTGTGCTTTGTATTTAATTGACTTGTACTTCCAAATACCTAGATGCCGGTAGTTGATTATTGTTGGCTTATTTGTTGTGTTACTTTTATTAGTAAGAATTATGGCATGCCACAGGATTACTGCTTGTGAGAGTTACTCTGCATCTGAGGAAAAGGAAGAAATCCAGGTTTCTGGCAGTGAATTTTCTGTCCGAGAGGAATGATCTAATGATGAAGCCAATCTTAGTGCCTCTTTTAGAGGAGGACAATGATGTGCCGATAGTGCAGCAAGAGGCATCTCTTACAGCCTGAGGCAGAAAGGCTTCCCATTGGAAGTGCTGAACTCTGGGTTGTCCCAAACATGGCGCACCCAGTGTTGCCTGCCTTTTAGTGGTGTCAAAGGGTGACATTTTGCCTATAAACTTCTTTCAGTAGTTTATGGATAATGTATTTTTGATGAGATTGTTGAACAGACTGATTTATATGCAGAATAGCATTTGAGGGACAGCAGAGCCATACTTATGCACCCCTCTAGAGCTACCCGGTGGACTCCCACAAATATGTTTGGGCTGAAGAAGTTCTGGTGTTTAACTTTTTTGATTGTATTGATAAGGAAGATGTTGCTTGCTTCACATTGGTCTACAAGTCCCTTGATAGCAACTGCTATATTTCCTTCAACCATGAGTCGGTGTTTGCTTCTGCTTCGGACGCTGCATTTTGTTGATAATGCATCAGCATTGCCATGGGATCACCCTGATTGTGATTGTCTCTTCAAGATTCGGCCTGTCCTTGATCATTTTGTAGAACACTTTTCAGAGATCTATATTCCAGGGAAAGAAATAGCTGTGGTATGTGGTTCTGTTCAAGGGCCTTTTGGTTTTTACATTCCTCGCAAGAGGGCACATTATGGAATTAAAATATACATGATGTCCGAGAGTAGTACTAGATATTTCTATAATTTCAGGGTGTATACTGGCAGAGAATCCAGTATTGAACCCCCTGGTTGTTCATCAACTGTTGTAGTCAGCAAAAAATTGTGTGGGAACATGTAGGTGGACTTTTTAACAAAAGGCACCATTAATACATCAATAACTTCTACACTGGTGTGCAACTGTTCAAGAAATTGTTCCAAAGTGGACACTCTTGCATGTGGCACAATCCACTCTAACTGTAAAGGTTACCCTAAAGAACTTGTTTGTAAAAAACTTCAGAGGGGACAGTGCAGTGCCTTGCATAGTGATGAACTTCAAGCTGTGAAATTTTCAGACAGGAGAGATGTCTACATGCTGACTACCATTCATGATGAAATTACTTCACCTGTGACTGTTTGGGTCAGGTTGCTGAAGTGTGCAAATCTGTGTGCATTTTAGACTGCAATAAGCACATGGGTGGTGTAGATAGAGTAGATCAGAGGTTGGAGCCTTAAAGTGCTGTTTGTAAGTCATATATTTGATATAAGAAGTTGGCTGTCCATCTGTTTCATTTGGCAACTTTAAATGCATTATTGTATTCAAGGATTGTTCTCCAGATTCAAAGATGACTTTACTTCAGTTTTACCAGGCTGTGATTTGTCGCCTTGTTGTGGTGGAGCAGGCAAGTGTTCTTAGAGTTGGAGTGGTGGAGGATGTGGCATTCCTCCCACACCCAAAAAAAGACTTTCCCTGTAGGAGATATAGAGTATGTGTCCAAAGAGGCGTGCACAAGGAGAATCGTATGTCCTGCCCCAAGTGTCCTTTTAAGCCTGTTCTATGAATTCCCATCATGTTTTAAATTGTACCACAATTGTACCACACGCACCAGAGGTTTTGGGAACAACCGTGAGCATAAAAGTGAACTGACTGGTCTGTATCATTTTATAATTTTTGTTCAGTTTTATGTTTGGTAGTACTTTGATGTATTTTAGTTAGACCTGTTGTGTTTGAGGTCATATTTATTTTTTGTCTCCTTTAAATTGGTTTGTAGTTTTTTTTGTAGGAAAAATGTGTTGGTGGTGTGTGTGGACTGGCATTTGGCTGGCAGTGTGCGTTGACTGGCGCTTGGCTCACGGAGTGCGTGGTTGGGGCTTGGCTGGCAGTGTGTGTGGATGGCGCTTGGCTGTTAGGGTGCATGGACTGGCGCTTGACTGGCAGTATGCTTGGACTGGTGCTTGGCTGGAGTGTGTGAATGGTTCTGTGGATGATGTCATCAGTGATGTCATGAGTGATGCCATCTGAGATGTCATCAGTGATGTCACTGACCATGTCATGAGTGATGTAATATGTGAGGTCATAACCAGTGCACTGTGGGGGCACAAGTTATAGATAGCTTCGGTAACTATAACTGCTGAATTTCACCGGTTTTGTACGAGTGAAATCTGAGCCTTACTGTACCATCCCTACATATTACCTACTGCGGTCGCCAGTAGGTATTTATAGTTAGGACCTAGTTTCCATAGTAAAAGCGTTTTTTCTTTTCCCAATAACTTTGGCGCCGGTTGACGATCTTCGCAAAATTTTCAAAACTAGTGGGGCTCTCCGGTCTGCTCCTGTCTTGATAGTTTCGGGGTGATTCGTTAAGCGGGGGCCGAGAAAAAAGGGGGTCCCAAAACGCGTTTTCCCCATGTTAATTTCCATAGGAAACTTTAGACAAAGCTACAGCCCGAACTGCTGAACGGAATTACACCAAATTTGGCAAAAGGTAGGTCTTGGTCCAGATAGAGCCCTTTTTTAAATGGTGTAAATCCTTTCAGTAGTTACTGAGAAATTAGAAAAAGAAAAGTTTTGATATTCGATGGAGCCTAACCACACATCTCCTCCCGAGCATGAGCTTGCCTCTGATTGGCTGCCAACACTTCAAACCAGGAAGTGTTGGCAGCCTTCTTGTGCCTCGGATGGAGGGAGAAATAAAAAGGTAGAAAAAAGATAAAAAACAAGAAAAGGGGGCAGGGTAAAAACACCCTGACCCCCCAGGCCTGCTCAGGGGGTCCCACAGGGACCCCCAGGCCCAAAAAAAGCATTTTTTTATTTTTATTTTCGGGCGGGGTCTCGCCGGGTGCGCAAATCCATCCAAATATTTTTTTTAAATGAAGCACGGTCTACCGTGCTTCGTTTTCAAAGCCCCCGGGTGGGCAATTTATTTATGTAGCAGGGGCCCGCGGTGGCCCCCGCAGCCCTGGGGACCACCACCTCCCTGGGGCTATGTAAATTATATGCGGGAGGGCACGTGGCCCTCCCGCAGCCCCGGGGACCGCCACCTCCCCGGGGCATGTTTTTTAATCTGTGGGGGACCTCCAAGGCCCCCCCCAAGCCCTGGGGACCACCACCCCTGGGGCTTTTCTTAAATATGCGTGGGGGCACACGGCCCCCCTGCTGCCCAGGGGACCGCCACCTCCCCGGGGCTTGTATTTTTTTTTTATTAGAGTGGGGGGGCCTCACGTACCCCCCCAAGCACCGGGGACTGCCACCTCCCCAGGGCTTTCTTGCATTTTTTGAGGGGGGCCCCATGGGCCCCCCAAGCCCCGGGACCACCACCTCCCCGGGGCTATGTAAATAAAGGGAGGGAGGCTGCGCGGCCCCCCTCCTGGTGCCCTCAATGGCCCTGGGGACCGCCACCCCCCAGGGCTGGCTCCTGCAGTGTCCCGGGTTGCCCACCCAGGGGACACTGCTGTTTGCTATGGCAGGGCGGGAGCCGTGCGGCTCCCGCCCTGCCATAGCAAACTCTGCTTTGCTTCACTGAAGCGAGAGCAGGGAAACAAGCTCTTGCTTCAATGAAGCAAAGCAGGATTGCTTTTCCACAAGGGAGCTGCATGTCAGCAGCCCCTTGTGGAAAGCAATGCCGGCTCCCGCAGGAGGCGGGGAGCCGGCGGGACTGTGGGGGCATTGGGGCTCCCCCACGGTCCCCAATGGAGAGTCCAGGCCCCGGGGATGGGGTCCCCGGGCCAGAAGTGGCTCGGGAGGGGGGCCGCGCGGCCCCCCTCCCCAATAAAATAAAATAAAAAAAATTTAAAAACGAGGCACAGCCCCGGGGAATGGGAAACAAGCTCTAGCTTCAATGAAGCAAGCAGGATTGCTTCCACAAGGGGAGCTGCATGTCAGCAGCTCCCCTTGTGGAAAAGCAATGCCGGCTCCCGCAGGAGGTGGGGAGCCGGCGGACTGTGGGGGCATTGAGGCTCCACCCACGGTCCCCAACGGAGAGGCCAGGCCCCGGGGGATGGGGTCCCTGGGGCCAGAAGTGGCCCGGGAGGGGGAACGCGCGGCCCCCCCTCCCCAATAAAATAAAAAAATTAAAAAAATTAAAACGAGGCACAACCAAGGGGGATGGGGTCCCCGGGGCTAATAGAGGCCTCAGGAGGGGGGCCACACAGCCCCCCTCCTTAAAAATTATTTTTTTAAATAAATAAATATGTGGCCATGCCCCAGGGGATGGGCTCCCCGGGTCCGAAATTGGCCTCGGGAGGGGGGCCGCGAGGCCCCCTTCCCGTTTTTTTTAAATAAAATAAAAAAATAGTGGTCAGGCCCTGGGGGGTGGGGTCCCCAGGGCCCCAAAAATGGGAAAAGAAGGGGGACCACACAGCCCTCTTCTAAAAAAATAAATAAAAGCTGGCATCGCACCGGAGGCCCCGCCCCCACCCTGCAGCATTCTGCGAACACACCCCCTGGCGCGTTGTAGGTTGGGGAATTAATTCCCCTTGAATACTGAGGGTCCCTGGGGGCCAATTAGCCCACCAGGTACCTCCAGTATGCACCAGGGTGCTGCGTTGCAGAGAGGTGGTCCAAGGCCACGCCCCTTTTTTACACCACTCTGCAACACAGCTCTTTGGCGCTTACTGTAGGTAGCTGGTGGGCAAGTTGGCCCCCAGGGACCCTCAGGACTCAAGGGGTCTTAATCCCCCAATTTACAACGCACCAGGGGGGGCGTTTGCACAGTGGTGCAGGGAGGGGGCGTGGCCTGATGTGACAACTATGGCCTTTGTCCACCTCTCAGCAATCCCACTGTGTGGGGCTTACTGGAGGTAAGAGGTAGGCTAGTTGGCCCCTAAAGGACCCCCAGCAGCGAAGGGGACTTCAATCCCCATCGCCAGGAGCGTGTTTGTAGAGAGGTGAGGCAAAGGGGCGTGGCCTGCTCTTCGAGTTAGCAATGCTGCTGTGTGGGACTTACTGGAGGTAATAGGAGGTAGTTGGCCCTCAAGGATGTCCTTGGGGGCCAACTACTCTCTTGTTACCTCCAGTAAGTCCCGCACAGTGGGATTGCTAAGACGTCTTCGGAGGCCATGCCCCCCTTTCTCCACCATTCTGCCAACGCGCCTCCTGGCAGACTACGGGATGGGGGATGAAGTCCAATTTACTCCTGAGGGACTTTGGGGGCCAAGAAGCCCTACTGGTACCTCCTGTAAGCCCTACGCACTGGAATTCCTGAGCGCTGGTCGGAGGCCAAGCACCCTTTCTCCACCACTCTGCAAACGTGACTACTAGTTAAAGAAGTGTTTGCAATGTAATAGGTTTTGCATTTGCGAGAATTAGAGCTATTGGCATTGTAAATGCAAAAGTTTTTTACTAATGTTTTTTGGAGTGGAGTGGATGTACGTTGTGTGTGGTGGAATTATGTGGTATGTTGTGCAGTGAAATTATGTGGATAGAAAGTATGTGGTATTTAGTGTGTAGGAATTATGTAGAGTGGGATTATGTGTTATGGAGAGTAATTATGTGGTATGGTAGTCTGTGTTGTGGAGTGGTAACCTCAGGTTTAGTCTTTCTCATTTCCATAGAAGCTCAACTATGAACTCAGTGAGACAAAAAAAGATGGAATCACTGAGGAGCACTAGTGGACCTAGTAAGAGGTATGAGCAGGGCCACTGGAATTATGTGACTGTTTGGCTGCACCGACTTTCGCACAATTATACATTTTCTGCATTAGCCACATAATTCATCATCTGCACCCTAATCTGCAGATTTGAACAAAAAAAGCCTTGTTTCTAGCTGAAATGGGTCAAACGTTACCAAAAATGCAGCGTCAAGTGTTACAGCGTGGTGGAAGGCCCTTCGCAAACCTAGAATTGTCACGTGTTACTTATTGCTAAATGTGGGTGTTAAATTGGTACTAATGGTGTGCAAGCCACTCTTGCTTCCCTCTGCGCCTCTCTTGCCTCTTTATGCATTTCCGTGGCTTCTTTCTGCACGTTTATTTCTTTTTCTGCACTTCTCTTGACCTCATTCTGCAAATCTTATGCACTTTCTGAACCTCTCTTCCCTCTTTCTGCACATCTGTTGCCTCTTTCTGCACCTCATTTGCTTCTTTCTGCACCCTGTTGTATCTTTCTGCACTCGTCTTCCCTCTTTCTGTACCTTTCCTGCCTGTTTTTGCATCTCACTTGCTTCTTTCTGCACTTTTCTTGCTTCTTTCTACACCTCTGAAGCTTCTTTCAGCAACTCTCTTGCCTCTTTGTGCACTTCTCTTGCCTGTTTCTGCACCTCTCTTCCCTCTTTTTGCACCTCTGTTGGCTCTTTCTGCACCTCACTTGCTCCTTTCTATACTTCTCTTGCCTCTTTCTGCACCCCTCTTGCTTCATTCTGCACTTTCCATACTTCTTTCTGCACCTGTCTTGCTTCTTTCTGCACCCCGTTGTCTCTTTATGTACCTCATTTGCCTCTTTCTGCACTTTTCTTGCATTTTTCTGCACCTCTCTTCCCTCTTTCTGAACGTCTGGTGCCTCTTTCTGCACCTCATTTGCTTCCTTCTGTACCCCTGTTGTCTCTTTCTGCACTCATCTTCCCTCTTTCTGTACCCTTCCTGCCTGTTTTTGCATCTCACTTGCCTCTTTCTGCACTTTCTTTCTTGCTTCTTTCTACACCTCTGTTGCTTCTTTCAGCAATTCTCTTGCCTCTTTGTGCACTTCCCTTGCCTGTTTCAGCACTTCTCTTGCCTCTTTCTGCACCCCTGTTGCTTCATTCTGCCCTTTCCATGCTTCTTTCTGCACCTGTCTTGCTTCTTTCTGCACCCCTGTTGTCTCTTTATGTACCTCTTTGCCTCTTTTCTTCACTTTTCTTGCCTTTTTCTGCACCTCTCTTCCCTCTTTCTGCACGTCTGTTGCTTCTTTCTGCACCTCATTTGCTTCTTTCTGCACCCCTGTTGTCTCTTTCTGCACTCATCTTCCTTCTTTCTGTACCTTTCCTGCCTGTTTTTGCTCCTCACTTGCCTCTTTCTGCACTTTTCTTGCTTCTTTCTACACCTCTGTTGCTTCTTTCAGCAATTCTCTTGCCTCTTTGTGCACTTCCCTTGCCTGTTTCAGCACTTCTCTTGCCTCTTTCTGCAACCCTGTTACTTCATTCTGCACTTTCCATTCTTCTTTCTGCACCTGTCTTGCTTCTTTCTGCACCCCTGTTGTCTCTTTATGTACCTCTTTTTCCTCTTTCTGCACTTTTCTTGCCTTTTTCTGAACCTCTCTTCCCTCTTTCTGCACGTCTGTTGCCTCTTTCTGCACCTCATTTGCTTCTGTCTGCACCCCTGCTGTCTCTTTATGCACTCGTCTTCCCTCTTTCTGTACCTTTCCTGCCTTTTTTTGCATCTCACTTGCCTCTTTCTGCACTTTTCTTGCTTCTTTCTACACCTCTGTTGCTTCTTTCAGCAATTCTCTTGCCTCTTTATGCACTTCTCTTGCCTGTTTCTGCACTTCTCCTGCCTCTTTCTGCACCCCTGTTGCTTCATTCTGCACTTCCCATGCTTCTTTCTGCACCTGTCTTGCTTCTTTCTGCAACCCTGTTGTCTCTTTATGCACTCGTCTTCCCTCTTTCTGTACCTTTCCTGCCTGTTTTTGCATCTCACTTACCTCTTTCTGCACTTTTCTTGCTTCTTTCTACACCTCTGTTGCTTCTTTCAGCAATTCTCTTGCATGTTTCTGCACCTCTCTTGCCTCTTTTGCACCTCTGTTGGCTCTTTCTGCACCTCACTTTCTCCTATCTACACTTCTCTTGCCTCTTTCTGCACCCCTGTTGCTTCATTCTGCACTTTCCATGCTTCTTTCTGCACCTGTCTTGCTTCTTTCTGCACCCCTGTTTTCTCTTTATGTACCACTTTTGCCTATTTCTGCACTTTTCTTGGCTTTTCTGCACCTCTCTTCCCTCTTTCTACATGTCTGTTGCCTCTTTCTGCAACTCATTTGCTTCTTTCTGCACCCCTGTTGTCTCTTTATGCACTCGTATTCCCTCTTTCTGTACCTTTCCTGCCTGTTTTTGCATCTCACTTGCCTCTTTCTGCACTTCTCTTGCCTCTTTCTGCACCCCTGTTGCTTCATTCTGCACTTTCCATTCTTCTTTCTGCACCTGTCTTGCTTCTTTCTGCACCCCTGTTGTCTCTTTATGTACCTCTTTTGCCTCTTTCTACACTTTTCTGCCTTTTTCTGCACCTCCCTTCCCTCTTTCTGCACGTCGGTTGCCTCTTTCTGCACCTCATTTACTTCTTTCTGCACCCCTGTTGTCTCTTTCTGCACTCGTCTTCCCTCTTTCTGTACCTTTCCTGCCTGTTTTTGCATCTCACTTGCCTCTTTCTGCACTTTTCTTGCTTCTTTCTATACCTCTGTTGCTTCTTTCAGCAATTCTCTTGCCTCTTTGTGCACTTCTCTTGCCTGTTTCTGCACCTCTCTTGCCTCTTTTTGCACCTCTGTTGGCTCTTTCTGCACCTCACTTGCTCCTTTCTACACATCTCTTGCCTCTTTCTGCACCCCTGTTGCTACATTCTGCACTTTCCATGCTTCTTTCTGCACCTGTCTTCCTTCTTTCTGCACCCCTGTTGTCTCTTTATGTACCTCTTTTGTCTCTTTCTGCACTTTTCTTGCCTTTTTCTGCACCTCTCTTCCCTCTTTCTGCACGTCTGTTGCCTCTTTCTCCACCTCATTTGCTTCTTTCTGCACCCCTGTTGTCTCTTTCTGCACTCGTCTTGCCTCTTTCTGTTCCTTTCCTGCCTCTTTTTGCATCTTACTTGCCTCTTTCTGCACCTGTCCTGCTTCTTTCTGCACCCCTGTTGTCCCTTTATGTACCTCTTTTGCCTCTTTCTGCACTTTTCTTGGCTTTTTCTGCACCTCTCTTCCCTCTTTCTGCACATATGTTGCCTCATTCTGCACCTCATTTGCTTCTTTTTGCACCCCTGTTGTCTCTGCACTCGTCTTCCCTCTTTCTGTACCTTTCCTGCCTGTTTTTGCATCTCACTTGCCTCTTTCTGCACTTTTCTTGCTTCTTTCTACACCTCTGTTGCTTCTTTCAGCAATTCTATTGCCTCTTTGTGCACTTCTCTTGCCTGTTTCTGCACCTCTCTTTCCTCTTTTTGCACCTCTGTGGGCTCTTTCTGCACCTCACTTGCTCCTTTCTACACTTCTCTTGCCTCTTTCTGCACTTTCCTTGCTTCTTTCTACACCTCTGTTGCTTCTTTCAGCAATTCTCTTGCCTCTTTGTGCACCCCTCTTGCTTCATTCTGCACCTTCCATACTTCTTTCTGCACCTGTCTTGCTTCTTTCTGCACCCCCGTTGTCTCTTTATGTACCTCATTTGCCTCTTTCTGCACTTTTCTTGCGTTTTTCTGCACCTCTCTTCCCTCTTTCTGCACGTCTGGTGCCTCTTTCTGCACCTCATTTGCTTCCTTCTGTACCCCTGTTGTCTCTTTCTGTACTCATCTTCCCTCTTTCTGTACCCTTCCTGCCTGTTTTTGCATCTCACTTGCCTCTTTCTGCACTTTTCTTGCTTCTTTCTACACCTCTGTTGCTTCTTTCAGCAATTCTCTTGCCTCTTTGTGCACTTCACTTGCCTGTTTCTGCACTTCTCTTGCCTCTTTCTGCACCCCTGTTGCTTCATTCTGCCCTTTCCATGCTTCTTTCTGCACCTGTCTTGCTTCTTTCTGCACCCCTGTTGTCTCTTTATGTACCTCTTTTGCCTCTTTAAGCACTTTTCTTGCCTTTTTCTCCACCTCTCTTCCCTCTTTCTGCACGTCTGTTGCTTCTTTCTGCACCTCATTTGCTTCTTTCTGCACCCCTGTTGTCTCTTTATGCACTCATCTTCCCTCTTTCTGTACCCTTCCTGCCTGTTTTTGCATCTCACTTGCCTCTTTCTGCACTTTTCTTGCTTCTTTTTACACCTCTGTTGCTTCTTTCAGCAATTCTCTTGCCTCTTTGTGCACTTCTCTTGCCTGTTTCTGCACTTCTCTTGCCTCTTTTTGCACCCCTGTTGCTTCATTCTGCCCTTTCCATGCTTCTTTCTGCACCTGTCTTGCTTCTTTCTGCACCCCTGTTGTCTCTTTATGTACCTCTTTTGCCTCTTTCTGCACTTTTCTTGCTTTTTTCTGCACCTCTCTTCCCTCTTTCTGCACGTCTGTTGCTTCTTTCTGCACCTCATTTGCTTCTTTCTGCACCCCTGTTGTCTCTTTCTGCACTCATCTTCCCTCTTTCTGTACCTTTCCTGCCTGTTTTTGCTCCTCACTTGCCTCTTTCTGCACTTTTCTGGCTTCTTTCTACACCTCTGTTGCTTCTTTCAGCAATTCTCTTGCCTCTTTGTGCACTTCCCTTGCCTGTTTCAGCACTTCTCTTGCCTCTTTCTGCAACCCTGTTACTTCATTCTGCACTTTCCATTCTTCTTTCTGCACCTGTCTTGCTTCTTTCTGCACCCCTGTTGTCTCTTTATGTACCTCTTTTGCCTCTTTCTGCACTTTTCTTGCCTTTTTCTGAACCTCTGTTGCTTCTTTCAGCAATTCTCTTGCATGTTTCTGCACCTCTCTTGCCTCTTTTTGCACCTCTGTTGGCTCTTTCTGCACCTCACTTTCTCCTATCTACACTTCTCTTGCCTCTTTCTGCACCCCTGTTGCTTCATTCTGCACTTTCCATGCTTCTTTCTGCACCTGTCTTGCTTCTTTCTGCACCCCTGTTTTCTCTTTATGTACCACTTTTGCCTCTTTCTGCACTTTTCCTGGCTTTTTCTGCACCTCTCTTCCCTCTTTCTGCATGTCTGTTGCCTCTTTCTGCAACTCATTTGCTTTTTCTGCACCCCTGTTGTCTCTTTATGCACTCGCCTTCCCTCTTTCTGTACCTTTCCTGCCTGTTTTTGCATCTCACTTGCCTCTTTCTGCACTTTTCTTGCTTCTTTTCTACACCTCTGTTGCTTCTTTCAGCAATTCTCTTGCCTCTTTATGCACTTCTCTTGCCTGTTTCTGCACTTCTCTTGCCTCTTTCTGCACCCTGTTGCTTCATTCTGCACTTTCCATGCTTCTTTCTGCACCTGTCTTGCTTCTTTCTGCAACCCTGTTGTCTCTTTATGCACCTCGTCTTCCCTCTTTCTGTACCTTTCCTGCCTGTTTTTGCATCTCACTTACCTCTTTCTGCACTTTTCTTGCTTCTTTCTACACCTCTGTTGCTTCTTTCAGCAATTCTCTTGCATGTTTCTGCACCTCTCTTGCCTCTTTTGCACCTCTGTTGGCTCTTTCTGCACCTCACTTTCTCCTATCTACACTTCTCTTGCCTCTTTCTGCACCCCTGTTGCTTCATTCTGCACTTTCCATGCTTCTTTCTGCACCTGTCTTGCTTCTTTATGCACCCCTGTTTTCTCTTTATGTACCACTTTTGCGTCTTTCTGCACTTTTCCTGGCTTTTTCTGCACCTCTCTTCCCTCTTTCTGCATGTCTGTTGCCTCTTTCTGCAACTCATTTGCTTCTTTCTGCACCCCTGTTGTCTCTTTATGCACTCGTCTTCCCTCTTTCTGTACCTTTCCTGCCTGTTTTTGCATCTCACTTGCCTCTTTCTGCACTTTTCTTGCTTCTTTCTACACCTCTGTTGCTTCTTACAGCAATTCTCTTGCTTCTTTGTGCACTTCTCATGCCTGTTTCTGCACTTCTCTTGCCTCTTTCTGCACCCCTGTTGCTTCATTCTGCACTTTCCATTCTTCTTTCTGCACCTGTCTTGCTTCTTTCTGCAACCCTGTTGTCTCTTTATGTACCTCTTTTGCCTCTTTCTACACTTTTCTTGCCTTTTTCTGCACCTCTCTTCCTCTCTTTCTGCACGTCGGTTGCCTCTTTCTGCACCTCATTCATTTCTTTCTGCACCCCTGTTGTCTCTTTCTGCACTCGTCTTCCCTCTTTCTGTACTCTTTCCTGCCTGTTTTTGCATCTCACTTGCCTCTTTCTGCACTTTTCTTGCTTCTTTCTACACCTCTGTTGCTTCTTTCAGCAATTCTCTTGCCTCTTTGTGCACTTTTCTTGCCTGTTTCTGCACCTCTCTTGCCTCTTTTTGCACCTCTGTTGGCTCTTACTGCACCTCACTTGCTCCTTTCTACACTTCTCTTGCCTCTTTCTGCACCCCTGTTGCTACATTCTGCACTTTCCATGCTTCTTTCTGCACCTGTCTTCCTTCTTTCTGCACCCCTGTTGTCTCTTTATGTACCTCTTTTGTCTCTTTCTGCACTTTTCTTGCCTTTTTCTGCACCTCTCTTCCCTCTTTCTGCACGTCTGTTGCCTCTTTCTCCACCTCATTTGCTTCTTTCTGCACCCTTGTTGTCTCTTTCTGCACTCGTCTTGCCTCTTTCTGTACCTTTCCTGCCTCTTTTTGCATCTTACTTGCCTCTTTCTGCACCTGTCTTGCTTCTTTCTGCACCCCTGTTGTCCCTTTATGTACCTCTTTTGCCTCTTTCTGCACTTTTCTTGGCTTTTTCTGCACCTCTCTTCCCTCTTTCTGCACATATGTTGCCTCATTCTGCACCTCATTTGCTTCTTTTTGCACCCCTGTTGTCTCTGCACTCGTCTTCCCTCTTTCTGTACCTTTCCTGTCTGTTTTTGCATCTCACTTGCCTCTTTCTGCACTTTTCTTGCTTCTTTCTACACCTCTGTTGCTTCTTTCAGCAATTCTCTTGCCTCTTTGTGCACTTCTCTTGCCTGTTTCTGCACCTCTCTTGCCTCTTTTTGCACTTCTGTGGGCTCTTTCTGCACCTCACTTGCTCCTTTCTATACTTCTCTTGCCTCTTTCTGCACTTTCCTTGCTTCTTTCTACACCTCTGTTGCTTTTTTCAGCAATTCTCTTGCCTCTTTGTGCAATGCACTGCTGATGACGTCACATATTACATCATTCATGACATGGTCAGTGACATCACTGATGACATCACTGATGACATCACTGATGACATCATCCAGTGACTGTGTGTTTCTGTAAAGTTTGAATATGTTTTATATATATATATATAGGCCAAGGTGTATTGAAGAATGAGTGGGTGTATAAGTGTCTGAATGGATGATTTAGTAGGTGCGTGACTGACTGTATAAGTGAGTGATTAAATGTGTCTTACTGAATGCATGGGTTAGTGACTGATACAGACATTCACACAGTTTAGTTTGTCAGTTGGTGTGTAAGCGGTTGCATGGGTTGGTGAGTAGCTAAATGAGGGTCTATATGGGTTATTGATTGGTTGTCAGAGTATCTGTATGGGTGCCTGAGTGTCTGTGTGGGTGGGTGGGTGGGAGGGTGTGACTCTATGCATAGATGTGTGAGTGGGTGATTCACTGGGTGTATGGGCTCAAGAGTGCATTTGTGAAGGGTTGTATGGGTGGGTGTGTGTGTGTATGGGTATGTTGGTGAGTGAATGGATGTCTTAGTGGTACATGTGTGAGTAACTGCATATGAGAAAGGCAGTATATGTGAGTGTTAGAGTATATAAATGACGATATGTGAGAGTGAGTGATTGTGAAAGTGGCTGTATGGATGAGTGTGTGCTTGTATTAGTTATTGTATAAGAGTGTAAGTATGTGTTAGTATATGTTTGAATAAGTGAGGTGGTGTGTGTATAACAGTATAGGTGAGTAAATGGGAGTGTGATTGATTCTTTGCATGACTGACTAGGTGTGTGAGTAACTCTATGGATGAGTGGCAGTGTGTGAGTGTCTGTATAGATATGTGAGTGCATATGATAGTGCCATATTGATGGTTGACTGCATGTATGAGTGACTGTATGGGTGAATGAGTGGATGTGTGTGTAGACCTAGGAATTAATGAGTGGGTTTGTACTAACTGGTATTGGTTTGTCTATGGTTTCGAAAATGGTAGTCTGTATTTTAGAGTGGGTGTATCAAAGGTTATATTAGGGTATGAGGAGGTACATCAGATTATCACGTGGATGATGTCTTCAGTGATGTCATCAATGATGTCATTTGAGATGACATCAGTGATGTCATCAGTGATGTCACTGACCATGTCATGAATGATGTAATATGTGACATCATCAGCAGTGCATTGCGGGGGCCCGAGTTATAGTTATCTGAACTAACTATAACGGCCGAATTTCTCTGGTTTTGAACGAGTGAAATGTCCAACTAACTATAACGTCCCTGAAACCTGTGTTTTTTCAGTGAATTTCTAAGGTTTTTTAAATGCTAATTTTTAACTATAACGTCCCTGAAACCAATGTTTTTTTCAGTGAATTTCAAAGGTTTTTAAATGCTAATTTCTAACTATAACGCCCTATGGTTTTTTCAGTGAATTTCTAAGGTTTTTAAGTGATAATGTCTAACTATAACATCCCTGAAACCAATGGCTTTTTCAGTTAATTTCAAAGGTTTTTTAAATAAAAAGTTCTAACTATAACGTCCCTGAAACCTGTGTTTTTTTCAGTGAATTTCTAAGGTTTTTTAAATGCTAATTTCTAACTATGCCTACATAGGTAGGACATGTGCAGAAAGAGGAAGAAAGGCACAGAAAGAAGCAAGAGAAGTGCAGAAAGAGGCAAGAGAGGTGCAGAAAGAGGAAGAAAGGTGCAGAACGAAGCAAGAGAAATGTAGAAAGAGTTAACAGAAGTCCATAAAGAGGATTAAAGGTACAAAAAGAAGCAAGAGATATGCAGAAAGAACCAACAGAGGTGCAGAAAGATGCCTACTTCGACTGTACCTTACAACAGACTCAAACAAAGTAGCCTAATCACGAATCTGTTTCCCAAGATGTCTTAAACCTCACTTTTCTCTTGAAGGTTCAATATTCGTCGACTGCTCGGAATGTTAGGCCTACCAAATTTAAAAACAGCAATCCTAAGCATATCACTGTTGTAAGTCTGACCAAGTTTGTGAAGGTATGAATCCGTGTGTCTCTGCTTTTACCTAGTGACCTGTTACATACAAATAAATATACAAATATTTGAATACCTGTGTTTCAAACAGCATACTATGTAAATTTGTGTACAAAAAGGTAGAAGCAAGAGAAGTGCAGAAAGAAGCAACAGATGTGCAGAAAGAGGCAAGAGGGGTGCAGAAAAAAGCAATAGAGATGCAGAAAAAAGCAAGAGAAGTGCACAAAGAACCAACGGAGGTTCAGAAAGAGGCAAGAGGGGTGCAGAAAGAGGAAAGAAAAGTGCAAAAAGAGGCAAGAGAGATGAACAAAGAGGGAAAAAGTGTGCAGAAAGAGGCAAGAGAAGTGCAGAATGAAGCAACAGGGGTGCAAAAAGATGCAAGAGGCGTGCAGAAAGAGGCAAGAGGGGTGCAGAAATAGGCAACAGAGGTGCAGAAGGAGGCAAGAGAACTGCACAAAGAGGCAAGGGAGTTGCAGAAACAGACAAAAGAGGTTCAGAAAGAGGGAACAGGGTGCAGCCAGAGGCAAGAGAATTACAGAAAGAGGGAAGAGGGGTGCAGAAAGAGGCAAGAGAGGTGCAGAAATAGGCAAGAGAAGTGCAGAAATAAGCAACAGAGGTGCGGAAAGAGGCAAGAGGGGTGCAGAAAGAGGAGAGAGAAGTGCAGAAAGAAGCAAAAGAGTTGCAGAAAGAGGCAAGAGTGGTGCAGAAAGAGGCAAGAGCAGTGCAGAAAGAACAAAGAGATGTGCAGAGGCAAGAGAGGTACAGAAACAGGCAAGAGATGTGCAGAAAAAGGGAAGAAGGGTACAGAAAGAAGCAAGAGAAGTGCAAACAGAGGCAATTGAGGTGCAGAAGGAGGCAAGAAAACTGCAGAAAGAGGCAAGAGAGTTGCAGAAACAGGGAAGAGGGATACATAAAGAGGCAAGAGGGATACAGAAAGAGGCAAGAGGGATGCAGAAATTTGCAACAGAGGTGTATAAGCAAGAGCAGTACAGAAAAAACCAACAGAGGTGCAAAAAGAAGCAAGAGAGGTACAGAAAGAGGCAAGAAAAGTGCAGAAAGAAGCAAAAGAGGTACAGAAAGAGGCAAAAGAACTGCAGAAAAAGGCAAGAGAGGTGCAGAAAGATGCAGGAGAGGTGCACAAAGAAGCAAAATGGGGACAGAAAGAGGCAAGAGGGGTGCAGAAAGAAGCAAGAAAGTGCAGAAAGAAGCTACAGAGGTGCTGAAAGAGGCAAGAGGGGTGCAGAAAGAAGCAAGAGAAGTGCAGAAAGAAGCAACAGATGTGCAGAAAGAGGCAAGAGGGGTGCAGAAAGAGGAAAGAAAAGTGAAAAAAGAGGCAAGAGAGATGCACAAAGAGGGAAAAAGTATGCAGAAAGAGGCAAGAGAAGTGCAGAATAAAGCAACAGGGGTGCAAAAAGAGGCAAGAGGCGTGTAGAAAGAGGCAAGAGGGGTGCAGAAAGAGGCAACAGAGGTACAGAGGGAGGCAAGAGAACTGCACAAAGAGGCAAGGGAGTTGCTGAAACAGACAAAAGAGGTGCAGAAAGAGGGAACAGGGGTGCAGCCAGAGGCAAGAGAACTACAGAAAGAGGGAAGAGAGGTGCAGAAAAAAGCAAGAGATGTGCAGAAATAAGCAACAGAGGTACAGAAAGAGGCAAGAGGGGTGAGGAAAGAGGAGAGGGAAGTGCAGAAAGAAGCAAAAGAGTTGCAGAAAGAGGCAAGAGTGGTACAGAAAGAGGCAAGAGCAGTGCAGAAAGAACAAAGAGATGTGAAGAAAGAGGCAAGAGAGGTGCAGAAACAGGCAATAGATATGCAGAAAAAGGGAAGAAGGGTGCAGAAAGAAGCAAGAGAAGTGCAGAAAGAGGCAAGTGAGGTGCAGAAGGAGGCAAGAGAACTGCAGAAAGAGGCAAGAGAGTTGCAGAAACAGGGAAGAGGGATACAGAAAGAGGCTTGAGGGATACAGAAAGAGGCTTGAGGGATGCAGGAATTTGCAACAGAGGTGTAGAAAGAAGCAAGAGCAGTGCAGAAAGAACCAACAGAGGAGCAAAAAGAAGCAAGAGAGGTACAGAAAAAGGCAAGAAATGTGCAGAAAGAAGCAAAAGAGGTACAGAAAGTGGCAAAAGAACTTCAGAAAAAGGCAAGAGAGGTGCAGAAAGAGGCAGGAGAGGTGCACAAAGAGGCAAAATGGGTACAGAAAGAGGCAAGAGGGGTGCAGAAAGAAGCAAGAAAAGTGCAGAAAGAAGCAACAGAGGTGCTGAAAGAGGTAAGAGGGGTGCAGAAAGAAGCAAGAGAAGTGCAGAAAGAAGCAACAGAGGTGCAGAAAGAGGCAAGAGAGATGCAGAAAGAAGCAACAGAGGTGCCGAAAGAGGCACGAGAGGTGCAGAAACAGGCAAGAAAGGTACAGAAAGAGGGAACAGGGGTGCATAAAGAGGTAAGAGGGATACAGAAATTTGAAAGAGAGGTACAGAAAGAAGCAGGAGCAGTGCAGAAAGAACCAACAGAGGTGCAAAATAAGGCAAGAGGGGTACAGAAAGTGGTGGGAGAGATGCACAAAGAGGCAAGACGGGTACAGAAAGAGGCAGGAGGGGTTCAGAAAGAAGGAAGAGAAGTGCAGAAAGAAGCAACAGAGGTGCTGAAAGAGGCACAAAGGATGTAGAAAGAGGCAAGAGAAGTGCAGAAAGAAGCAGCAGAGGTACAGAAAGAGGCAAGGAAGGTGCAGAAACAGGCAGGAAAGGTGCAGAAAGAGGGAACAGGGGTGCAGAAAGAGGCAAGAGAGGTGCAGAGAGAGGGAAGAGGGATAAAGAAAGAGGCAAGAGGGGTGCAGAAAGAAACAAGTGAGGTGCAGAAATAGGCAACAGAGGTGCAGAAAGACGCAAGAGAGGTGCAGAAACAAGCAAGAGAAGTGCAGAAAGAGGCAAGAGACTTGCTAAAAGAAGCAACAGAGGTGTAGAAAGAAGCAAGAGAAGTGCAGAAAGAGGCAAGTGAGGTGCAGAAAGAACAAACAGAAGTGCAGAAAGAGGAAAGGTGGGTGCAGAAAGAGGAAATAGAAGTGCAGAAAGAAGCAAGAGACATGCACAAAGAGGGAAGAAGGGTGCAGAAAGAGGCAAGAGGGGTGCAGAACGAAACAAGAGAAGTGTAGAATGAAGCAACAGGGGTGCAGAAAGAGGCAAGAGGGGTGCAGAAAGAGGCACGAGGGGTGCAGAAAGAGGCAACAGAGGTGCAGAAGGAGGCAAGAGAACTGCACAAAGAGGCAAGAGAGTTGCAGAAACAGACAAAAGAGGTGCAGAAAGAGGGAACAGGGGTGCAGACAGAGGCAAGAGAATTCCAGAAAGAGGGAAGAGGGGTGCAGAAAGGGGCAAGAGAGGTACAGAAAGAAGCAAGAGCAGTGCAGAAAGAAGCAACAGAGGTGCCAAAAGAGGCAAGAGGGGTGCAGAAAGAGGAGAGAGATGTGTAGAAAGAAGCAAAAGAGGTGCAGAAAGAGTCAAGAGGGGTGCAGAAAGAGGAAAGAGCAGTGCAGAAAGAACCAAGAGATGTGCAGAAAGAGGCAAGAGAGGTGCAGAAAGGGGCAATAGACATTCAGAAAAAGGGAAGAAGGGTGCAGAAAGAATGCTCACGCACGCGCCCAACCCGGGTGGACATGTTTCACCCTGGCTGCCGGTCCGCATCAGTGCCTCGAGCGCATAAGCGCCTTTAAAAAATCACCAAACCGTCTCCAGAGGCGGTGGAAACGTGACCGACTTGGTGGAGGCTGAGCTAGTGCCGTCCACGCTAGGAAAAGACCCCTTTTGAGAATCCCCGGGGCTCCGTGAGAGCTGCGGCAGAGCGACACAAAATGGCGGCTGCCGTGTCCTGAGGACGGAGGAGTCGATGATGCCCAGGCGCCTTACCAGAGCAGAGGGGGAAGTCCTGTGGCGTTCATGATCCCATCGGGTTCTCTGGAGGAGCGGTGTGCGGGAGGCTACGCATCATGATCAGAGCAGCTTCAGACCGTGACTGGAGGAGCTCATGGCAGGTCTTTGGTGCATTCTCGTGGTTCCCGGGAGGGCGCAATCTGTACAACCGGTGAGGAGGGGATGCACTGCATCAGCATGATTGAGCAAGGGGCAGCGGGAGTGATTTTCGAGACAGGTCAGCCAGCCTCAAGCTAGCAACGGCGGCAAAACGGATCCGTGCCTGGCTGTCCCTGACCCCAAAATGGCAGCCGACACACTGCCGAAGATCATAGAATTGAAAGGGGTGAGGCAGCTGTGTTGCAATAATGAGCCCCAGCGGCATCACACTCCACAGTGCAGCAGGAGGGATGTAAAGAACGAGGGGATCGGTGCCTTCCACATAGGCCATCAATCTCTGATAGCACTCAGCAGTGGGCTGTGCAAGGAAGGAGCAAGCAAGATGGTGGTGGAGTAAAAGCTCTTAGCTGGAGCTGTGCCGGGTGAGGCCCAAAATTAGCCTGGGGTCGAGCTGGAGGACGAGGCGGACGGCGCTTCCCAATAACACCCGGACTGGTGCTTTCGCTGGAACTATGACGATGCCCACTGGGCAGAAACCTAAACTGTCCGTAATTACCTAGGAGCCTGGGCAACCTTGGCCGATGCCTGGTGGAGCTGTCCTATGCAGCTATAGAGGAGTTTGGCTCTGGTTCACCCCCTTGGCCTTCACCTACTCAGCCAGACATCGGACATTGTTTTCCTCATCTCCCCGTTGCATTTCCTTCCCTACCCCGCCTCTTCCCTCTGTGACCATTCCCCGCCTACCTCTCATTCTCCATATGACGTGTGTCTTGGCTATGCTAAGCGCTAATAACTCATATTTGTGTTATCTCATGTTTTTCTCCTATGTCTATACTTGGCTCCTGTAATTGATGTAACTATGTAACCTGTAACTCGCTGATCCTTATGTAAAGCGCTCTGATACTTCCGGTTCTAGCCAGCGCTATATAAAACTTTGCAAATAAATATAACTTTGCAAATAAATAAATAAATAAAAGAAGCAAGAGAAGAGCAGAAAGAGGCAAGTGAGGTGCAGAAGGAGGCAGGAGAACTGCAGAAAGAGGGAAGAGGGTTGCAGAAACAGGCAAATGGGGTGCATAAAGAGGGAACAGGTGTGCAGACAGAGGCAAGAGAGGTGCAGAAAGAGGTAACAGGGTTGCAGAGAGAGGTAAGAGGGATACAGAAATTTGCAAGAGAGGTGCAGAAAGAAGCTAGAGCAGTGCAGAAAGAAGCAAGAGATGTGCAGAAAGAAGCAAGAGAGGTGGAGAAATAGGGAAGAGGGGTTCATAAAGAGGCAAGAGGGATGCAGAAATTTGCAAAAGAGGTGCAGAAAGAAGCAAGAGCAGTGCAGAAAGAACCAACCGAGGTGTAAAATAGGCAAGAGGGGTACAGAAAGAGGTAGGAAAGGTGCACAAAGAGGCAAGAGGGGTACAGAAAGAGGCAGGAGGGGTGCAGAATGAAGGAAGAGATATGCCGAAAGAAGAAGCAGAGGTGCTGAAAGAGGTGCCAAGGGTGCAGAAAGAGGCAAGAGAAGTGCAGAAAGAAGCAACAGAGGTGCTGAAAGAGGTGCAAAGGATGCAGAAAGAGGCAAGAGAAGTGCAGAAAGAAACAACAGAGGTACAGAAAGAGGCAAGGAAGGTGCAGAAACAGGCAAGGAAGGTGCAGAAACAGGCAGGAAACATGCAGAAAGAGGGAACAGGGGTGGAGAAAAAGGCAAGAGAGGTGCAGAAAATGGGAAGAGGGGTGCAGAAAGAGGCAAGAGGGGTGCAGAAAGAGGCAAGAGAAGTACAGAAAGAAGGAACAGTGGTGTGGAAAGAGGCAAGAGGGGTGCAGAAAGAGGGAAGAAAGGTATAGAAAGAGGCAAGAGAGTTGCACAAAGAGGGAAGAAGGGTGCTGAAAGAGGCAAGAGGGGTGCAGAAAGAAGCAACAGAGGTGCAGAAAGAAGCAACAGAGGTGCAGAAATAGGCAAGAGGGGTGCAGAAAGAGGCAACAGAAGTGCAGAAGGAAGCAACAGAGGTGCAGAAAGAGGCAAGAGAAGTGCAGAAAGAGGCAAGAGAGGTGCAAAAAAAGGCAGAAGAGGTGCAGAAAGAGGGAACAGGGGTACAGAAAGAGGCAAAAGAGGTGCAGAAAGAGGGAAGAAGGGTGCAGAAAGTGGCAAGAGGGGTACAGAAATAAGCAAGTGAGGTGCAGAAAGAGGCAACAGAGGTTCAGAAAGAGGCAAGAGAGGTACAGAAAGTGGAAGAGATGAGCAGAAATAGTCAAAAGAAGTGCAGAAAAGGAAAGAAAGGTACAGAAAAAAGCAACAGAAATGCAGAAAGAGGCAAAGGTGCAGAAAGAAGCAAGAGTGGTTTGCACACCTCTAATACCAATTTAACACCCACATTTAGCAATAAGTAACAGGTGACCATTCTAAGTTTGCAAAGAGCCTTCCACCATGCTGTAACACTTGTCACTGCATTTTTGGTAACGTTTGAGCCGTTTGAGCTAGCAAAAAGGTATTTTTTGTTCAAATCTGCAGATTATGCAGCAGATGATGGATTATGTTGAAAATGTGGAAAATGTATAATTGTGCAAAAGTCGGTGCAGCCAAACAGTCACATAATTCCAGTGGCCCTGCTCATACCTCTGACTAGGTCCAGAAGTGCTCCTTAGCGGTTCCTTCTTTTTTTGTCTCATTGAGTTTATAGTTTAGCTTCTATAGAAACGAGGAAGACTAAACCTGAGGTTACCACTCCACAACACTGACTATCATACCACACAATTACTCTCCATAACACATAATCCCCCTCTACATAATTCCTATACACTAAATACCAAATACTTTCTATCCACATAATTTCACTGCACAACATACCACATAATTCCACAACACACAACCTACATTCACTCCACTCCAAGAAACATTAATAAAAAACTTTTACATTTACAACACCAATAGCTCAAACTCTCGCAAATGCGAAACCTAGCACATTGCAAATGCTTCTTTAACTAAGAGTCACATTTGCAGAGAGGTGGAGAAAGGGGGCTGGGCCTCCGACCACTGCTCAGGAATTCCACTGTGTATGACTTACAGGAGGTACCAAGAGGGCTTCTTGCCCCCAAAGTCCCTTAAGCAAAAGTGGACTTCATCCCCCAACCCATAGTGTGCCAGGAGGCACGTTTGCAGAGTGATGGAGAAAGGGGGGCATGGCCTCTGAAGACCTCTTAGCAATCCCACTGTGTGGGACTTACTTGAGGTAACAGGTGGGGTATTTGGCCCCCAAGGACAACCTTGGGGTCCAACGATCCCTCCTATTACCTCCAGTAAGTCCCACACAGCAGCATTGGTAAGTTCTCATAGCAGGCCATACCCCCTTTACTCACCAGTCTGCAAATGCACTCCCTGGTGCACTCTTCGATGGGGATTAAAGTCCCCTTCGCTGGTGGGGGTAGTTAGGGGCCCACTAGCCTACCTGTTACCTCCAGTAAGCCCCACACAGTGGGATTTCTAACTCTGAAAACGCGCCTCCTGGTGCGCTCGTGGTTGGGGTATGAAGTTTCCTTGCTTCCTGAGGGACCCTAGGAGCCAACTAGCCCTCCTGTTACCTCCAGTAAGCCCCACTAGGCTGGATTGCTGAGAGTGGTCTGAGGCCACGCTCCCTTTTTACACCACTCTGCAAACGGCCCGCCTGGCGCACTGCTGCTCGGGAGATGAAGTCCACTTCAGTCCTGAGGTCCTCAGGACACAAGAGGACCTCATCAACCCACCAGCAGTGCGCCAAGAGGTGTGTTTGCAGAGTGGTATAAAAAGGGGCGTGGCCTCGGACCACCTCTCAGCAATCCCACTGTGCGGGGCTTACTGGAGGTACCTGGTGGGCTAGTTAGCCCCCAGGGACCCTTATGATTCAAGGGGACTTAACCCCCAACCCAGAACGCACCAGGAGGCATGTTTGCATAGTGGTGCAGGGAGGGGGCAGGGCCTCTGGTGAGATGCCGCTTCTGCTTTTTTTTTATTAGAAGGGGGGCTGTGTTGCCCCCCTTCTCTTAATATTTTGTGGGCCGTGGGGACCACATACCCCAGGGCCTGACCCATTTTTGATTTTTTTTTTTTAAACGGGAAGGGGGCCATACGGACCCCCTCCCAATGCCTTTTTTCGCCCGGGGACCCCATCCCCCGGGGCTGTGCCTCATTTTTATTTTTGTTTTATTTTATTACGGGAGGGGGCCGCGTGGCCCCCTTCCCTGGGCAACTTTTAGCCCCAGGGACCCCATCCCCCTGGGCCTGGCCTCGTTCATTTTTTTAAAAATATTTTTTGATGGGAGGGGGGCCACGTGGCACCCCTTTCTCTGGGCCTCTTTTGGTCTTGGGGACCCCAGCCTCCAAGGCCTGCCTTGCTTTTTTTATTTGTAGTTTTGGAGGGGGACTGCGTGGATCCCCTTCTATGGCCAATTTTGGCCCCGGGGACCCGGCCTTATTTTTTTTAAATAAATAAATAATTAAAACAGGGAGGGGGCCAAGTGGCCCCCCTCCCGGGCCACTTCTGGCCCCGGGGACCCCATCCCCTGGGGCTGGCCCTCACGTTGGGGACCGCAGGGTGAGCCCCAATGCCCCCATGGTCCCTGCCAGCTCCCCGTCTCCTGCGGGAGCCAGCATTGCTTTTGGACAAGGTGAGCTGCTGACATGCAGCTCCCCTTGTCCAAAAGCAATACTGCTTCGCTTCATGGAAGCGAGAGCAGGTTTCCTGCTCTCGCTTCCATGAAGCAAAGCAGAGTTTGCAATGACAGGGTGGGAGCTGTGCTCCCGCCCTGCCATTGCAAACTTCAATGTCTTAGGGTGGGCACCCCGGGACATTGCTGGAGCCGGCCCTGGGGGGTGGTAGTCCCCAGGGCCAAGGAGGGCTCCCAACATGTAAATAGCCCCGGACCCTGCACTTCATTCATCTATGCCCCGGGGAGGTGGTGGTCCCTGTGGCAGTGTGTGGGGGCTTGAGCCCCCCCACACACAGTTTTTCAAGATAGCCCCGGGGAGGTGGTGGTCCCCGGGGCTGTGGGGGGGCGCAAGGCCCCCGCATTTAAACATTGAATCCCTGGGGAGGTGGTGGTCCCCAGGGCTTGGGGGGCCCACGAGGCCACCCACCCATTATTTTTCCAATGCTCCAGGGAGGTGGTGGTCCCCGGGGCAGCATGGGGGGCAGGAGCCCCCACACGCTTCCATTAATTAATAAGCCCCGGGGAGGTGGCAGTCCTCAGGGCTGCAGGGGGCCGCATGCCCCGCACATTATTAATAAAGCCCCGGGGAGGTGGCAGACCCTAGGGATGCGGGGGCCCATGCAGCCCCCGCATATATTATGCACATTGCCCCCGGGACCTGGCCCACCTGTTGGCTCATTAAGAGTTTTTTTTTTATTTTCGTGTGGGATTCACGCACCCAGTGCGAATCCTGCTGTTTAAAAAAAAATGCTTTTTGAGGCCCTAGGGGTCACTTTGGGACCCCCTAACATGGCCTAGGGGGTCAGGGTGTTTCTACCCTGCCCCCTTTTCTTTTTTTTATCATTTTATTCCCTTTTTTCTTGTGACTCGGTTTTACCAAGTCACAAGATGGCTGCCAATACTTCTTGGTTTGGAGTGTTGGCAGCCAATCAGAATGAAGCTCGTGGTCAGAAGGGTTCGCAAATCCTCCTCGGTCACCAGATATTTATATTTTTTTATTTTTTTATTTCTCAGGAACTACTGAATGGATTTACATCATTTAAAAATTAAAAAAAAGCTTTTGGAACCAAGACCTACCTTTTTGCCGAATTTGGTGTAATTCCGTTCAGCAGTTCGGGCTGTAGCTTTGTCTAAAGTTTCCTATGGAAATTAACATGGAGAAAACGCATTTTGGGACCCCCCTTTTTTCTCAGCCCCCGCTTGGTGAATCACCCCGAATCTTTCAAGACAGGAGCTGACCTGAGCGCACCATTAGTTTTGAAAATTTCGCGAAGATTCGTCAAACAGCCCCAAAGATATTGGCAAAAGAAAAAATGAATTTTTGAATAGAAACGAGGTCCTAACTATAACTACCTACTGGCGACCACCAGTAGGTGATATATATATATATATATATATATATATATATATATATATATATATATATTTATATATATATTTTAAACAAAGACCCTCGATTCAAAGATGCACTCCAAACCAGTAATTAGTGTGCAAAGCAGCATTTCTTTATTGGAGTTAAGTTTTCCGCCTTACGCGTTTCAGGGCATCACGCCCCTTGATCACAGGCATTGTTGCATGTAACGGCACAGTTTGATTTAAAAAGGCACTCCTCACCGCATGTGACTTGTTTAGCCCTCCAATGGGCATCAGGTAAGTTCCATTTGTATGGCATGCTGGGAATTAAAGTCCATGAATATTTTACTTTAGTGGATTTTTCCGGTGCCTTTTGAATATTAATTCCTATAGTAGGTCCGACCTCTTACATGAAATTAGTCAACATTTTCAACCCTCCAGTGGGCCTCCATATAAGAATGTTGCTTGTTTCTGCCAGCTGATTTCCCGATCGGAGACTGCGATCAGTTCTGTGTCTCCGTGGCCCCTTGACTTTCGGGTGGTGCGTCTTTACGGCTGGACTGCCGGAAAATTTATTTTAAACAAAGACCCTCGATTCAAAGACGCACTCCAAACCAGTAATTAGTGTGCAAAGCAGCATTTCTTTATTGGAGTTAAGTTTTCCGCCTTACGCTGCTTCAGGGCATCACGCCCCTTGATCACAGGCATTGTTGCATATAACGGCACAGTTTGATTTAAAAAGGCGCTATTAATTAATACTGGATGGCAGATGCTGGTTCCTTTGTTTAAATAAACCTCCCGGTTTTCATTTGCTGTCGAGTGCGTCCTTAAAAGCTTTGGGCCTTTGGATTACAATATATATATATATATATATAGACACAACAAAAATACTCTCACCCTGCTCATGGTGACAATAATGAGCCTCTCCAGCCTCTCCAGATCCTGTTCAATTGCAATGATAATTATTCTCTTGCCAGAAAAACAAACAGACATATTTCTACCTCACTCGGGGTCTTGGTCAAAATACCATTGGTCAGTTTTAGTGTATTTAAAACAGCACGTCACACAGGACGCCGACCATAGTAAAAACTATGGAAAGACTTCGAATTGCAGATTATGCACTGTCCAACAATTGTAGTCATTCTGTTAAAACCATCACAGAATTAATAATAAAACATATGCATGTATAACTATAAAGAAATATAGTGAAAATTGTCACAGTGCAATAAATTAATTATCATGATTATTCTTAAAGATTCTACATCTCAGGGGATCGCATAATTTTGCTCTAGTAGCAGTTTAGATAAGCCAAATTATAGGTAATTTCTCCCTCACATTGTTATCTGATATATTGTTGATACCAGTATAAAACAATGTTTCATCCATGCTTGATCATATTGGATGGCTATTCTCCAGTATATAAGAAAAAATCATTACACTCGGGTATAGTAACCCCTACCAACTATTGCTGATCTTGTTCAAAAGGAGGAGAGATCAAATTTCCCTCTAAAGCCATTCTTTTTCTCCCGTGCTATTTAACTGACTACATTTGGCTATTCTGAGAATCTCTCCCATTCCACCCTTGTGATCCTGTTACAAAACAGATACATACTTGCATTATTACTACTTTCCACTGGTGCAACAAATAACAAGTTCCCTATCTAGAAATACCTCTAAATATTTATATTTTTAAAAAATCATTCACAACTTCCCCCTTCATGGTCATGGTTCATGGTTTTATAAAAATCAAAAATGAAAAAGGTGTGTCTTTCCTCTACTTTAAACACAAACTCTTCCCTACAGTAAAACCACTCACGAAATCCGGGACGGGAGGTTAAATTTTAGTTTAGATTAAAAATGTGAGTGTAATAAATATATCTTTTATCGCACGCACCACACCACGTTCTCCGCGAGCCACACGGAGACTGCCTTTAAGATCGCAACATATTGGTACTATACCCCCGCAAGGCTAGCTAAATGGCAACTTCAATGTGATGGCCTCTGCTGGCGAGGGTGTGGTAATCCAGGGACGCTGATTCATTTGCTTTGGCACTGCCCCAAACTGACTCGCTATTGGGAACAGATCCTAGATGACATCGATGCTGCCTTCGATACCTTCATACCCCGGCTCCCTGCGTACATACTTTTAGGCCTCCCCAATGCACTCACCTTTCCTCTGCGCCGCTTAGGGGAGACAGATGGCGCTTGCGCTGAACGCCGCACTGAGGGTTATTTTGGTACGATGGAAATCTGACCGGGTCCCGGAGCACACGCAATGGGTGCACCAGCTCTGGAGCCTCCTGGCAATGGAGAAGCTCTCCATGGCAGCGGGGGGAAGAGTGATGCCTTTGCACAAACTTGGGCCCCTTTTCTAACTATTCTCACCACAGAATTCCGAGAACTGTCCTGCCCACAATACCTCCGCATTCTGAAACTGGTACCGGAAGACGTCTCTGTTCTCCCTTGAGTGTGCGTATCCGGTGCCCCGTGCCGCAGTCTGAGGCGATAAACATCGAAATGCACCCAGGAACATGCACTGTCGAGTTTCCTGTCCATTTATGTACAGCCCACTGAGGAGACGGGGTGGGGGTGGGTGATGCTTTCAGGGTTTTTTTGTCTTTACAAGTTAGGTTATGTCTTGTTTTTGGTAAAATTATATGTGGCTTATTTCAGAAGTGTCTGCGTGCCCATACGGGATCCTCCCATAGCTCCGGAGCTGCTATGGTCCTCGCCTGCCTCCTTGCAGGCTCTTCACATTGATCACCTTTCTCTACACTTCTTCAGACGCGGCCGGCCCTGTTGGGTTGTAGGCGGCTTGCTGTGTTTAATGTCTGGTACTCACACCCGCATCACTACATGTCTTGCCTTTCCTACGCATGTTGCGCCGGCCCATGGGGTTGTAGGCACTTGTTTGTGGATCCATGCACTATTTGCCACTAATAAAACGATTTAATACTAAAAATGTGAGTGTAACTCCTCATCATTATTCATCACATATTGAATCGTACACCCCACCTGTAAGATGAAACGGGTCTCCAATCTGCATAAAGTAGAGGTGATATTACCACCTCTGGAATTTTTGGGAACTGAATGGATGCCAAAATACATGGCTAATGTCCAGTCTCCATTGTGTGCTCCCTTAAAATACTTTGCAGTACTGTAGCTTTGATCATTATTAGTTATGACTCTCCAGTGCTCCAATATCTGCTTCTTTACCGGGAAGGTAGTGGATCCATTGTACCATTTCCCACATGGGAAAACTATAACATAGACTACAAAATCAGTCTCACAATTTATTGCTTAAGGGATACACCACTTTTTGTTGTTGACTCTCTGCAAAGTGACCTCCTGAATATATTGACTGTATCTACAGGCCTTACAGTGACCACATCGGTGAAGAACCTTTCTCTTGATCTAACCAGTTGGTCTTCTGCGGAGAAAGGTGACTATGCACCAACATATCCTTCTTGGATAGATTTTTTTGATATGTCACCATGGGGTTCTTCCTATTTTTTCTTTTAGGATAGGATCTTGTGCATGAATACACCCTCTTTTCTTAAGGATTTGTCGAAACTTCCCTGCTTGGCAGTTATATTTATAAATAAACCTTATTTGATCATCCTCCCCTTGTTTTCCTCTTCTGGGATGAGGGGGTTGGAATAGAGCATCCTCCCATTTTAACATATCTGCCTTCATAGTGGCCTGTTTCAAGGCTCTGTGGGGATAATTCCACTCTTGTAGTCTATTGGACATCTCACCCTTAGTTTTTTTTAGATAGGTTTGTTCCGAGCTATAGTTCTGTTTTACTTGAAGGTACTCACTGTAGGGGATGCTCCACCTGAAACATGGCGGGGGAAAACTAGCAGCATTCAGGATCAAATTTCCTGCTATTTGTTTTCTGAATAATTCTACTCACTATTACTGAGTAATAGTGAGTTTTAAATCAAGATATTCTATGGTACTTTGGCTATGCTGCATTGTAAATTTCAGATTGACATCATTCCTATTCATGAAAAACACTTTCAAAACAGTCTCATTGCCTTCCCCCACAAAGAACACATCATCAATATATCTAAGCCATACATTGACTTTTTTTGTCCAATATGGCAAATTGGCATCACTGGGGACGAAGCAGGTGCCCATAGAAGTCATTTGCACCTGTTTCAATAATTCTTTTTCAAACATAAATACATTTTCCGATAGACAGATCTCAATCATCTTTGAAATCATGTGTGTGTTCTAACATGTGAATAATCCTTGCTCTTAAAAAATGTTTACATGCTTTCAGACCATCTGCATGCCAAATGCTTGTGTAGAGAATTTCCATATCTAAGCAGACCATCCAATGTTCACTTCCCAAGTGAAGATTTTGTATTTTTTGTAAGAAATGTTTAGTATCCCTAATATAGGAATTAAGATCCCTCACAAAGGGGTAAAAAAATGGTCGACAAAAATGGATGTATTCTCAAACAGACTGTTCTTTAACGTAACTATGGGACGTCCCAGAGGGTCAACCAGACTTTTGGGTACCTTTGGGAGCAAATTGAATGTTACAGGTGTTTCATTCCTAACAAGTTGTCATTCAGCCTAACTTAAAAGTTGGTCATCATAACATCCCTGTATCAAGTCAAAATACATTTGTTGCAAATCAAAGTATGTTCAATCAATTCTGGTGTAACATGCAACGTTATTCAGCTGTCTATTGGCCTATTGAACATACTTGAATCTATTGATTAAAACCTGAGTAAATCCCTTATCGGAGGGTTTCATTATCAAATCTGATCTCTTTATAGGGGGCTGTCACAGCCTCCCACTGTTCTTTCTTCATGTTCTGTCTCTGTGGGGTCTTATTCATGAGGTCAAGTATATTATTGGCTACTATCCCATAAAAAAGATCATTATGATCTTTCACTCTCTGTGGAACATACTTAGGTATGGGTCTAATAGCTTTCTCGCTAGTTGCTCCTCTATCTAGGCCAAATGACTCAGGTAATTCTTTTACAAAAAGTGGATCAAATGCATCACAAATTTCATTAGGAGTACTGTCTCCTCCAGACTTATTAATCTTATACAACACATGTAGTGTTTCTGTATCGCCAATAGAGAGAAGGGATTTTTTTCCCATGATAACTGGTGGGATCTGAGGAAAAAACATTTGTTTCTTCAATACATTAACCTTATACAGTTCATTGGCTTCCTGTGGTCCAGCGCTGTGCCTTCCAGGTTGGGTGCCTCATTTTTAAGTCACTCAATGGAAGAAGCCCTAAATTTGTGAACAACTTGATTAACAAGCATGTTCCCACACGCAATCTTCGCTCAGCACACAAGCTATTTTTGTCCACTCCCTCTTTTAAATTAAAGCGCACTGGTGGTGCCAGGTTTGCCATTTTGGCCCCCATGTTCTGGAACTCCCTCCCCTCTGAAATCCATTTCTGTACCAACCTCCTCTGCTTCAGAAGCCTTCTTAAAACTTGGCTATTCTGTCAGGCTTTTTGAATGTTCTCCAGGACTGGGTGTCAATCAAAGCAGTGCCATGAAACCTCCCCGGTGTACGTGCGCTTTACAAATTCATTTTAACATAACATAACAGTATTCATTTATGTGTAAATTTACACAAATAAATGCTCACCTGCACATAGTCTAATGGTATGTCTGGACAAAAAGAAAGACCTAAACTCAGTATCAGTAAGTTCTCTACTTGAGAGGCTAATTACCATTATTTGAAAAGTAGTGTCTGCCATCATTGTTTCTTCTTTCCCTGATTGTGTGTTCCCATGCCAGTGTTGTTGTCTTTTTCTACGTATGCTGTTTTTTCTATTTTGTCTTTTCTGCCTCTCCCCCTTCCCCTCTGCCTTCCTCTGAAGGAATGTTAGTTTTGTTTTAAGAGGCAAAATTCCTTGGAAAAAGACATTGCTTCCATTTGTTTGGTTGATGCATCCTCAATAGATTCCAGATCTGAACTAAAATCTGTACTGGGTTCTCCTCTTCCTTTATCCATTGCTCCCAACAGTCTGCACTTAGCTAGTTCCATTCTGGTTTTATCCAATTTTCTTGTGAATTTCAAGATTTGTCCCGCCTTATAATCTCGCTCATCGCGTTGGAACTTACCTTGTTTTCTCTCAATGACTTATTTTTTGTAGATTTTTATTCTCTCATCCTCTAGTTTCAATACTTTTTTGGGCTCTTCCTCATCTGTTTCATTTTTTAACTCATCTATCAGTGTTTAAATTTGAAGCATCAACTCCTTATGTTAATCCCATGCATTTTTTTATCAAAACCTGTAACATTACTTTGGAGCATGCATTGGTGTTGTCTGCCCACTCATTTAGAAGTTGAGGTTTAGGACTTGATACTGTTGGTATGATGAAGATTCTTAGCCCTCAAGGGATACGATCTACCTCAAGGTAATTTTGTGAAGAGGTAGCCTCCCACCAGTAACTTACCTCCGTTCGGCGGAGTCTCTCCAATAATTTTCCCTTTAGTTTGAAGCTGGTCATGTTAACATGGTGATGCAATGTATTCGGCGTGTTTACATTTCCACCGGCATTCGTCTTCAAAATCAATGTTGAAAATCCTCCCGGTGCTTAAAGAAATCCTCTGCCATAATTCTCTCTCCATTTGTGTAAGGATTGTGCTTTAGGCAAGTTGTTGTAGTGCACCCTGGCGACACCGATACGTCTAATTCTAGTACATTAGTCTCCCCGCGTACCCAACACGAACTATGTGACTGCAAGCCTTTCGCTCGTATTAACGTGAACTGTGTGACTGCGAGCCTTTCGCTCGTATTAACGTGAGCCTTACTTGAGCAGGGAAACTACTCTTGTCATTTTCTGGTCCTTGCCGGCGAGCATCTTCCTCAAAGAAATCCGCAAGATGTCAGCGGTTCCCTGACACCCAGCCAGATGGGATAGGGCTCCGAAGCGGACGCCGCTGATAATATATGCAATGAAAATACTGTCACCCTGCTCCTGGTAGTAATAATGATTCACTCCAGATCCAGTTTTATTGCAATGAAGTTTATTCTCTCAGCAGAAAAACAAACCGACGTGTTTTGACCTCAATAAATATATATTACCTGGGGGCGTGGCTTAGCCGACTGCAAGATGGCCGCACCTTGAGTGGGCTCTGCCGGCCAAGCCGTTCAATCCGCCACGATCCTGCGGACTCCGATGGAGCTGACCCTCCACCCCATGCCATTCTTACTCCCTGCATCCGGGGGCACCGATTGATCCCCCAGCGGGCGGCCGCCATCGGTGCCACATCGAGTTCTGCTGCCGCCCCCGGTCCCAGGCATGGCTGCCACGCCTACCTGACGGCGCGCGGCTGGCAGAGCTGCTATGGAGCTGTGAGACTGCCTGCATCACCCCGCTGAGACCGGGTTGCCCTGATGACGACCGTCTGCTGCCCAGCTGACTCTCCATCCTGGTAGGTCGTGCTGCTGTTGGGGCGATCCGCGGCTGGGTTGGGAGTGCGCGAGCTGTACCGTGGGGCCCGGGCCTCTCCTCCCACTGTCGGCTGGCGCCCTAAGAGCCCATCGCCTCCCCCTGCCTCATTTGGGCCCCGCGACGTGGGCAGCACACTCCCCGTGTTTCCCCACTGCCTCCGCTCCCGTGGGTGCAGGCCTACCGCTGTGATCCTGCGGATCTGCCGTGCTGGTTGGAGGCTACACGGCGGCCCTCCTGTTTACTGTGGAGTGAGAGGCCTGCCATTGCCGCCTTGCTCGCCAGGATCTCCACACCGGCGCCTACCCGCCTCCAGGGCACGCTGACCTGATTTGCGGCCTTGTTCGCCTGCCTTCTCCTGGGATTCACCACTTGTGGGGTCCGGGGCTGCACGCCTACATCTCTCGCTGGCCGCTGCGCGTGGTGGTGCTCACCGGCCCTCCTCAGCTTCTTCATCAACGGAGGGCACACCTATTGCTCTGGTGCCCGGATCGGCGCTGGCCTCTGGGGGGATCCTATCCTTACCGCCCTGCGACGTGGGGTAGCCTCTCCCCCGCCTCACCTTCCTGCCTCCGGCCCCACCCGACTTCTCCGCCCGGCGTGCTGCCAGCACCTGCTACCGCCATTTCGAACTCCAACTCCACTCGTGTGGTGTAGCATTTCACCGCTTCCTACCCAGATCTGCACGACTGCCTTGGGGCCTGGACAGACGCTGCTATTCTGTGCTGGCCCTGACCTCACTGGCCTGAGTCGCCGGTCAGTGCCCTTCCTGCATCAGCCTCTCTCTTGGGGCCTGTGCCTGCCGCTCCATTCAGTACGCCACCCACGGTCACAACTCCTTTCACTGACTCCTACCTCTCCCTAAGCTGCCTCTCTGCATCTAGATCCTCGGTGGTTCCGGTGGTGTGCTTCTGTCAGGACGGCAGCCCGGTCATGGGGAAGGGCGACCCCAAGCAACCCAAGCTGGCCTTCGACCAGCACAGGCAAACGCGACAAGATAGGGCGGCCTTCGCGACAAGATGGGGCGGCCTTCGACATGGGTGAGTCTGCCGCCGAGACTGATGCTGGCCTGACCCGAGAAGACGACCTCAAAGCCATCATGTTAGATGTGAAAGCTACCGTAACTGGTATCGCCACTCAACTCGACCAACTGTCCGCCCGTCTGGACACTGTCAAAGCCCGGGTTGACTCACACGATGCACAGCTGACTCACGTGGAGGCGAGAGTGTCTGATGTTGAGGACATCGTGACTCGAGACCACCATAAACTACTCCAAATGGACATAGTTCTAGAACTGATAAAGAACAAGAATGAGGATTCGGAGGCGCGCTCCCATAGGAGCAACCTCTGTATTACGGGCGTGCCCGAATCCTCCAACATCTCCAAAATGGAGGACTTTGTGGAGCAACTCATTCGGGACCTATTTGGCGATGTTCTATCCCCTGTCTTCATTGTTGAGCGTGCCCACCGCTCTCTGGGTCCTTGGCCCGGTCCTGGCTTGCCTGCTTGTCCAATAATTGCCAAACTGTTAAATTTTAGGGACCGTGATGCAATTCTCTGCGCAGCCAGAGAGAAGGGTGAAATTCATCATCAGGGGAACTCTCTTGCCTTTTATCCTGATTACACGATGGCGGTGCAGGCTGCCCGTCGCGAGATCCTCCCGGCCAAGCGACTGCTTCAGAAACACGACGTCTCATATTCCTTGGCGTACCCGGCTAAGCCCCGAGTCAAACAAGGCTCCCAAGTGCACGTGTTCACAGAGCCGAAGGTGGCCCTGGCCTATGTGAAAAAACTAGACAAGCCACAACGATCTACACCACCCAGTTCCCAGGCGGCTGCCGATGGCGATTGATGACAATGACTGATTATTGCCCCTACTATTGGGTTCTTGTTGTTCGAGCTTTCTGACATGATGTTATCTGCCCTGGCTAGATTACAACCTGCTCCTGTAGCCACGCTTGTTTCCACTCTTATTTGTTGCTCTCATGTTCGCTGGTCACTGGGCCCAGGGGTTTTTCTTGGCGAGGGGTGACCTACTGTTCCTAACGTAATGGCCCTGCCTTTACCTCTCCCTCACACAGCAGACACTGGCCCCCAATCTTGGCTACCCGATTCCATATTTGCTTCCATGTGATGCGCCCCCAGTGCGAGGGCGCTTCGCCGCCCTCCTTTGTTTTGTATTGATGTCCGCAATAATTTGCGGCTTGGCCACCCTGTCCTTGTGGCAGGGGTGTACGCCGGGCGGAACCATGCCTCCACGGGATGACTCCCTACCTTGTCTCTGATCTTCCCCTTCCCAGTTGGGGCTTCCTTGGGCGCGTGGGGTTGGTACCTAAACCTATTTGGGGGGTTGGTGTGGGTGGTGGGGGGAAGGGTTTACTGGGCTTGTTGCCTCCTCCTCGAGGCTGGTTGTTTGTTTTGTTTTATGATGTTTTCTGTAACATGTTGTATGCTACATCAGATTCTGCACCGCATATCTCTTCTCAAATGCTTGTGGTTCCCATTGCACATCTGTCCCCATCCGTCACTCACTACCCTGGCGCCGCGGTATGACGGACACCACACTCTGGACTTGGAACGTCAGGGGACTTAATGACCATCATAAGGCCCGCCTGGTACACGTCCACCTCATCCGTCACAAGGTAGACATTTGTTTTCTTCAGGAGACCCACCTGCTGCCTGCCACCTCCTCCAGGCTTCTCTCTAAATATTGGGGCGAAATTCACTCCTCCTTTTATTCCAGCTACTCTCGCGGAGTATCCATCCTACTGCGCAGAGGGCTTCCCTGGCACACTTCTCAGGTCATTACGGACCGGGGGGGCTCTTTGTCATCCTGCATGGCACTCTCCTTGCCCAACCTCTAATCCTTGCAGCGATATATGGTCCCAACTCCGATGACCCCGAGTTTTTCACGCAGGTATGGCAACACATCTCCTCCCTGGGCCCTGCCGCCCTGCTTTGGGGGGGCGACTTTAATATTGCGCCTTCTGCCGCCCTTGATCGCTCCGGATCCCATGCTCTGCACCCACACCCGACTTCTCTCCTGCACTCCATACTAACTGACAATTCCCTGCTCGATGCGTGGTGGCATAACCGCCCAGGAGCTCGCGAGGGCACGTGTGTGACGGGCTCGCGGGGCTGCTGGTCCCGTTTGGACCTCTGGATTACCACTCGGGATGCCTTCGCGTGGGTCACCTCCGTGGAGCACATGGCGTGCACCCTCTCTGACAACGCTCCCATGCGCCTCGGCATACAACTCCCGCACGCCCCGCGGCGCAGGTTCATCTGGCGGCTGCCCCCCAATGCGCTCCGGGATTCTGTGTTTTGCCACGAGATCCAAACGGCAATCACAAATTATTTGACCTCAACGCTGGCTCCATCAATTCCCCTTCCACGCTCTGGGAGGGTTTCAAGGCGGTGACCCGGGGCGAATGCATCTCCAAGCAATCAGGCATACTGGGCTCTATTCGTGGTGCACTTGAGCGGTTGGAGGGGGAGATCAAGGCTCTGGACTCCATGCAATCTCTGGACCCTAACCCCGACACCCTGGCACAGCTCAGGGGTAAACTCACTGATTTCAATGATGAGGCCAATAGAGAGCTCTAATTTCTGGGCAGGGAGGCGAAGGCACGTCGCTTCGGTGAGGGGGATCGTCCTGGAAAGACTCTTGAGAATCTCCTACGGCAGCCTCATGCCGCCTCCTATATCACCGTGCTCCAGGATGGAGGCCCGGAACGAACGACCTCTCCCAAGGAGGTGGTGGCCAGATTCACCGATTTCTACTCTCAACTCTTCAACGCTGGGGTTGCGCCCCCGCACGACATCCTTGATCAATACTTCGATACTCTTCAGCTCCTCTGGCTGGGTGACAGCCACCGGGAATACCTCGACAAATCTTTCTCCAAGGAGGAGATTCTGGCTGCTATCTGTGGCCTACCAGGCAACAAAGCTCCCGGCTCCGACGGTCTGCCCGCGTCCTTTTACAAGACTTTCGCGCCCCTCCTGGTTCCACACCTTGCCGCTATGTACAATGAATCTTTTGAGTGCTGCCATTTTCCTCCTTCGCTCCGAGAGGCCCTGCTCACCCTCCTCCTGAAGCCGGATAAGCCCCCCGAACTCCGTGACTACTATCGCCCTCTGTCTCTCATTAACACCGATAACAAAATCTTTGATAAATTGCTGGCCTCCCGTTTTCTCCCTCTCATGCCCCTGATAGCTCGCCCAGATCAGTCCGGCTTCATCCCCGGCCGTGCCACCTCGCACAACCTCCGGACTATATTCGCCGTCCTCCATCAAATTAACCCCACTCTCGCGGCCGTGGCTGCCCTCCTGGACGCCACCAAAGCTTTCGATACTCTTGAGTGGCCCTTCCTCTTTTACCTTCTCCCTCGCTTAGGCTTTAGCCCGGTTTTTCTGCGCAAGCTCCAGCTCCTTTACACTCTCCCCACTGCTCACCTTCGGATCAACGGTCAGATCACGGAGCCCATCCCCGTCGCAAGGGGCACTAGGCAAGGGTGCCCACTTTCACCCATGTTATTCGCTATTGCTATGGAGCCCCTTGCCGCCAGGCTCAGGAAACACCACACCCAGAGGGGTCTCGGCTTCGCGGCTCGTGCCTTGGTCGTCTCCATGTATGCGGACGACATCACACTCTACATCCGCAATCCCCAGGAGAATCTTGGCCCCATGGTCCATGAGGTGGTGCGCTTCGGGGGTCTGTTTGGCATCCAGGTCAACTGGGGTAAGTCTGTTTGTTTTCCTATCACGGATGCCTCTGTCCCCTTTACTCCGGACTACCCATTTGTTTGGGTGTCAGGACCCACTAGATATCTGGGCATTTGGCTCAGCAGGGATGTGGACGAACTTTGGAAGGCAAATTTCGGCCGGGCAGTGGACTGGTTGGAGACCAAGATTCACCTCTGGCGATGATTGCCCCTGTCCCTGGAGGGACGCATCGCCACTGCCAAGATGGTGGTACTTCCAAAGTTTCTGTACTTATTCTTGAACATCCCCATCCCTCTCAGGGCTCACTTTTTTCGCAGACTCCGCTCACTAATAATCACTCTTGTCTGGGCCGGGCACCAGCCCAGAATCGCATACAACATTCTCACACTGCCCTTATCGCGTGGGGGACTGGGTGCCCCAGACTTTAAACTATACGCCCTCAGCGCCCAAGCCAGCTTCCTTCACTTCTGGTTGCACCCAACGCCTTTTCAACCTCATGTTGCGGTGGAGGCTGACCTCGCTGCCCCCTGGCCGCTCCTGACTGCTCTCTTTGCCCCTGTAAAACCCCCGCGCGGTGAAATAGACACGGTTGAGACCCTGCGCTGGGCCTGGGACGGACTCAGGAGGTACTCTGGTTCTAGCATGCTCTCCGCTAATGCCATGCCCATCGCACACAACCCGGCATTCCCCCCTCTGCAGACTGCTGGAATGGTTAAGCGCGCAGCTCGCCTGGGGCTAGTCACGGTGTCGGACCTTTATCCTGATAATACCTTCTTTACCCTTGCTGCCGAAGCCGGCCCCATGGACACGATGCTGTATTACCAACTTAGAGCGTCCTGCAGGGAGATTCACCCCACATTTCCTCAGCCTCCCCCTTCGATGGCTGCTCTCCTGTCATGCTGCACAAAATGGGCCTCATTCCCAGCAACAGATGCCTGCGATGCTCCGCTCCCACTACCGACTTTTCCAACCTAGCCTGGTTCTGCCCAAAGGTCTCTGCCTACTGGCGTGATGTGTGCGCCGCCATCACCGAGATCACCTCCGCGACTGTCGCGCCAGACCCACTGCTCTGCCTCTTAGGCTTTGTGAAATACTGCCCAGATGCCTCCCGCAAGCTGATCGCCATGCTGCTCATTCTTGCACGGCGTAGGGTCTCCATGCACTGGGGACGGAGGTCTGCGCCCAGGGTCAGCGCTTGGCTCGAAGACGCTGCGCGTTGTCAGACACTTTTGTCCGAATTCTGGGACCTGGTGCCAGCAACCAGCCTTCCGATTGACATTTGGGGCCCGCTCGTTTCTTACCTCCAGCGCCAGAGTGCCTTGCCCTCTGTGGCCTCTCCCATGCCCTCCTCCGGCACTCCGCTGGTGGCGGCTGCCGGGGTTGGCTCGTGATATACATACAGCGCCTCCATACACACGCCCTGACGATTCCTTGATACCATTCCCATTAGCACCTGGCCTCTCCCAGGCACTTCCCTGTCCTTCCTGCTTCTCCATGTAATGTACCGGGCTGCTTATGCATGATTGTCCCTACAGTGTATGTAACAGATGTAGTTTTCCTCACTGATTGCAGACCTTCCGCCTGAATATATTGTAACATGTTGTGCAACTTTCTCAATAAAGGTTTTTAAAAAATAATTTAAAAAAATATATATATATATATTACCTACTGGCTGTCGGCAGTTGGTAGTTATAGTTAGGACCTGGTTTCCATAGGAAAAGCGTTTGTTGACAAATCTTCACAAAATGTTCCCAAACTTTTACCCAAAATCAAGATCAGAAGAAATTTATGAACACCACAGTATCCATCCTACTATTGATCTCTTTCAGATGAAAAAAGCAACAGGAGCTCCCATAAGTGTGTGGGAGAAAAGTTTCAGAGTTTGCTGTTTTCCTCATCTGGAGTAGGTGGCAGATATGATGACCGGTCTGTACAAATACCAGCAGCCAAGTACCGATCAACTAGACTATATTCAGAGGATGCTAGATTTTGCCAGTGTATTCCCTATATAATTCATCTACTTTTGAGAGTGACTAGTCAGGGCTGTATTATGCAGTAAACGACATTCTCAAAACAGGAGTGAACCTACAAAAAATCTCTCAGCAAGGGAATTTATTGGCAAAGTGCAAGAAAAAGATGAAAACCTGGAGTAAAACTTGATTAATCTGATCGTGTGTCAACGTGGTACCAACGAGTATTGGTATCATTGTCATGGTGAGCTGAAATGCATGTTGAGAAACCTAGGAGCACCTACTTGGTTTCTAACAGTCAGCGTGGGATGACCTGTTTGATTTATTGTGAGAAGCAAACTCCAAAATAAAAGACATCAGTCTGGAGACACCAAAAGAACTCTGATTGTTGGACCCTACAAATATTTGCACATATTTTAACCATAGGTTTTAAGCCATGGTGGCTTCCATCTTCAACAAAACTAATCCTCCTCTTGGTGAAGTAACTGATTTTGTTTGGCGCAAAGAGTACCAAGCTAGAGGTGCACCATATATTCACATGCTGTTATGGGTAAAAGATTTACTGGAATTTGGAACAGACAGTGATGAGTCTGTCTTGTCTTTTATACAACAGTATACGACATGCCCCATCCCAAAAGATGGTGCTGACAAGGGCTTGAGACCAAATGTTGTACGATTTGAAACTGATGGATGTAGGAAGTACTGTCATTGAAAATACAGATACAAAGGAAAATTTTACACAAGATGTTGTTTTGATTTCCCACAACTGTCATCTCAGAAGCATGAGTGAACAGATTTTTGTATACAGTTAGACATACACTGACATGGAAATCACAGAAAAAAACATACAACCTTAGAAGAACCAAAACTTCCAAGTATATCAATGACTACAACCCTGTGATTCTGAAGATGTGGAATGCAAATATGGGTCTACAATTTGTTGCAGACAATTCCATCACGGTTGCTTGCTACGAGACTTCATATATAACAAAATCAGAGAAGACAGAGATAAAAGAGATGTCAGAGGAGATTTCTGCAGAAAAGAGGTGACCAAGAAATTGTACAGTTTCAGCTTGAAGATGCTTTTCTACAGGAAAATAGATTCCTATGAATGTTCAGACTGCTGGAGCTCAGCTAGTTTGTTCTCCATGTCAAGAGAAATTGAGTGGCTAAGCCTAGGCCTTGCAAACAGTCAAAATTTGCGTATTAAAGTCTTTCACAGAAATACAGTACGTTGCAGAATATGATCCCAAAAATAGAGACTAAATGAAAACTAACATGCTGGATACCTGCTTCCCAAGAAAATGTCTCCATCTTCAAAACATGTGTCTCTATGAAGTACTTCTGCACTATACATATAGAAGTAATTTAACTGAAAACATAGAAGAAGGAAGATATTTAGTATTTGGATGTGACAGTTGTTTGGTGAGATACAACAAAGGAAATCTAATTAACTACATAAATCTTAGTTGCCAAACTCCATAGAGAAAATAGTTTTTCTGCTTGGTACTTTTACAGTTGTTCAAGCCATGGCGTGCTCAATCAGATGTACTTGGACACTCTGGGGCATATTCACAAGAACGTGTGATAACCACTGCAAGTTTAGCTTAACGCAACTTCTCACATCGCAGTCCATCGTGGGAAAACAACGCCGTGTTAACGTAGCATACTCAATCTGGCGTCACCATGCGATAGTCCCACGGTAACGCGTCAAATGACCGCGTTAAAAACAACGCAACGCCAAAAAAATGCGAAACACCAACGCGAATAAAGTTGCGATGAGGCCAACCACAAAAAAAACCCCGCGACAACCAGTGATAGGCCTGCAATCCCCACGCGTCTGGCGGGAAAATGCACCATAAAAGCTGAACAAGAAAAACACACCATAAACAAATCAAACTGCGCAGCAACATGGATGCACCCGGAACGAGTGCCCAGGTTAACGCGAACCCCACAAGCCCCACAGACCACCAGCAATGAACCTTGGGTCGGGGAAGGCCAAGGAGAAGAGGAAGAGGAAGACGGGGTACAACCCGCAGGTAAGCCCGATCGTCGTCACGGAGGTGACAGAGCACCAACAACAACTGTCCGTCAACACCACCGTGTCATTGGCAATACAGATGGAAAAATGGAATCCCATCTTGAATGCAGTCGGAGTGCCGAGGAGGCCAAGATGCGCCGGCACGATGTCAAAAGCTAAACCAAGAAGAAACCCCCTGCCAACAGGAAGGCAGCAACGGCGAATGGAGGTGCGAGTCCTGCGCCACAGGAGGAGCTGGAGCAAATGGCGCCCACAGTCATCAGTGTGGAGACGGTGCAAGGAGTCGGGAGTCCGGACACTGCTCGACATGACCTGACACAACAGCAACAGGTTGAGTAACAAACAGGGACTGTGGGGACGGGGGGACGGGCACAATGGCACACATGCACAACGACGTGTAGCACACCGCATACCCACAACAACCCTGGGTCATGTCCCTGATCCCTGTGGCACACTGCAGCACACATACAAACATCAAGTAGGCCCCCGTTCACCATGTGCCCAAAGGGGTCCCACCCCACACATCACCAATTACACATCACATACATGCACCCGTGCGAAACACAGCAAAGATGCGTAGGTGAGAGCCACACTGACAATGCAAGTGACACTACATGACCAGCAGCATGGCTGGAGTACAATCACCATGACACTGTGTACGCCACTAGACTGAGGTGGCTGAGTGTGGACCACATCCGGAAAGGAGCAGGTCACACTCTGACACAGCCACCTGCACAAAAAACCACTGACGTCAACAACACATCTGCAGACAAACAATGCACAAGAGTACAAAAACCGTCCAAGAGCACAAATGACCCAAGTCGCCAATATCACAGCACCTCAAAAGCTCAAAAGCCAAAGGCACACTGCCTCCAAGGGATAAGGGGCAGCAAAATCACAGCTGCAGGTGCGACTCCCACACAAAGCAGCACACACACATAGCAATTACAGCACATCCATATGGACGAAAATGTGGTACACAGCCCAACACCTATACTGCAGAACAGAGGACACAACTGGGTCCGCCTGTGTGTAGAAAATGGCCAATCACACCTGACATAGCAGGAAACTGTGAGATGCAAATGTACATGTACATCCTCACCTACGTAATGTTGTCCAAATGTCCACTGCCCCGCATCAAATAGTCCGCCCCTCCCAAACAGTCACAATGTACATTGTCATGAAGTCTGAATGTAAAGTTGAACAATGCGGCAACATACTTGCCAACACAATGTCAACAAGCATCTCCCCTTCACATTGCAGAGGGACAAACAACACCCCCAGCAGAGCAGACCAGACAACTCTACAGTGATGCTGAAGAGGACCACCACCCTTCCGACACCTACGCCCCACAACAGTCCATGGACATCTAAGGCAATCGACCTCCAGGAGCAGGGCAGCACCGCTGCATCGAGGACACCCCACCCACTGCACAGACAACACAGCTAGACGCACCCACCACCCCGGCTGGCTCCCAGCAGCCCACCCAAGCACACATCGTATTCCAAGGGCAGGTGTCAGACTGCCAGAAGGGGGTGGCCGAACATGTGCAGGTGGGGTACTACCTCATGGAAGCCGAGCCAGATCACATACGTGGGTGTCTAAGTCCCATCAGGGCCCACCAACACTCCCCAACGGAGACCCACACTGCGACAGAGACACATGCCTTTGCATATTTCCAGTACTGAACCACACCCAGAGCCACGGGATGATCATCCACACCCCCACGCCGGACTGGCATACGCCGGCCCAGTTCACTCCTTTTACGTATTGAGTGGGGGACGACAAAGCTACATGTGCAATGTCCCACCCGCTGCCTGCGGTGACATGGCTACGTCCTCTGTACACGGCACAATGTAATGTTGTAGTGCCCGGGGCACAAATGCATACATCATGAGCACACGGACACACACAGATAGTTTGTTGAACTGGCCACGGGCACGTGTGCTCGACACCTTTATTGGCATGGTCACATGTACAGTGATGCATGTGCTGGATGTGTGTGGGGTGAGTGTAAGCCAGCCCTCATGGAGTCATTGGTGCTGGCAACAACCTGAACAGTGATCACAATTGAAGCAGAAACATAAAACACCAGCACAACAGAAACAACTGTGAAGCATCATGGTGGTAGCCGGACGGAGTACAGTGTTCACCCAACATGCAAGCAGAATGTTCCTTGATTTGTGGTGCACTGAGTTAGTGGCACCTGAAGAGTTGAGCAGGGTATCAAGCTGATGATGGCCCCCACGACAGGTGTGAGCAACTCTGACAGTCTGGCAGTAAGAGACTTCCGACTCTGCCACCTGTCATTTGGAGTTGGTCCTGGCGGTGGTGGCATGTGCATCCTGCGGTGATGCGACGTCCGGGCAGGTCAGGACTCGATTTGATGTGTGAGCCAAGGTGGACCGCAGTTGAGGCCAGAGGCAGCGGACAGCCCAGGGCCAAAGACACATGGCGTTTATGACCCCCAGACCATCCAACATGCCATCAGACTGGGGCCATGGTTTGAGCTGCACAGAGTTAGTGTCCCGGATGCACTGCGGCTGGCACAGGTACACCGCGATGTGACGGTGACTTGCGGTGCGGTGAGATAGGCCCACGCGAGGTGAGTGGGTCCTCGTCGATGTCAAAGGTGAATGTAGCAGAGGTTTGCGGGGGACAGTGGAAGGTGTCCTCCAGGGCATGATGCAGAGGGCAGGAGCCAGCCGGAAGCGGCAAATGGAGGAGTGGAATGCTACAGCCTCGTTTTGGCCACATGGTCAGTATCACCGACATGATGATGAAGACAACCCCCAGTCCATGGACTCAGTTGCCAACAAATCTCAAGAAGAAAGTGTCCATGGTTGTCGGGGAACAGACTTAGTGGCACCGGAGCAGAAAGGGGATGCAGTCTGCGACGAGACCAGTACAATGATATCAGGTCTGCCATAACTGAATAATGACTGAGTTCCCAATGTGTGCCCTACTCGACCGATGTGTAGTCCGGAGGCAGCGGCCAGCGCGGGCCAACCGCTGTTCAGCAATCTCCTCCTGGAACACTGACACACGGCGTTGAAATGGCATGTGGGGATGACTCGAGGCAGTGGCGACAGAGCTGAGCGGGTGTTTGGCCAGCGACGATGCGTGTCCTGCCTGGTACGGACTGGCATGGATTTGTGTGGGGCCTGCAGGACCGCAGTGTAGTCCGAAGGTGTAGTCATCAAGGGCCCACAGACACATGTGGTTGGGATGCCATGCACATACTTTGTGTCACCACATCGAAGGGAGTATAGTGATATAACCTCAGCCATGAAGTGTGTACTCTGCCGTAGCATAATCAAGACTCAGTTCCAAATGTGTGACCTACTTTAGCGTAGTGTAGGCCCAAGGCAGCGGTGTAGTACGTCAACCAAAAAGGAATGAAGCGGGCCTGTGTCGCGGAGGCCGTGATGGTCTGAGGAGGCTGCGAAGGTCGCGGGCCTCAGGCTTGGAGCTTGCCCCGGCACGTGGTGGGCCCTCTTTGATACACGCCAGTGTCGGCAGGTGAGCAGTGAGGTCTGGCTGCGCAGGGGTGGGCATGACAGATCCAGGGACCAGCAGCCCGGGGTGCAGCAGGTGCACAGGATCGCAGGCCACACCGCTCACGGCGATGGTGTCGGCCTCGTGGCGGGATGGGAGGCACTGCCCTGGCAGACGCATTGTGCATTCTGGAAGAGAACCACGCCCAGTGCTACATGCTTTTTATTCACACCCCTGCGCTGGCCTGGCGTACACCGGGCCAGCCCACTCTGCACACGCTTACAGGGGGGAACGTCACAAGCTACATTTCCGCGATCTTCCCCACTGGCTGGGGTGACATGGTTAGGTCCACTGTCCATGACACTCCAAACACCAGCAGTGCATGTAGACAAGGCTATGTCTGTGGTCTGCATACTGCAGTCTGTCCAGCACATCTCCGCCACACTTGGCATTGTGTACATACTCATTCATGGGTCACTTGCCTCCTTCGCACATGCCTGGTTCCCACCTCTCCCCACATTCCGGTATTGTGTGGCTGAGGTGCCATGCCGTCGATGGCTCATGTACATGGCTGACCAAGATTGCCACAGTAAGTTGTGCTGTCGTGTCTGGTGGGGGGCATGTTGTTTGGCATGTTGTATGTGATTTTGTGATGTGTGCAGTGCCAGAGTTGTGAGTTGCATGATTGTGGGGTTGAGGTGTGTGGTGTGTTCATTTGGTACTTGCCAACGGGCAGTGCATTCCCATGGGTGCCATCCTGGAAGCGCTGGTTGATGTTGGACTGACGGAAGATGAAGGGATCATGCACACTGCCTGGGTAGTTGGTCATGACATTGGTGAGGAGTACCCTGTGGTCCACTATTGCCTGCACGTTGATGGGCTGCGTGTGCTTTCTGTTGGGGTATTGTGTGCGGTGTTGGCAGGGGGCACAAGTGGGACAAGTGTGCAGTCGATTGCCCCTGACACGTGCGGGGATCCAGCTATGGCGTATAGTCCTTGCTTGGTCTCCAGCTGTTCCTGCGCATTGTGGGGGACGTATGGGTGCTGGGGTCCCTAGCTGGTGAAGGCATCCAGGACAGGTGTGAGGGACTTGGATGGGGCTGGCTGTGAGACTCATCCGACTCGGGCGGTTGTTGTTTGGGAGGATACCAGAGGCCAACAGGTGCAGCACAGCCAGCAGCTTTGTCTGCGGAGGGATGTTGGTTGTCCCCTGTGTTGGTACCATCAGCCTGTGGGCAATGATGTTCAGGATGCGGAGGATGGTTGTCCTTTTGGGCCTGTAGTGGGCATTGGCATTGTCTGGTGTTAGGTCTGTGGGGCTGGTGCATTTCCTGAAGGTCCGCTGTCTTTGTCTGTGCTGCCTCTGTGGTGGTCCGGGGGGCGGGGGGTCCGTTGGGGGGGTGGTGGTCCTGGGGGTGGTGGCGGTGGGTGTTGTTGCCCTCTGGGGGCTCCGGGGTGCATGGTGAGTGGCTCCATGGCATCTGTTGTTCTTCAGGTGTGGCTGTGGGCTGGGCTCCCTTTTCTTGTGCAGGTTGACGTCCGACTTTGCACCAGGTCAGAGCAGGTGTTAATTTCCTGCTGGTAACGCGCCGTATCGCCTGTTTTGTGTTCCTATCGCCGATGTGGCTGGTTGTTGAGAATGTTGCGTTGTGGTGTTGTCGCGGCTTTTTGCTCGAGAACGCCTACTCTGCATCTCATTAGCGTTAGTTGCCGGGGTCATCTGTGGCGATGTTTTTTGCGACTGCTTTCGCAGGAAAACTGGTGTTATGGGCTGTTAGCACCAGCATGTGAATGGGGCGATAAATTTTGCGCGGATTTGGATGCGTTAAAGTGCCGATAACTCGGCGATAGATCCTTGAGAATATGCCCCTCTGACTGTTATGAAGACTCATTCAACACTGTGAAAGACAGTATCTAGTGTTCAGTCTTTCCAACCTACTTGCAAATGTTCAAAGATGATATTGAACAAGAAGAAAAAAATCGCTGCTAAAATAGCTATGGAGGGTTCACAAAGCAGCCAAAGTTCTGCACCAGTGAGTCAAGATCCTCTTGCAGAACCACTAATTAAAAATGAAGCAGCTGTAGCTATGAGTGAGGTGGAGAATGCATTGCAGCAAGCAAGAGAGGAAACTGTGGATTTTGAATACTTAGTAGAACAACTGAATAATACACAAAAATAATTTTAGAACAAAGTTAAAGATAAAATAGAGCATGGATTTATCCATGACAGGAACAGTGTGAATGTTCTTCCTACAAACCAATATTACTATACTTCAGTGGACAAGTTGGCACTGGAAAAAGCTTTCAAATTAAAGTTGTCATCAGTTATCAACAGAAGACTACAGATTCAAATTTCACAGGTGCAGTAACAGCACCAACAGGATTAGCTGCACATAACATTAAATGATTTACTCTATATTGACAATAAACTGATATACCAGAAATTATTTGGTGAAGCTTGCCATGCGGTATCAAGAGTATTGAAAAAACTGAAGCTTTTAGTCATTTTTTAAGTGGGAATGGTATCAAACATAATGCTTGTCTTCAGACACTTAAGAATGCAGCAGATTTTAATAGCAAACTATGATGTACTCTTTGGAGGAAAGCGTTTAATTGTGTTCGCTGATCTACTGCAATTTACTCCCGTAAAAGAATAACCTGTTTTCAAAACACTGTGTATAATGAAACTAGAAAGTCTCTAGGACACATTTGCAACATAAATATTTGGTTACACTTTGAATAAAACGAACTAGTGAAAAATATGTGACAAGCATCTGATGTGGAATATGGAGATATAATGAAGGACATTAGGAGTTCTACAAAAAATAGGAAACACGATTTGGAAAATCCGCTTATCACAGTTACTACACTGGACAGAGAAGCTATTTTGGAAATGACACATATCGATAAAATGGAACATCAGGGAGTCACATTACTACTCACAGAAAAACTATAAGCAAAATGTGATTCTTTAGAAAAGTCTGTATCCAAAAATGCAGGATTAGAAAAGCGTTTGGGTGTGAGCAAAAACTGTTGAATAATTTTGCAACATCATTTACATGTTGAGGGAGGGTTAGTAAATGGTGCAATGAGTAAGGTTATTAATTTAATTAATTTTCCAAATAGAGATGAGATTGGATATTTGACCATAAATTTGGATGAGATTGATGGTGTGAAACAGATTGGCTAATGCTGTGTATGTTTTTTGCTAGTGAAAAACGTATATGTGCGGTGCCATCAGTTCCCACTCTCTCTAGTGTATGCTGTAACCATCCATAAATCATACGGTTTATGTGTAGATGCAGCTTTTGTTAATAGTGGAACTTCTGTATTTAAAGAAGGAATGTCATATGTAGCATTGTCGTGAATTCGAACATTTTCCAGTTTGTTTTTGATTGACTTTGAAGAGAAAAAAGTTAGTGATGATGGAAGCTGTGTAAGAGAGTACAATCAGTTAAGAACTTCATATATTTCTCATTTAGGCCAGTACCCTGTTTATGAGAAACTGATAATTTGTTCAAAGCGGAAGATTACAAAACAGTTTATGGATGCTCAAGAAAAGAAATGACACAAGGACGAGCCAGAGGGTGTTAAGAAGAGAAAACTGGAAAATTAAGGAGATATTGTAGACTACCAGTTTGAAAACAGTTGAGGCATCTAGTTCTATGCAAATGTTCTGAATGTGTTGTTCTATTTATCCTATGTAATAAACCAAATTCAACAAAAATCAGATAAGAGAATGTGTTCTGTACATTGAAATTTGCTCCAACATTTACTGACTGACAGAACTTTAACATATTCTGCTTCATCTATCCAAGATCTTTCAGATATATGTAACGGATAAGTAAGGTTTACTCTCAACACTCAGCAAGACTCACAAGAATTTATTCTGGTCACGTTTGTAGTTTTAGAAGAAGAAGATGTAAATACTGAGGTTTTATTCGGTCTGAGTTACACATAGAACCATGACTGTGAAGATTGTGATTATTGATCTAACACTCAAATAAATTCTGAGTTTTTTCTCTATTTGACATTACCAGATTCCAAAACTGTGCCATTTGACAAATTGTTGAAGATTGCTATCCAAAATATGTGCTGCCCAAACTGCAGATCAGATGTTATGTCTGTTAATCCTAATAAATACTGAAAATACCTTATAGTAATTCTGCAATGATACAGAACAGATAATTCCAAATTGGAAACTCAAAATACATACTTCAATGCTTGACAAATATCAATTTTGGGAAGAACTTTTACTATTTCAGCTATCATCTTTCACAAAGGGATTAATACAATCCCTGGCCACTACAATGTATATTTAAAAAGTGAAACTGGATGGATGAATGTAATGTAATGACAGCAACCTAAAATTCAAACCAAAACTTCCTTTCAAACTACCAAACTCTTATCTTTTCTTTCTTCAACCAAAGTTCTAAGGAGGAATTGTGGATAATAAAGTGGCATATGGTGTTTCTTCTGCTTGGTTCTTCTGTCTTTTAGACATTATTCAGGCTATTGGGGGTAATGTCTTTAAAAACTTCTTCAAAGTTCAACAGTCCTTTTCTCTTCCACAAGGAAGTTAATACCATATCTAAATACTACATTGTGTAATTAAAGTCCGAAACTGAATGGACATAAAAAAAAAAAAGAAAAAAAAAAGAATGGACATAACCCAATTACAGCAGCCTTAAGTGGAAATCAAAAACTATCTTTATAACTAACAAAATACCCCTTTTGTTTCATCAATCAAACTTCTACATACTATTTATGCAAAAAAACTACAGTATGGGGTTTTGCATATATGAATCATCAACATTTTAAACATCATTTGGCCTACCAGGAGTGATGTTTCCAAGAGGATCTCCAAAAATGAATAGTACTTTATATTTATTTGTAATGTTGTACCAGATATAATAATTTAAGAAATATATTTAATATACGTTTATTTAGATTACTGTAGTAACTCGAGAAAAAGCTACTGATTAATAAATTGTAGTGAGTACAATGCATAGTGTCACTTATTTGTAGTGATCTACTGCGCAGCCTTGTTTTTTTTTTACAATCCATTGATTGTTTTTTTTCCACAGTTCGAGGATAATGCTTCGTACAGCCCACAGTTTATGGTGAACATAGGAAAGTGCTTGTTTTGGCATGGTAAGCACCCACTTTTTGCTTGATGCCGGATGTGATTTTGACCTGTAAGTGCACTGGGTCAATGCTAACCGGGTTCCCAGTGACAGATCTCTTACTCAAAACTTTACCACGATTGGCACAGCTACAGCCGCCCCTGTAAGTCCCTACTAAATGGCACCCCTAGAACCTAGGGAATTGGGACTGAAGAGGATACTCTGGGGCTGCAGCATCAATTGTGCCACCCCAGAGACCCCTCACCAAGACTATGCAAACTGCCATTGCAGGCTGCGTGTCTTGATGCAGAGAAAACTGAAGAGTCAACATGGCACATAATCCTCTGTGTCATGCCCCCATACACTGCATGAGGTACAGGTATGGATGCAATATAGCCCATTTGTGGACGTATGTGCATGAACAGATATGACCCTCGAACATCAAGTGCATTATTGGATAATATAAGTGCACAGGGAAGCCATAGAGAGTACATGGGCTGGATACTTGTCATTATGAGTTTCCTAGCTCCAAGATGGCTTCACTGTACCCTAAGATGTTTGGTACCAAACATCACATCTTAATAAATTCTCACTGATGCCAGTGTTGGATTTATTAATAAGCACTGTTGTGGTCTTGTCTTGTGTTCAGTGCATGGCCCATTGTAGTTTTCCCTATGTTAGTCTAACTGTGCACGACACAGGCCACATTAGCTTTGCACACGTTACTATATAAACACATTTGCCTTTGCTTCAAATTATATTTTCGCACAGAACCCTTGATTGTTTTTGCATTCTGATCTTTCTTGGGATTTAGTCTGAACACCGCAGACAAGGTTAAACAACAATGATCTTTGTTATTATGTTCTGGTCAGGCACTACCACCTAGACTCAACACAGAAATGCAGCTCTTGCTTATGAACATGTAAGACTTGTCATATAGGTATACACAGCAATGTAATAGACGGAGAGAGAACGAGGTTTCTGAGAGAAGGTCACCGCTGTATCAGAGGTGTAGAATGTTCATCTGTGCATGCTAAGGTACGGGGTCCGCTGCTAATCCCAGAGTCTTTGCTGTTTAACCAGTTTGCTTCTGTAGAAGGGGAGGGGGGGTTAGGCTCATCTGTCTTATAATATGACAGGGCTTTTCATAATATATGGTTTACTGACTATGCTGATGGTAGTTTTGCTAGGCAGTTGTTTGCTGTTTGTGGCACGTATACTGCATTCTAGAACACAATAGTTTAAATAAACATTTCAAACTCCCTTCTTGTCTCTTTCATATTTTATTGTCGACAACGACGAGCATGTGAGGGAAAAGGTGTGTCCTGTAACCACGATCCCTGAGAGGGTCGGGAGTGTTGTGTTCTGGGGAATGCAATAATAATAATTTATTTGTCTCTTTGGATCTGAGTAGGAGGTCAAGTGAGACACTATAGCTAGTTGGACTCGGACTCATGGTACTGAGCTAGTATGGTGACTCAGTCCCTGTCTACTGATGTTCTATGGTCGCAAGCATAGTTCTGTCCCTGAGCAGAATCTCTGCATTATGATGCCACCAATGTTTGGTCACATACGTATGTGCTTATCCACAATACCCTTGCACTGTTCTACGGAGACATACCTGGTGCTGGGGATTTATCCAACAGTTTTTAGGGACTACCTAGTTCTGTTGGTTTTTCAAGCTTGAATAGTAAAATGCTTATACCCTCTTTTATGCTGCCCTTTCGAATCCTTTGCTGCTTATTTATGGCACAACCTGTTGCAATTGCAGTTAATTGCTGACTGGCGGTTACTCAACATTTGCTTCAACTGGGGGTCCCTACTGCGGGAGCTCCTGTGTTTTTTGTAGTTGTAGCAGATGCTGCATACCTCTTTGAAGTATTTTATTCTTGGGTTTCTCTCCCAGCTATTAATGCTAATGATAACTTGTTTCATACTTATACTGCTGCTGCAGTTCCAAATGCTATCGTCCTTATGCACTTCTTGAAATACCTCTTAAGGTCTGGGAACACCAGACTTGGTTTAATGGCGCCCTTCCACATGTCCATTGCGTTGTTTGTATAGGCCCCTTAAGTATTGATGGGACCACCTGGCCTGCTCTTGCAGTCTTTACACCATACCAGAATTTAGCGGGTCTAAATCTGGCAGAGACGTATTTGATGTATGACCAAGTAGTTCTTTTATATAGACGTTTAATACAATTTGATTCCTGTGCCTTTTTGGTGGATCCAGTTAGAGATGGTGGGCCTACGCAGGCACAACAAGCTGCATGACTTTTTAGACTGGTCATTGTTAATACCATTATGGGCAAGCGCCCACCTAAACGTGAGGACATTCCTTTTTGGATTGCCCATAAAATTGATCAACTTGATGCTATGTCTACTGTTACGGGACCACTGGAGAAACATAGAATTTTAACAATGTGTTTGCCCAATGGTCTGATTACCCCTCTAGCCACCTGCAACACCTTGGGGACTGTGTTGCCCAAGGTGTATACACTCTTTTATGGCACTCGCTCGATGGGCATTCTACCGAACATCCTGAAACATATGCAGAATGAGCATTGGGCAGGTCCTGCCATCGATTTGGGGATGAAACTGATTGGAAATTTCCCAGTTGTCTCTGAAATGATTCTTTCTAATACTAAAGGTGGAGCATCTTCTTTGGCTATACGCCAGCGACTAACCACAGTGGCTCTTGTGAACCATGAATATGAGTCGCCTATTAATATTTCTGAGGTGTATACGTCCTTAGGGAGTAATAGTTTAGGAACCAGACCCTCTGTCTCCACTCGTGCTAAACCTGTTTCCAACAATGATACTCACCCTGCCTATGATTTTCCAAAGAAATCATGGGATAAATCTAAACAACCCCAACAAAAGGGTAAACCTTGTGGTGGTACACCACCCCCGGAATACTCTGAACGGCGTTACGATTTTCGTGACTGCTCTAAAATTAAAACTCCTGATAGATTTCAGGTTCCTGATCCCCATTCTCCTCGTTCCTTTCAGGACTCGGCTGACCACAGAAGTGGGCATTTTGATCACAGACAAAGAGAGCACATGCAACCTAAAAGGGATCCACTGTGCTACTTTGGCGTGAAGATTAAGAAGGAGGATCAACCACCTCCTTATTGGCCCCCTTTCCAAAAGAAGAAAGTTGCGTCATTGACAGCTAATTATGCTCCAGACGGTGAGAACCCTTCTCCTTGACAGGAGTTGGGTGATGAATCTCCTCGGCAGCACGGCAGAAGTCACGGTAGTGCGCAAGACACTCTGTCGGCTTCTGGAGGTGAAAGCACCTGATACTTTTATTGTGGTAGAGACCGTGGACACCCATGTTGCACCCCCTGACCGGCTCTGCCACTTTCATATTTAAATTGAAGGTGACGTTAGATGCACCATTAAAGCTATCTTTTGGGACAACTTGACTTCTTCATATGATATTCTTTCAGCGGAGGTTTGTTGGCTTCCTCCTTTTATTCTTGCCTGTCCCCCGGGTGAGGATGTAATCCTCCCCTCTTTTTCACATTTAGTTCCAGATGCAGTTAAATAGGCATATGCTTTATATCACAACCAGGCTGGTTGGGATAAGGATTCACCCTTTCACGTTATTCCTATACGTTCTACCCCACAACCTCAGCCGTGATATCCCATTAAATGTGATGTTAAGGCACCCGTTAAAAAAATTCTTGCTCAATTGGAGTACAAGGGAGTAATCAAACCCTGTTTATCACAGATGAATACTCCTCTTTTTCCAGTTTCTAAACCTGATCTGTCTCATCGTATTATCTTAACTACAGACATTAAAATACCCATACTCGAACCTTGGCTGTCCAAAATACTCATAGTAAAGCACTGATTAATAATATTGTTCATAGAAATATAAAACCACACTTGATATGTCCAATGTTTTTTTCAGTCACAATTTGGCTCCTGAGAGCCGTGATTGGTCTACGTTTTCCACCCTTGGATCTCAGCAGTGATACGTCTGTTCACCTATGAGATATAAGGACAGCCCTGGGGTTTTTTGTGGCACAAATTGTTTTGATTCTGCATGACATTGACCCTATGTCGATGACATTTACTTAACTGATGATTAATTAAATCCTTCTTTGGCAAGAGTAGATCACATCATTATGCGATTTGCTGAACTTGGTTACAACTTAAAGTTTTCCAAATCGCACAATGCTTTCCTTATTGTTCTTTTTCTTGGTTATGAATTGATCGATGAGGGGAGGAGCTTAGCCCCTCACTTTTTAGAAAAATGTGCACAATTGCAGTGGCCTAATTCACTTAAAAAATTGTAATCTCTGTTTGGCTTCTTAAATTTTGGGGGGACTTATATTCCTGATTATGCTCAATGTTAGATTTGGGGGTCTCTAGTTGGCAGAGGTAGGTACCTTTGACCAAATAGGGACCCTTGCGTCTAGTCAGGGTAAGGGGGTACACTCCTAAAATAACCCCTGCTCACCCCCTTGGTAGCTTGGCACGAGCAGACAGGCTTATCTCAGAGGCAGTGTGTAAAGCATTTGTGAACACATACAGTGATCAAGTGACAACACTACAGATGGACACCACACCAGTTGTATATTAAAAATAAGTATCTTTTATATAGATTTAACACAAGACCACAAACAACATAAATCCACAATACTGTACTTCAAAAATGGTAGAATTAGCTCAGTTCTCTTTAGATGGTAAATGCGACACTTTGAGTTCAATGTACCTTTGGATGCGTAACGCTATACAACGAAAGTGTTGCAGGGAAGGTGATGCGTCGGTTCCTTATACGCAAGAACGGTGATGCGTCGGGTCCCTACTGATGCGTAGGGGATGCGTCGGTTCTTCTCGGCGTGGGGAGATGATGCGTCGGTTTCTTACTGCGCTTCCGTGGCGATGCGACCAGCAACGCTGTGATGCGATGAAGATCCGGTGCAATGAAACAAAGATGGCGTCTTCTTCTTGATGCGACACGATGCGTGCACGCCCGACGGCCATGCGGCGACTCAACGATTCTTCTGAGCCGCGACAGGCCCTGCGACACGCTGCCCGGTGATGTGGTGGCATCTGATGCGACGTCGATCCTCTTCTCCGGCGATGCGGGGCGCTTCAGCGATGCGATGCGACAGCTGCAGCGGTGACACCCTTCTTCAGCGATGCAACAACAGCGGCTGCGCGGTGACACGCTTCTCCGATGATGCTGCGGCGTCTGATGCGACGTCGATCCTCTTCTCCGGCGATGCGAGGCGCTTCTGCGTTGCGAAGCGGCAGCGGCGACACCCTTCTTCAGTGATGCGACGATAGCGGCTGCGGCGGCGACACACTTCTTCTTCGTGAGTCGCGCTTCCAGCTCCTTGCGACACGCAGTCCCTCAGAAGGCCCAACACAACAGCAGGCACTTCAAAAGAACTCTTGGGGAGCTGGTGGGTGAAGTCTGTTGTCCCTGAGACTTCAGCAGGAGGCAAGCTCTCTCTCAAGCCCTTGGAGATCTTTTACAAGTTGATGAAAGTACACACAAAGTTCCTTTCTCCTTTCTTTGGCAGTCAGGCAACCACTGCAGGCCAATCCCCCAAACAGCACTCAGCTTAGGGATAGTCTCCTCCTCAGTTTCTCTGGTTCCTCTCCTCAGCAAAGGTTCTTCTTGTTTCCCAAAGTGATCTAAAGTTCTGGGGTCTGGGTCCCCTCTTTTATACTCATTTTCCCTTTGTTCTCTGGAGGCAGAGAGGCCTTTGCCGAGTTCAAACCAGTTCTGGTCAGTCCTGGAGCACTTTGTTGACAAGACTCCTTCTTTCCTTTCACAGTGTAGGCCAGGGACATCAGACGCACCACAGGAGGTGGAGCCAGCATTGTGGAGGGAAGGCACAGCCCTATTCAGGTCCCAGGTGCAACTCCTCCCACCCATCTCCATGCAGATCTCTCTATTCAGCCCTGTGCTGACTCACCCTGTCTCCTGGAATCCCCCAGCCCCTGTCACTCACAAACCAGACAAGGAATACACAACCTAGCAGAGGCAGGCAAGAAAATACCTACTTTCTAACAGTGGTATTTTCAAAAACATAATGTTAAAACCAACTTCACTAAAAGATGTATTTTATCATTCTGAGTTCAGGCGTACTAAATTCGTTTTTCTACCATGTTCCCTGGGTCAGTTAGGATTATAAGATGTAATAATCAAACTGCCCATTCTGGCCTATGGGGAACAGGTAGCCTTGCAATAGTGAAAAACGAAAATGGCTGTAATTCACTATTAGGACATGCCACACACACCAGGGCATGTCCTACCTTATACTTACAATGCACCCTGCCCTTGGGCCTACCATAGGGGTGTCTGATATGAAGAAAAGGGAAGGTTTAGGGACTGGCAAGTGGGTGTACTTGCCCAGTCAACATGGCAGTACCAGACTGCACACAGGCTCTGCAATGGCAGACCTGAGACACACTTTACAGGCTGCTTCTGTGGGTGGCACAACCAGTGCTGCAAGCCCACCAGCAGCATTTGGTTTACAAGCCCTGGGCACACTCAGTGCACTGTACTAGGGTCTGACAAGTAAACCAAACTAACCAATCATGGAATCACTAATCCATACACCAATTTACCATAGGGAGCACTTGCACTGTGGCACTGAACAGCAGTGGCACAGTGCCCAAAGCATCTATAACCAGCAAAAACACGAGGCAACAGCAAAAAATGGAAGGGAGACCCACGCCAACAGTGCCAAGTCTAACACTCAACATATTAAACCAGTGTATTCTTTGATACATCTAGATTTTTCCGCTTCTTGTTGGATGTCTGAGCATACTGAGACTCTCAGATCTTTACAGACTTTGTCTTTGACCCTTCATTAACAACACAGGAAATCTTATAATGTGAGCATGTTTATCCTGTCTCCTCTTCCATTCTTCCTCTTGATGAATACAAGAGTATTATTTACACCAATGGTTCTGCGCAACCGGCTATAGGTTCTAAACAAAAATATTCTGTGGCATGCTCTATCGTTTTAGACACTATGCTAGGTGCCATTTTTCAACCTACCCATACTCACACTCAGGGGCATATTCACAAGAACGTGCGCTAAACATCTCCAGAAAATGTTAACGCAACTTCACACATCGCGGTCTATCGCGGGAAAATAACCCCGTGTTAACCTGTAATTCACAACAAGGCGGTACCATGCGATAGTCCTCCGAAAACGCGGCCAATGTCCGCGATACAACCACCGCGACGGAGTCAAAAACACAAACCCCAACACCAAAAAACGTGCGATGAGCCCATTCGCGATGAGGAAATCAGCGATAAGCAGCGCCAGGCCTGCCATACAGACACGGCAGGCGGGAAAATCACTTCAAAAGTAGAAAAAACACACAAACACAAAATGACCAACACCCAAGCACCATGGAGGCAGCAGGCGCAGAGGACGAGAGGAACCCCACAAGCACCCCGGACAACCAGCCTGGGACCTCGGTGACAGGGAAGGGCAAGGACAAGAAGAAGAGGAAGACGAAGTTCAGTCCGCAGGAGAATAGGATCCTGGTCACGGAGGTCATAGAACACCATCAACAACTGTTCGTCGCCTCCAATGTGTCATTGGGCACCAAAAATGGATTATGGCGGTCCATCGTGGACAAGGTGAATGCCATCGGAGAGCACAAGAGGTCAATGGATGAGGTCAAGAGGCGATGGATTGACATCACGCGCAAGACCAAGGAGAAACTCGCAGGCAACCAGAAGGCAGCAATGCAGACTGGAGGTGGGAGCCCAGCGCAACAGCTGGAGCTGGATGACATGGAGGAGCTGGTGTCGACAGTCATCAGTGTGGAGACCGTGGCAGGAGTTGGGGCACCGGACACTGCTCGACAAGACACAACACAACGGCAACAGGGTGAGTAACCACCAGGTACTGGGGGGACAGAGGGAAATGGCCACAATGGCACACATGCACAATCAAGCAGAGCACAGTGCACACCCACAATGACTCTGGATCATGGCCCTGATCAACAGCCTGTCACAATGTACATTGCCATGCTGTCTGAATGTGAACATGTACCATGCGTCTACATACATGTGGACACATTGTAACACAGCATCTCCCTTCACATTGCAGGGGCACCGTCAACGCCACCTGCAGAGCAGTCCCAGCCACTCTTCACTGATGACGAGGAGGACACCACCAGCATCGACACCCAAGCCCTCCAAGACATCATTGAGCTCATCCGCCAATCACCTCCAGGACCAGGGCAGCCCAGCTGCATCGAGGAGACCCCACCCACTACACAAACCACCCAGCAGGAGGCACCCAGAACCCCGGCTGTCTCCCAAGACCCCCCGAACAACACATGGCCTTCCAACGCCGTGTGTTGGAGGTACAGAGGGAGATGGCTGAGCAGGTGCGGGTGGGGTTCGACCTCATGGCTACCAAACTTGACGGCATCCATGGGTGTCTGAATCCCATGAGGGACCACCTCCAGTCCCTGACGGACACCCACACGCCGCTCCATGGTCTCCAACGAGCCCTGGCTGATATCGCTGGAGTGATGACTCGGAGACAAGAACACCTGTCCGCTCAGAGTGGCTCCAGCGATCTCAGCCGTGAGATGGCACACATGCGGAGGCTCATGGAGGACATGGTGCGGATGGAGGCGGAAAGGATGGCAGCCACCGCTGCACATCAGCAAAATGTAGCTGGGATCTTCCATGCCCTGCATGTCCTCATCATGGCATTGCTGCCACAAGGCGTGGCGCAGATGAATGCTGCTGCCCCTACACCATCCACATCTCCGCCCCCTGGTGTGTCAGTGCCTCACAGTGCGGCAGGCATTTCCACTCCGGCACCTGATAGGTCACTGCCACACAGTGCGGCCGACAATCCACCTCCGTCCCCTGATGTGTCAGTGGCACACAATGCCGCAGCCGGAACTGCACCACCCACAGGTGGGGCAGAGCACACATCCGAGGACGTGGATGGGCTTGAGTTCAGAAGGAGGCACTAGCATTCATGTCAGCCACCTGGCCTGTTTCTGCTTGGTGCCTCACATCGCCCCATGACCTTCCACTGACCCCCGATACACTCTGCTGCACTCACCTTGGACCGCGACATGGACTGCCATATCCTGTTTGGTGACCAATGACATGGCGACCACACTGCGGACTGTACCCTTCCTCTTCCGCTGTACTTGTCATTCTCCGATGGACTCTGGCTGGCCCTCCACGGGCCCATATTGTGAAGTGGGGTTGGCATGGCCCTGTACTGCTCCAGCTGCAAAACTCCACTGGATGTGCCTTAAACATTCAGAAACGCACTGCTGTGTCATGTCTTTCATCATTCATGTATGAATGTGTGGATGAATGTAGGCTCAGTGGTTCCCCCCAACGTCAATGATGCTCATCTAGTGGGTATCCAGTCACAGTGTGCTAAATTGCCGATTGCGTTCCGGGTGCCGCAGACACCACAACAGGGACACACGCATTAGTCACTTCCTTGTCCAGACATGGACTGAACCATGCCCAGAGCCCACGAGTCATTGTTGCAAGCCCTGCACTGGTCTGGCGTATGCCAGGCAAGACCACTCCACTTACGCTCCGAGGGGGGGCCCACATAGCTACATGTCGCAGGCGTACACGCTAGTGGTTTGCAGGTCGCTGGTCTAGTTTTCAGCATGTCACGGCCACTCCCTGAGGGCAGGTTTCCATGCACACCACACCCATCCGGCACAGGCGTCACAGGCCATGTGACCCCACCAATATAAGGGGCCGACAACGTCACATTCCCCACTGCCGGTGGTGACTGGATGACGGACGTTCCACGATACTCAATCATAAAGGGCCCATGACTTGTTGCGCACAGGGTTAGTGGCACCCAGAGCCATGCGGCCGTCACGGGCCTACCACCACATGGCGCTGACTGGGGTTGCACAGGGTTAGTGGCACCCAGAGCCATGCGGCCGTCACGGGCCTACCACCAAGTGGCGCTGACTGGGGTTGCACAGGGTTAGTGGCACCCGGAGCCATGCAGCCGTCACGGGCCTACCACCGCGTGGCGCTGACTGGGGTTGCACAGGGTTAGTGGCACCCAAAGCCATGCGGCCGTCACGGGCCTACCACCACGTGGCGCTGACTGGGGTTGCACAGGGTTAGTGGCACCAAAATTTCTGAGCGGTTGTGCAGCCTGCGATGATGACGCGTGCACTGATGTGGTCTCTGCCATTGATGCCTCAGGACTCAGCATCATGTGTGGGACCTACTGGGCCGCGGCGCGGGTCCGCATGATGTGGAGCATGCCATGGTGGCGGGACCTGGGCCTGGAGCTTGCATGGGCACGTTGTGTGCCCACTGGTGGTCACACCTTTAGAGGCAGGTGAGCAGTGGGGCCTGGGTGCGCAAGTTCGGATGGCCAGCGCTGGCCGGCGGGAGGGGGTAGGGTGCGGCTGCATGTGTGCGCAGGACAGGCAGGCGTTGTTGCCGTGTGCAGTGTGATGGACTCTGCCATGATTGACTCTGGCCTCGATTATAGATTGCAGACCTGGTGGCTTGCAGCGTATACCGGCACGTGGTTGGAGACACACCGGTGGCAGCAGGTGAGCAGTGGTGCCTGGGTGCGCGGGGTGGCAGTGTCCCTCCTTCTCCCTCTCTCCCTTCCTTTCCCTCTCTCTCTCTCCCTCTCCCTTCCTTTCCTTCTCCCTCCCTCTCTCTCTCTCACTTCCTTTCCCTCTCTCTCTCTCCCTCTCCCTTCCTTTCCTTCTCCCTCCCTCTCTCTCTCTCCCTTCCTTTCCCTCTCCCTCTCCCTCTCTCCCTTCCTTTCCCTCTCCCTCTCTCCCTCTCCCTTCCTTTCCCTCTCCCTCTCTCCCTCTCCCTTCCTTTCCTTTCCTTCTCTCTCTTTCTCTCTCTGCCTTTCTATCCTTCTCTGTTTCTCTGTGTCTCGCTCCTTTGATGTGCGCATGACACACGTTCTGATTTTGTGCTTTATTTTCCAGGCTGTGACATCAGGATTGTCCCGGACGGACCCGACAGGAGTCTTCTGCATTGGTGTTTTGTGTTGTATTCAATACATTTTTTGGTTGTTACTTCAATGATGAGTGACTGTTTCTCGTTCTTCTGCCCAAACGTGTTTCTTGTTGTCATTGTGCGACATCATGCGCTTTTTGTGGCTCTTGTGTCGTGCAAGGTATATGTTTGTCCCGGGGGAGGGGATCCGGGGGGGGGCGGGGTGTTGTGGGGGTGGGTGTTGTGGCCCTCTTGGGTCTCGGAGCTGCATGATCATTGTCTCCATGGCATCTGTGGGTCTTCAGATGTGGCTCTGGGCTGGGCTCCCTTTCATACTGCGGGTAGTCGACCTGCTTTACACCAGCAAAAGGCAGGTGTTAAATACCTGCTGCTACCGCGGCTTAACGCCTGTTTTGGGTTCGCATCGCAGATCTGGCAGTTCGTTGTGAATGTGGTGTAGTGGTGTTTTTGTGTGTTTTTGCACGGGAATGCCTACTCTGCATCTCATTAGGGTTAGTTGGTGGTGTCACCCGTGGAGGTAAATTTTGAGGCAGTTATCGCGGGAATAATTGCGTTGTCTGCAGTTTGCAACCGCTTGTGAATGGGGCATTAAATTTATCTCCACTTTTGTTGCGTTAAGGTGGCGATAACTCGGAGATAAGTCCTTGTGAATATCCCCCTCAGTCTCTAGGAGACTGCACTGTGCAATTAGCTGACCAAAGGCTTTGTTTCTTGCACTTGAACATACCAATCCCAAATTCCCCACAAGTATAGTGTGTGATTCGTTTTACTGTGTACAATCATTTAATTATTTTTTGCATTTTTGGCAACAGAAAGATTTTAGAGATACTAAGGGGTAGCACAAGCAAGCATAAACTGCTTTAGGTTAAGGTGAAGATTTTAAAGATACGTTGCCACTAGTTAATGTAATTCATGCGTTAGGTCATCAACGTGTGGGAACACATGCAGTAGGGAATTCTCTGGCTGATGAGGCAGCCAAATCTGCAGTAGCCACTTGTAAGATAGCAGCAGTTACGTGTTCTAAAACTTTTGTTGACTCAAACATCTTAGCTGCCGAAAATGCTTTTCAGGCTGGCACAGCCTTACTTAAAGGTTTTCCTTTGAAATATTCCTATTTTCTGAATGCTCAACAAGTTCCCTTTGTAACTATACCAGGGGTTGGAGATCGCATAATACTAAACATGGACCACAGACATTCTTTAATAGTCACTGCGCATGAAGGTGTCGCTTTCGCATATGCAGGCGTGGCTGCCACTATTTCTCTCTTACAACAACGGTATTGGTAGCAGGGTTTGTGCCAACAAACACAGAAATATGCTTTTACTTGTGATGTTTGTCAGCAGATTAAATGTTCTACTGTGTCTCTTCCACCACAGACACATTTGTTTATTTCTAATCAGGCTTTCAGCTGTGTTTATCTAGATCATTGCTGTCCTTTAATTTCTGATACTGCTTTCAAATTTATTTTAGTTGCAGTTTACTCTTGCTCCAGGTTCCTCTGGGTTTGGCCACAACGCTCGACTGATGCTGGAAATGTTATTAAAGATATGCAAGTTTTTGTCGGGACTTATGCCTGTCACGCATTCCACTCGGACCAAGGTCCTACTTTCGCCTCTAAGGTGTACCATGATTCGACGAAGTCCATGGGTGTGCAGGTGTAATTTTCTTCTCAGTATAGGCCTGAGGGCAAATCTGTTGTGGAGAGAATGAACCGTGACTTAAAGCAATGCTTAACAGCTAGAGTATTAGGTACAGGGTGTGGTTGGTTGCACCATCTCTGTGGAGTTCAATGGGCATTGATTACCCTCCCTAAAAGATATCTGGGTGGGCGGACCCTGTATGAAATGCTCTTTGGCATCAAGATGTATGTTCCAGACCTTGATGGTCCAGACATTGTGGCGGTTTCTGCGATGTTTGATGTAGATAACCACTCTGCTGTCTTACATGATCTATAAAAGTGGTGTGATACCTTGGCTCACACACATTTGCCTGCTTCTCTCTCTTCTGATCCAGATACTCAGCTTCCTGTGTCTGGTTGACTTCCCAAGGTTGGAGACCTTGTTTGTGAAAAAGTGGCCCTCAAGAAGGAATTTGGCCTGACGTACCTTGCTCTTGTTCCAATCCATGTTATCCAGGATACATCAGGCATGGAGACCAAAGGACACATAGCAGTCTGTGGCAAAAACACACACACTGGCCATCAAAGAAGGATACATAGAGAGCAAAGTACACATTTAAACTGTCTTGCCCGGAGCACCTTCTATCCCACTCCCCGCAAAACAAGTTGTAGCATTGCAGGGAAAGGATGACAACAATATTATTTACCTAATGTGTCTAGGCCCACACATGCAACTGTTCTTTACCCAGTACCATTAAATTAGCAATGCAAAAAAATGAAAGTTAAATTAGGTTTGAAAATTACCCAGCCACAATATATCAACCATGTCATACATACACAAACTCACAAAACATCGTAGGGAAGCACATGGGGAAGAAGAAGGTAGCTGAAAAGAAAGGAAGATGCCATGGGCCTTATATCTAGTACCCACCACAACTCTAGCCTCCAGGAGGAACAAAATTAACCTACACTCTGCATTTAGTCCAAGGCCATGCACAACTTCCTAAATGTGTTTAAAAAAACATATAGCACAGCAGTAATGGGACTGTGAAGAATACCTCAAACGTACACCTAAGGCACAGTACAGGGCAGATTAGGCCCAAATACTAGAAAACTCAGTAAAATGATAAACAAATCATTACAAAATTCATAAAAACAAAATACAACAAAATGGAGAAAAAATATATTTAACCCAAGGCCTCATCATCAAAAAAGTGCAAACATTTTCCCTTAAAAAAGATAATCCCACATGGGACCCTATTTCAGTCTGAATTCCTGGCCAGCCACCAACAAAGATACAAAATTTAAAAGAAACAAAAATACTGATGCATGTCCGCGCGCAAACAACAAACGTTTTTCAAAGTGCTGATTTGAACTTACTTGATTTTTCCCAAAAAGTTAAAATTTCAAGGGTTGGATGGAGCAGACAATGAAGACAAAGAGAGTGATGCTTTCCCCATAAAATCCTAATCCAAAGTTACCAAGGGCTGAACAAAGCAGATGAAGGAGTCTTCAGAAAAGGGAATGGAAGATGCTACAGTACCTTTGACACTTCCATCTTGTTTAAAAAGAAATACTGCTATTCGCACACACAAAAAATAGCCAAACTGCCCATTTGGCTCAAATATATATTCGAAAATAAATTTCAAGTTAATTTTTTGGCTGCTCAGATAAAAAGTATACTTGAAATGCTGACTGGTGACAGCCCGTATCAAATAACTCTTAATCATGTTTGAAAATCTCACTTAACATTCTGATTGTGTTTGCAAGATCATGAACACCAAAAAAGCACTAATTATCGCGTTATGCTGTTCCATTTTTCCAGTGCTTCTCGTGGTATGATATTCCCCGCATAGGAGAATCGTTAGATGACATTGTGTCCTGGCGTTAATATTGATATTTACTCTGAACTTGCATAATGCAAAATTACTGAATTACTCCAGTTACTCTAATGTAATTAAAATTACACCCAGGCCTAAACTGCATGTGTGCTGTAAAAAGCAGGACACATGCAAAGTGGGAAAAACATTGAGAAATTAAAACATTTCTCCTAGTTGCACCTCCCTCAGGGAGGCATAGGATTGTGGTGCATATCCCTGTCCACAGTTTTTGTAGAAATTTGGGTCAAAACTAGGGGTGGACAGATTTGGCGGAGGTTTAATCCATGGAATTACATTAAAATTCCACAAAGTACCGTGAGGGGGCAAAGTGGGCACCACAATATTAGGACACCGAGAGGTACACTCAAGTGCATACGCCTCGGTGCCCTTACATACTTATGTAAGGGCACCGAGGGGTATGCAGAGCACCCAAGTGAAGTGCATAACCCTTGGTGCTCTTACCCACTTATGTAGGGGCAATGAGAAGTATGCGCTGCAGAGCATACCCCTCGGTGCCCTTACATAACTATGTAGGAGCACCAAGGGTAAGTACCTCAGTGCACAGAGGGGTATCCACTGCAGTGCATACTCAAGGGGTATGTGAACTACAGTGGTAGTTAAACAGGGCTGGAAGATGGAGCAGTCTCTCTATGTTTAAAAATAACTGAAGATTAAAGTTTAATCTGCAGTGGTTTTTAAAAATAGAGAAACTGCTACCTGTCAGCCCTATTTAAGTACCATTACAGTGCTGATTTAATTATGCTGGTGGAAAGGAGGAATTTATTGGTAATTCTGCATTTCAGGAGTAACGCAAAATTGCTCCAATTCCGCAAGTGGAATTGAAAATTACACCCACCCCTAATCAAAACCCATGTTTAGTTGCACGGGAATGTCCATGCACCATCCATGGATGCAAAGTAATGCCAGACAGCACGTTGTACAACTTTGCAATCATGATTTGCATTGGATAGTAAATCTCATCTGAACAATTTGCATCACGTGTACATTAGAAAAGTAACGCAAACTTGATGCAAAGCATTTCTAAATCCAGGCCACAGTCTATTACCATAGCAGTGGGTTGCTTTGGTGATCATTTGCTTGATTTCAACAGTGCTGAGTAGTCTGTAGAAGTTTTCCATTTCATATTTTGTACCAGATATCCCAGATAGGTTGAAGTCTCTGAGGAATGTGAGGTTGGTGTGGTAGATCAAGATGGAACTGATGATATCTGATATTTCTTCTATGAAGTTTTTGTTAGGAGGACATGTGAATGAATGCACAGCATCCTCTTGTTTTGTTTGTGTGGCCTATGTGTTCTATGCTATCACCTGTAGGGTTGAGAAAGTCTACGTAGGGCCCTAGACACTAACATTGTATTCTGCAAATACTTGCTGAACCTCTACTATGTTTGCCAGACATGCTTGTGCTTTAATCCATTTGCAACTTGATCTATGCATTGGACCTTTGTCTCTGTACATTTGAAAATTCTGTGCATATTTTTAGCTAACATCCATTGTACTTTCTATATAACTGGGCATGCATGAATTTATTTCTGTTACCCTAGAGATTTCTTATGTATTCACTTCATTCACACCTTACTGGCATTATTATGTAACCTAATACTCCATACAGATCTCTGACAATTGGAGGCCTTATAAGCACTTTATCAAGCTGTTATGATAATAAATAAAGATATTTTATGGGCTGTGTCCAATGTAAAATAAGTTTAATGACGACTCAAAAGCCACTCATCAACAACATGAATCTGGTTTACTCCACTGGTGTTCTGTGCTTCCTTGTCATTTAGAGCTCTAGGTAAGCTGCGGTGAAAGTCCATATCAATCCAATGAAAAGCTACAAGGAAGGGCATGAGCTTCACAGGGATGATAATAGCAAACCTGGATCCTATCATTATCAGGTATGGCTCCTAACAATATCAGAGGAGAGATGAAATGCATCATCACACTCGCACTATAGCATCCTTTGATCATCCAACACTTCAGCAACAGTAAGTCACCCATCTTCCACACAGTTGCTTACCTGCCAAGGTAGAAATTCCGAGACATCTGCACAGGTTCCCTGAGAGAATGGGCCTTCTCCCATCTTGCAGGCCATCATATCATGCAAAGCGAATGCAATGGAATAGACAGCACTGTACACGTTATAGGTTACACGCAATTGTTTGACATCATTGTAGCTAAACTGAAGGCTGTCCAGCTTTTCACTGCCCGTGCACAGTTCAGTTTCGTTGCTTTGTAAGCTTGAGTGGATTTTCTGGTCCAACCACTCACAGTCAAAAGCTTCCTCCCAGAAACCTTTGATGAATGGATCTTCTTGAGACCTAGATGGGTGAACTTCATTCAGATACTGTTCAAAGCCCAGCATCTCTCCACTGTGGATTGCAAAGCCAATAGCACCAGTGAGAATTGTGGAATATTTCTTATTTGAAAGGAGAGGAGAAGTTGACCAAGCTTCACTGGCAATCCAGACTTTTCCAGTTACATTCTGTCTCATTAGCTCCTCCATGATTGGCACAAGATTCCCTTCACTGGAGAATGTGACAATGACTGTCGCTGCTGAGTTTTTTATCACCTGGGCAATATGGAAGGCATTCCTGTTCGCAACATTAGTAAGAATGCTCTCAGAGAAGGCAATGCATATCCCTGACTCTGAAACCTCTGTCTGCAGTGTCTGTATTCCCTGCTGCCCATAGTCATTATCCTCCGCCAGGAGACCAATCCAAGTCCATCCAAAATAGTTCACCAACTGGGCCAGTCCACGAGATTGAAAGTCATCACTTGGGATGGTGCGAAAAAAGGAAGGGAACTGGATCCGGTTACCGAGGACTGTACTTGTAGAAAAGAAACTGACCTGTATTTTACAAAATGGAAATTGGCAGCATTGATGTTGCTAGATTAATTTTAGTCAAGTTTACACATTTCAAAAGAGGCTTGAGTGGCTGTCTCATAATTCTCTATTATGTTAATACAGAACGCATGGACAAAAACATGATGGGACGTGAACCATTTTTTAAGGATCCTTGGTGAGGGAGCTTGCTTAATACTAGTCCACTGTGAACTCTGAGGAACAGTGGGAAAAACATATCTGCTTAGCTGGCCACGAGGGTACCCAGTGGGTGGTCCGTACAACTGTTTGGGAGAAAGTAAATCTGAGCCTGCTACAGTTAGGGGAGTAGGGAGTAGAACCAAGCTTGTAAGAATAAACACCTTTCGGAGTGGAAAGTGTGCAAAGCTATCAATTAGGTTTCGCAGACTGTCCAATATAAATATTGGACAGCATCTTGCTCTGTCTCCTAAACTTGTATGAGCTTGTTGTTGCAAATCTTTATTCGATTATTAAAATATTCGTAGAAAGAATAATACAGAGAAAAAGTTCAAATTACATTAAATAACAAACATGAAAAGATAAGACGATTAAAATACATATCTGCATAAAAATAGAAAATGTACTAGGACAAAGGTAAACGACTCATCTGAAATTGCATGGCATTATGTTAAGTTTTTACAAAAACATTAAATTAAAACACGGTATATATTAAGAATGAATTATTTTGTGCCAATGCAGGGCACTGTTTAACAATGCCCTATAGCGAAACAAACAGGGGGCTCAGATAGCATTTAAAGATTAAAAAAAGGTTGGTTTGAATTGGCCGAAACTGTGGGTTCTAAGAATGGGTAACAAGTGCCTGCGTTGGAAGGGATCATAACATCTTTAGAATAACTTAAAATGGTTTAATGTTTGAAAGGAAATACCATCACATGGGCAGATCCGTATAGAACTCGGGTCAAATTGGCCAGCTGGGAAACAGAGATGGGTTCTAATCGAGCCCAATCAAAACTAAGGGGCATATTTACGTTCCCTGGCGCATCCCTGCATATCAGCAGGGATGCACCAGGGAAAATGCGTCACGCAAGTTTACCCTTGCGCCACAACCGATGCGCCGCATTTACAATGCGGCGCATCGTGGCGCTAGGGATAAGCAGATGCGTGACGCATCTGCCGGCGGAAGGTTGGCGCAGTGCTGAAGTTGTGTCGCAAGCGCGACGCAACTCCAGCACTGTTCCAACCTTCCCTATCCCTAACATGGTGCGTCAATCCTTACGCCTGCTTGAAGCAGGCGTAAGGATTTGACGCACCAGCGCCAGAAAAGTGACTGCGTGAAATCTTGTAGATTTCACTGCATCACTTTTCCGAGGCGTTCCTGCGCCGGAACGCCCCCCCCCCTGCGCCGGTACGCCCACATGAAACCTGACGCAGGTTTCATGTGGCGCAGGGGTTTACTACGTGACGCATCTCCCTAGATGCGTCACGTTGTAAATATAGCGCAACGCGGCGCATGGTTTGCGTCGCCGCTGCGTCACATGCATGACGCAACGACGGCGCAAAAGTGGCGCAAGGGGCTTGTAAATATGCCCCTTAGTGAAGAGAGACCTTTCCCACGGGTTTCTCAGAAATGAAAGATAAGTCTTGGGCCTATCATGAGCTTTTATGACCAGGTAATCTCTCAGAGTTGGTTTACTCGAAGCTGTGCTCTCTCTTGCATCTGAGGCGCGCTTGATAAATAATCCTTTTACTTTTGCAAAATTCACCCTTGCAAATCATGTGAGGAAGATTATACAGGTCTAGTCTACTCAGTGATTCTGCAGTTTTAATAACATAAGCCATAGAATTTTATGGCCATGCTCACAATTTAAACAATCTAAAATCACATTGTGTGCTGGTTGCTCCAAACTGTCATCCATAGGAGGAGCAGATCAAGTTTAATAAAAGCTTTAGCATAGTGTAGATTCAATTCTTCATGGACAAAAAAAGAACTACCTGGGCTCAAACCTAACAACCTCCTACAGAAGCGGTTCTCCTCCTGCTGTAGTTTTGAGCAATTGCAGCATCACCATACGGCAGCCCCATACGTCAACAGAGAGAAGCATTTCATTTAATATATTTCCAGCAGGAGTAGCATAGGTTTGTTACCAACATGAACAGCAAACCAAAACAGTGCCCCACAGTCAAATGTAATACCCAGATGTGGGAACTCGCAAACCCATCCAATGGTATTGCCTTTGATGGAAATTGGCATGATTTTAGAAGTCTGCCTCTCACACGCCATGTACTGCATCTTGGTGATGTTAGTCTCTAAGTCAAGATCATCCACAAACTTTATGAGAACATCAATAAGGCCCCTAAGGCCATTGGGAGTGCGTGAGAGCAAGACTGCATCATCATCATATAGAAGGGCAGGGATAAATGCAGAATTCACCTTAGGTATGTCTTTCCCATTAGCAATCAAATATGGATTCAGACCATTCATGTATAACAGAATTTAAATCGGGGCCAAACCACAACCTTGTCGGAGTCCCCGAGTCAAACCAAAAAGAGCAGTGCATTTTCCCCCGATACCATATCTAACGGAGGCACTAATCCCAGTGTGTAAGGCCTGTAAAAACTCGATCAAGGGTGAAGTCTAACCAATACTAGATAAAATAGCTGACAGCTACTTAGGTCCATAAAGGCCAAGTAAGATGCTCCTTTCTTGGCTGTTACATACTTCCCTATAATAAGGTTAACGTTCAGGCACTGTTCCAAGGTCCCCATACCTTCCCTAAAACCAGTGCTTTAAATGGGCCGGTACTCACCGGTACTGAGTACCGCCACTTCTTTTTTTTCCCCTCTAGAGTACCGGCACTTCTCCGTTAATAACTAGAGTACCGGTACTCACTGTAACGAGGCGGCATTTTAGGACACAAAGGGGCTTATTTACAAGCCCCTTGCGTCACTTTTGCGTCACTTTTAACATGGAAAAAGTGACGCAAAAGTGGCGCAAGGGGCTTGTAAATCTGCCCCAAAGAGTTATGTGAGCATGCATCGCATTTCTACACTGCGGCGCATGCTCACATGATGTTAATTTCACAGAGGGTGGCAGTGACGCCCCAGGGCAGAGCAACGTGTGACGTCACCCCCCAGGTAGCTGTGCGGTGGGAAGAAAGAGGAAGCCAGGGAAGCCCTTTAAAAAGTACAGTTTGCTCTGGCTTTCCCTTTCTAATTTGCGAGCACAGGAGAAAGGGAAACAGCCATAAAATGCCGCCAGCGAGCAAAAAGCAGGTTTCCCATAAGCGCCAGTGCCAGTCCGATTGAGAACACAGCCACAAGGAACTTTCTGCCACTCTGTAGGTGAGTGCCCTGCGCGCACCCCCAATGTCCTCGTGCCAAAAAAAAAAAACAAGCATTGGCATAGCCAATAGGTCCCGCCTTTGGGACCTTATAAGTGGTCAAGCAGCAAGGAGAAGGGAAAGGAGGTGAACATGGGTGCAACATACAGATGCAGGTGACTGCTTCCGACGGACAGGGGGGGGAGCTTCATGGAGGCAGGAAACAAAGAGATACAAAATAAGGTGCTGAAAAAGATGCCAACGGTCATACAAGATGCAGAGTAGGCAATGGAGGAAGGCATGGTTTGGGCATTTAAGATGTGTGTGGCCAGGATGCAGCCACTGAAGGAATTGTAGGAATAGGGTGTGCAAAGGTGCAGGTAGTGGCAGTAGCAGAATTCAGATAGAAATTAGGTGAAAAGATAACCATCAAGTTGTGGAATTCTCTGCCTTTACAGCTGAGACGGGAACCTTCGTAAAACGCCTTTAATAAGAAGCTCAAAATATGGCTGTTTCAATTTGTTCTGGTACAAGGTCATGTTGGGTAAGGTAGGGTGGGGGTAGTTCGCTGGCTTCGCATCTATTTATAGGTGAGGATCGTTGGGCTGTAGGTTTCTGGGTTTTCCTCCTTGGGAGAAACTATGCGCTTTATAAATCAGATTATTATTAAAAGATCATCATTCACCAATTCAATTTTTGCACTTGAACAAAGTAAGGTTTTAGACAGGCAGTCCAGTTACACAAAATAGCAGCCTCCAGCAACGGTGTATTATTACAAATTCTGTTGCCTCGGAGCACCTGCAGGAAAAGGCAGTGGAATAAAACTTCCTTAGATCCAGAGTCTGGACTCTAAAAAAGCGCAGGCACGCCTGTGCATTCTCTGTTAATTAACTGAGCCCAGTGCTTTAAATGGGCCGGTACTCACAAGTACTGAGTACCGGCACTTCCAAAGTTTTTTGCCGTCAGTACCGGCACTTCTCTGTAGCCAGGGAGAGTACCTGTACCCTGATCCACGGCACGGCAGGCTCAGGTTAGGTTTCTGATCCAGTGCAGGGCAGAGGCCGCTCTGCTTCCGAGCAGCTTGTAATTAACTCGGCTGAAGTATCCTTTTGCAGAGTTGCTGGTGAAGATTCCAGCAGCGCCCATTTGAATGTCCCCAAACTGCAGGGGGGTGAGAGGGCCTGTGTCACGCTGTGATTAACAGGACAGGGTCTCTAGACAGACCCTGCACTGTCAATCAGGTGCGCAGCAACCATTCGGTGAAAGTGCCATCACGACTTTCATTTTGTGTTATGAGTTAATCTGTGTTTTTTTACATAAACACATTTCTCATGTGTTTTAATATGTGCTGCAACTGGTACAGAAGTTTGCAACTGATACAGAAGTTTCTATGTATTATGATATTTTGCCCTTAGCCCGCCCCTTGCCCCGCCCACTTGCCTCACCTCTATTTTAATGAGTACCTGCACTTATTTTTCCCCATTTAAAGCACTGCCTAAAACCATATTGTACTGGACAAAGTATATCATTTTGTTGCGCCTAGACCTCAATTCGATTCAAAATGATACACCCACAATCTTAACTACAGAGTCTAACAAAGATATTGGTCTGTAGCAATGGGGGTCTTTTCTAATGCCCTTCTTAAACACTGGTACAATTTTTGTGGTTTTTCGTGAATTAGGATTTCTACCGATACTGAAGAATTTAAAATGATCAGAGGGGCCAATAACTAAATGCTGGACTTATAAAGGTCCATGGGCAGCCCATCTGGCCCAGGGGCCTTATTAGATGAGCTAGCCAAAATGGCAGTAGATTAACCCTGGGCAAAGCACTACGCTACGCTCGCGTAGTTTGCGAAGTTTGCGCTACTTTGCACAACGCGAATTGCACGTAGCACAGTGCAAACACGCGTAGTGTAGCGTAGCGTAGTGCAGCAGTCATTTTTTGCTTGCTCGCGGTCCTCAACGTCAAGTTGGCGACCGCGAGCAAGCAAAATGACATCCCGGCGAGACTTTTTCCTCGTTCGCGATCAGCAACATCAAGTTGCCGATCGCGAGCGTGGAAAATAAACCTGCCGGCGAGATTCTCAACGCGGGGAGGTCAGGTTTCTCATTGCGAGTGGTCGCGTATGCTCGCGACCGCTCGCGATGAGAAACTACCAGTCCGCGTTGAGAAAGCTGCCGCTCGAGTAAAAATCTACTCGAGCGGCAGTAAAAGACAGCTCGCACTGTGCAAGATGCCCTTTTCAATGATTGCACAGTGCGGACAAGCATCCGGCACTGTGCAATCATCGCGAACAGCGCACTACGCAGTTCGCGTAGTGCTATGCGTAGCTCGCGTAGTGCGAACTGCACTTCGCGTAGCTTCGCGTAGTGCTACTTCGCGAACTATGCCCAGGCTTACAGTAGATACGTTGTCAAGTTCAAAAGAGAACCCCAAGGGGAACTGTGGGGGTTCTCCTACGAAGTTTGACAAAGCACTGAGCTTATCTTGGAGTATACATATCCCCTACACAGAAACAAATGAAAGTGAAGGGTGAGATTTGTCAACCAGGAAGAGAAGGGTTGTACCAGGAATCCTTTGAAATATTACAATGTATAAAACTATCCCACTAAAAAGACAAAAAAGTTACGATATAAACACAAAACAGCATGCTATCCAAAAACAATGTTCAAATAAATGCCACCGTTCAGGTTTAATAGTGTGAGTAAAATAAATTAATTCTCTATATAAAGAAGCACAGCAGTCATTATAAAAATGATAAGTTGCTGGCTGGTCAGTACATGACAGTGATTTTCACATATGGCATGGCATCTCTGTGCAAGTGTCCATCATATATCTGGGAAGCAAAAGAGTAGGCCTCTCCTCGGTGGTGAACACTTGTCAGTGTGCATGAGGAAGGTCTCTTATGAGGAGGTGGTGTGTGTGTGTCTCCCTGTGTGCCTGTGTGAGTGTGTGCATGTGCATGTGCATATATGTGTGTGGCCTGTTGTGGACAGCAACATGAAAATCCTCTAGGTAGATATACATTTCAGCTATTGACCACCCGTCCACAAACACCAAAGCACTTCATACAGAAATCATGAGATGCTAGCTGCAAGAGAGAAATGTGAGCTTCCCTATCAACATCTAAATTAATGCTAATCAGATCCTTCCTGATAATAAAATGTAGCAGTAGGAGGTTTATAATTGGAGTACAAGTGTGCTTGTGTGATGGCACTCTCACATAGGCTTAATGGAGAATATTGTAGGCCCTTGCTTTTCTCATGCAGGTCTCTGATCTGCACCTAACTAATATCAAGAAGGGGCCCTATTATGACAAGTGTCCCAAAGGTGCAGCAGACATGTGCTCCTGCTTTCTTTGCTCCATACTTTGGTATTACAAAAGGGGCCACAAACACTTGTGCTTTCCCTTTTGCAATTCAAATCACACCAGGGCACATGTAGCATCTGCCCAATCTCAAGGGGGCATTCCCTCATTTGCAAGAGCCATGGTCAGTATTGGTAGCAATTTTCACTAACCTCCTTATGTGCTTTCAACTGCACCTCACTTAAATAAGTTAGTTGTGTGCAGGTGGTTCATAATGGTACAATATCTCCAGTACGTCTTAACTTATTGGGATTTAGTAGTAGGCTGTGTGCTGGCAAGTTAATATGCTGTCTGATGATTAGGCTAGCAATCAAGAATTGTTGGTTTGTAGTGCCTGTGTCAAACCTTGGTTGTGTGCTTTGCATGCTAACTTTCTCACTAAACTCACCATTTTGCTCTCTAGGATATACCTGTGGATTTTTTTTAATCTGGTTTTTGTTCCCCCTAAGTAAGGAGAAAAGTTTGGGAACTTCAGGTATAGTCACTAGAGAGCAACTGTTATGTGATGGCAAAGACGTGAAACATCGTTTACAACGCACGTGTTACAACGCGTGTCATTACAATGAATGTTTTACAACGCAAAATCCATTACAACGCGTCATTAGATCGCATAATCCATTACAACGCTTTCCCCAAAGTAACGCCTCGGCAGAGTTAGAATAGTAATTGCGTTGTAATGGATTATGCGTTTTAACGACATGCGTTGTAACGACATGCATTGTAATGGATTTTGTGATGTAAAAAATGTGTTGTAATGACACGCGTTGTAACGCGTGCGTTGTAAAGTGTCATTTTCGGCAAAGACAAACCCTGAGACTAGGGAGAATCATCTGCATTGCTGCCTGTAGGCAGAAGATGGCGTGACAAGATAGGCCTGCTGGTCCTGGCATACATCATTATACATGAATATAGAAAATGGAGCAGCCTATCATTCCTTACTTGTGGGTATCTGTGTAGGCCCAGTATTCTTGCCATGATGATGGAGCGTGTTGAGCTGGGATCCCCTATGATGGCTGCCAGCTGGAGCCCTGACTGGCACTGGTAGTTTGGGACAGGCTCATCTCTGTGTGACAGTATCCACATGATGCCACTGATAGTCTGCTGCACTGATGCACATGAGTCATAGAGCTGGAATCCAAGGGTGATGTTTGGTAGGAATTCTGGATTCCTGTTGATCTCTTCAATGGTAAACACCAGGGCCTGGAGCCATTGGTAGCTTTGCAGCCAAAACCTAAATTACGATGGGAGTGTTGGTTAGTGTGGAAGGAACTGTGCAAAGACTGTTCTGTTGTTTAATCAATCTTTTGAATGTCAAGAAGAATGTTAATCATTGAGAAAAACAAGCTCATTCTTCACATGTAAAAAAGTGTAACTGAAGGAGAGACTTACCAGATAACCCAAGGTTATGCCATATTATATGGTTCTCTGTTCTTCCATCTTCTGTTGTGAACAGTACTTTACCACGTTGTGTTCACCTCACCTGTATCATTGGTGTTTTCCTAATTCTCTCCCTCTCCCCAAAGCTTACTGCAATTACACTGTTCAAGTTAGGGAGTTCCAGAAAGGAAATTGGCATAATTTAACCAGGAAGATGTCAACATTCACATCCCCTTTCCTTGATGTTATCTCTCATGAAAACTATATAATCAGACACCTTACACACCAGTTTTTAAACATTCTATATCATTTCCTCTCAATTACTATGAAAAGAGTGGCAGAGGTTGACAACTTAAAATATTTGAATATTTTGTGAAGTTGAACAAAGTTCCTGATATACTAAGTGCTTCTGCAGTTGAAAAGCTGGAAATTTGTCAAATCACTGGCTTTGAGACCACAATGTGGAAATTTGCTATTGTGGTGGTGGTATATGGGGCCCCAGTCAGGCCACAAATGAAGAGGCCAGATAGATGTGATGAGCAGCTAGGGTATGTGCACATTGCTGCATTTGTCTTTAATGAATCCCCCTAATGCTATGCCCAGCATGTGGATGCCTGTGTGCTTGAGTGGCATGTGTTGACCTGGGGAGAGGTGTCATGTGACATGCTACATTGCTACATTCCTCTCCAACTTTCTTTCAACTGAAATTTAGCGAACACTCAATCAAGTGACTGTTCAACCGACAGTCTTTAGCAGGCTTGCAAAAACTTGTTCTAGTGTTCACGGAACTTATCATTCATAGTCGTTAAACCACTTTGACCTCCAAGTCTGCAGTTGCAGGTTGTAGAAATATATTTGCGTTTCTCCTTGAGGTGCTGCTTGCATCTCAACTCTCTTCAGGAGGGCAGGGAGTGATGGATTCTCTGGTGCATCAAGGGAAGAATTGGCAAGGACTTCAGTTGTTCCTGAGAAGTCCATGTTGCTTTATTGGTCATTATTGATAATATCAGAGTACTATTGACTACTGTCGTCTGGTTCAGTAGGGCACCACTTCTGGAATACAGAAATGTTTTGCGTGACTTAGTCACTGCCCAGTTATAGCCACCGCCTTGGTCCCATTCTGGTTTATCAACAGAAGAGGGTGTTTATTGAAAGACAGGCAGAATTTCCCCCGTCCCTGTTGGTTATGCACAGAGACCCAGTCAGTGACCTTGATGCCCGAGTCTCTGGATTTCAGGAGTTTGGCTTGCTCTGGTATTGATAAGGGTTCAATTATGCTAGCTAGCTATCTGGTCAAATCATGCCCAAGACCAATATTCAGTGTAAGGAGTGACATCTCGGGTGCCTTGTCCAAGACTGACATCAACAGGTGACCTGTTGGTAGTACTGTGAGGTGTGCATCTGGAAATTTGTTTATCACATCTTCAATAGCCTTGTGTTGCTTGAGTCCATCCTTAAGGCCTTGTTTAATGTTCAACAACTCCATTGGATTGGGGCCATCGGGTATTATTCACTGATGAGTAATGACTAAGGACTCAAGATATTCTCCAAATTCATTGCCTTAAAAGGGGGCCCATTATCACTTTTCATTGTATTTGGCAGCCCAAACATGGCAAATAATTTGTCAAGACAGCTCTTCATTTGGTCAAAATTTGCTGTGGTTAATACTTCTACAACTAAGAACTTTAAAAAGGTATCTGATACTACTAGCATGTGGTGCCCATTAGGCAGAGCCCCGCTATCCGATCTCATGTTCTGCCATGGGCCATCACTTGGGGTTTCAGTCACTAATGGGGCTGGCCTCTCTGGAGCTCTGTTGGTTTAGCACCAGTGGCACCTCACTGTGACTTTGTCAGCACTGGTGTCCACGGCAGTGAACCAAACTATGTTTCTGAAATGAACTTTTTTCTTTGTCTCTCCTTAGTGCCCAGTGTGGGGTAGAATTATCATGAGACATCTAATATGGCTGGGAATGATGATCCTGTGCCCCCTTAACAGGACACCACCATCTATGACACTGAGCGTGTCCCGTACATGCCAATGTGCTGTCAGATCACGTTGATAGGTGTCATTATGCTTGTTGATGTTCTGGTGGAAGTTTTTCCATTGATTGGACAGAGCAGCTGTGCATGCTCACTAGAGCAAAGGCTATCATTTTGTTGCTTCAGCAAACGTCCCTGATCCTCACAGTTCAAGGGCAGTTATTAGTCACAAGCCACTCATTTTATTAGTCAGTCCCTGCAGAGTGGTCTGGTTTGCTGGATAGCCCAGGCTTTGGGTGCCAAGATAATTAGTCAGTGTGGTTGGTGCATCCCGGCTTGTTTCTTACTGTGAATTGGTATGTTTGAAGCTGGAATACCAACTCCTCAATGCTGGCCAGAGGGTGTAATGCCATACCTGTGAAAAGTGGTATCAGGTGCTTGTGGTTGGTTATGAATGTGAATGTTTATCCATATTAGTATAGATAAAAATCGGTGCAGCCCTTTTGATTGCCAGTGCCTTATTCTCAATGTTGGCATATTTCTTTTCTGTGAGTGCTTTGCTAGGGTAATCAATCTGGGTCTACCTGTCTTCTGTCACCCGCTGCTTGAGCACTGTACCAAGGCCAATAGGGCTGGTATCCATGATCAACTGGATTCCTTTGCTAGGTCTAAGTTGGGCATCACTGTGTGTTGCAGTAGTGACTTTTATTGTCCTGGAGTTCAGTTTCTTCATTTTGTCCCCAGGACCATGGTGCTGACAACTTTGTTAGATGACGCACTGGTAGTGCCAGTGTAGCTAGCTTCAATTTAAACCTTCCACAGTAATTTTCAAGTCCAAGAAAACACGTGATCTGAGAGAGCAATGTCGTGGCTTCTTCATACCTAATGTCTGTCCTTTTTGCTTGGTCTACACTCATTCCCTTTCCAGAAAAGACATAACCATAGAAATCCATTTCCTGTTGTAAGAATTGGCACTTTTTTCTTTGAATATCAACCCCATGTCGCTGGTTCTTTGGAGGGTTGTGACTAATCTCTTCTGGTGGTCTATAATGGTGGATGCATATATTAGAATGTCTTGACTGACACTAATGATGCCATCTAGCCCCAACAGGACTTTGCAAATGGTGTTCTGTAAAAACTTCTGCTGAAAGAGATCCCAAAGTTGAGCCTGCGGTATCGCGAGCGGCTGACGTGGGTTGAATATGTGCTTATTTAGCTGCAGTCCACTTAGAATTCCATCTTGTGGTAACCTAAATTAAGATATAGTTTGGGAAACCAGTGGCCTCCATTTAGATCATTAATGATGTCATCTATGGTTGGAGTGATGTGCCACTCCCTTCGGATAGCTCTATTCTGCAATTGTATAGACATGGATGTTGCTGGGCTGCTTTGGTTTGCATGTAATGACCATAAGGGAGACCCATGGTGTAGGGCAGGAAGCCTTTTCCTGACATCTGCATTTTCTAGTTTTTGCTCTTCAGCCTCCACTCAGGGGCAAAGGTGAAAAGTGATATGTTGATGGCAAAGGGAAGAAGACTTTATCAAGGTATCAATGTGCAGGGATACAGGCGACCCCTGCCGACAGCTGAGGCCTTTGAAGAGGTGTTGGAAGTTTTTGATGACATCAACTATAGACATGTCATTGACGGCTGACGTAAAGTGAAGAATTTCAACTTGCATGAGGATGTACAATGGGTGACAGTGCTGCTGAACATTCCTTTCAGCAGGAGAAGCATTATCCTGCAGCAGGCAATATATTTGAACTTCGTGGGCAGGATTATCAAGGCCGGTTTTTGGAAGTGATTTTTTCTTAGCATGTTCACCGATGCCCCACTGTCAATGAGAGATGTGAAGGCATATCACCTCTCTTCACTTGGCATGTTGGGTGGGAGTGGCTTGGTTTGTCCTGGCTTGCATGAAATGAGTACTAATTTGTCCTGTTCTTCATCAGCTAGTTCCTCTAGGCTGTGTTCCACAAGGGTGTCGTCAAAACCTCTGCCTCGATGATAGTGTGCATTATTGTGTTGTGTTTTCAACTTTTTAAATGTTTTGGTACTAACTTTACGCATTTTCTTAAGTTAATTCTGTCTGCTCTGTGCCATAGCAGCCAGAAGGATGAGGTATGTTTTAAATTACTGAAACCTTTGCTGGACCTAAAAATGATAGTGCCATTATTAATTGTGGTGGACTGCCATCCTTTCCAAATAATATTCCAGTTTCTCATACCCAGGGAGAGTTGAGTTTACCTAATGTGTAGGTAGCAGATTATAGTAGTATGATAGTTGATCTCATCAGAGGCGTGGAGTCTGAGAGTGCTTGTTCTTTTGGTAGAGCACAAGGCCCATTCATCATTGCATTCCCCAGAAGGAAATGTCAATGCCAATAGCCAATTTATAAAAATGGAGAATATTTTAAGGAAAACAGTGACAGCACAATGACCAAAATCCAATAAGGGGAAGCAAAGATTTGAATTTTAAACCTTGAATAAAATGTATGGGCTAAAAGCACAAACTGTCAACCGCGAACAGCTGATTGTACAAGACTGGGACAAAGGTAAAGTTTAAGCCCGAAGGAGTCAGATACAAGGACCTGGTTGGTCCTTGTCAAAGAGTTACAGTTTAACTTAAAACATTTCTGGGAAGATAGTGCTCAGCGGAGCAAGGCAGCAGGCTGGATCCAATGATATGCTGCCAAAGGACAAGGTCTCGATGAAGTCCACGTTGAAGGCAGGAAAGCTCCAAATGGAAAAAGTCCAGAGTTTGTGCCGAGGAACTTGTCGACTGGACGCTGTTCGGCATCCAGTCAGGTGAGGATTTCTACCTGCAGACTCAGTCTCTTTTCTGGAAATCAGATTCTTTCAGCAGGGCAAGGCAGTAGGCTGTAGCCAGAGAGGGTTTGACATCATCAGATGCCAGTCAGTGTCGGGTCAGTTGAATTGGATTTTCTGCTGCAGACAAGAACATAGCTGTAGTAAAGCCAGGCCCACTGGTAATATCTCCATTGCAGATCTGCTTGACAGACTGGTCCCAATCTTCTGTTGGTTCGCCAGGAAAAAATCCTTGAAAATGTTTCAAAATCCCAATTTTATGGTTAGGCAGGAGGAGTACACTCTGGCACTTATCTGAGGACCCCAGAGCCTTGTAGGGATATCAATTTTGATGATAATATTAGTAGTAATAGTTGGGCTATTGTTGTGCTTACTGTTTCCAGTGGGATATGTTGCAAAGATATATAAAATAATAGATAGATAAAAAGTAGGTTTGAAAATAAAGAATTTAGTAATAGTGTTTTTCATGAAAATATTTATACTAGAATTATGAAATAATAAATAGATATAGCAAAAACTGAGAATTGCTTTATCTGTTGGAGAGGAAACTCAGTTTCTATTTTCTTATGCGTTATTCTGTAATAGCTATTTTTTAAGATTATGATGCACTTTCTCCCTACCTGAATGATTTTAATGTTTCTGTTGATCTTATTCCAATTAATTTGGATAAACCTAATGTTGAGTATAGTAAGAATAGTCAAATCATTGCACAATCTAAGCATGGGACTAAATAAATGAATGGAGAGTAAGTATATAATCTTAATAAAGGTGAAATAGAGTTTAATAGATATAATGAGAGAGGGATTAAAATTGTGAGGAATGCAGAAGAAGGGAAGATTGTTGATAAACAATTAAAAGAAACAGAAGAATTTAGAAGATCAAATTTACATCCTAGATTGAGAATGGAGCAAAAAAGAAAGTGTTAACTATGCTTGGGCAGAAGGAGTACAGGTGGAGATAAAATAGTAAATTCAGGAGAGAGTGTGTGAAATAAATTATGAAGTAAGAGGTTAATTCTATTTGGAGGCGAGCCAATTTTATGGGAATTGTATTATGTGTGTGGAAAGAATACTTATTTTAAGTTGCATAGAAAGTGGGATGGTGCTTGTTAAATGCCTTTAGTTTTTCATAAAATTTATCATGTGAAAGAAATTGATGATGCATTGGAATGATCAGAACTAAAAGAAGCTTGGGTTTAGTAGCTTTAGACATATGAGGAGTTATTATATCTTCAGTGGGTGTTCCTATAAATGATGCGAAAATCAGACGTGATTCAACATTGGTAGATAGAATAACAGTAGATAGATTAGGAGCTTTTAGAAAAGGTAATGAAAAAACGTGTGCAATTGAAGCAATGATTATGCAGACCAGATTAGCTTTAGACATTTTCCTGGCAAAGGAAGGATGAGTCTGAAAGATAACAAAGACTGCATGTATGTGCCAGGTAGTAGTAGAATTAAAGGATCTTATATTATTGACATTATTAATATTTCTAATGTGATTATCTCAGTTGTAGGACCTGAGATATGAGAAAGTGTAGGTTTCTAGTTTAGTAACTTAGGAAAGGGTATTGAAAAGGTTAGTGAATGGCTAGATGATGCAGGAAGTAGCCCGTTAAAGCTAATTCTAACACCTGTAATAATAATCATGATTTGTGAAATAAAGCTGTTTATTTTGATGAATTGCATTACATTTGTAATTAAAAGAGGGCAAGATAAAAGGATAAGAAGAAGGAAAGATTCTGTGGAATGTTTGAAAAAACATTCTCAAAAGCAGTAGATGATGATGTCTATTAATTGATGGATGATTGATAAAGATGTATTAGTATGTTTTTCTGATTATTAAAATAATCAGAGGGGGAATATTGATGATGTTTTTTAAATGTGTAATTTTGAGTGACAAAGTATTTTAAGTAATAATGAGTTTTATGATGGATTCTAGTTGCAAATGATGAATTAATAATATTACACTTGAGACAATTCCACTGACACATTTAGATGTATGTTTATAAATAAGTTTTACTTGTGCCACATTTTTATTAACATTTCAAATGTTCTGTTCAAACTGCTTCTGCTCATTCCCCCACCCAACCAATGGCCCCTTGCATATCATCTCTCCCTACTGTTTCTGCAGTCGCTGTAGAGCACAGGATACTGTGGCGTAACTAGTCATTTTCCTTCGAGTGCAATGTATTGTGAATTAAACTTTCTGTGTGCGCTGTGTGGAAGGATTTGAAGGCTTTCCTCTGTAGCTTCCTGATGATGGGCCTGGTAGAAAACATTAGTGTATGAGCTATTGCTAGACTAATGTATCATAATGTTGTGCATTTCTGGACAGTAACAGCGTAGAAGCTGCTGGATTATCTGTAGAGTTAGGCTAGTTGTAATGTGAATTAAAATGATGCTTAATGTTCTTGGGATTTTGTAATAAACCCTTTAAATGTCTTTACTCTTAATCTCAATAATGGAGTGAACTCAGTTAATATGTACTCTGCAAATCTGTTGGAACTAATGTTGAAGAGGGTGGAGACTCTTGTCGTAAAATCAAGTGTGTACAGGAGCCGAGCCACTAGAAGGTCCTAACAAGTCCGTCCATCAAACCAATGACCAGATCGACAAGCCCCTCCACCGACTCCCCCAAAACAACCACCTCCGTTTTATCTGTGTTTAGCTTAGTCAGTCAGATATCAGGCAATCTAAAATATTAGGGTATGGTAGAATATTGGGATTCAGCTCCTACACTAGCTTTTTTGATGTTCAGGATGTGTAGGGAGTTATGCAAGTTGACTATGATACCACCGGTTTTAATGTCCAACAATGCAGGAAGGGCAGCTGGACAATTAGTAATTTTTGGATGGCTGAGGGCAAGTGGTAAGTACCCAAGATATATTCAGAAGTGGCCAAAGTTCATCTTTAATGGAATATGGTATTTTGTTGCCAAGATAAACAGGGGTTCCTTCAAAACATCAGCCACCTCATATACACATCTGTGCTTAAATGGACATCTGCCACGGTATCTGCTCTTGCACTAGCACCCTGGGCAATTAGTGGTGATATACATGCAGGGACAGAATGTTGGAGAATGACAACACAAAGACTGGGACAGGATGACATGGGAACTGAATCAAGGTGGTCAAATAATCAGACAGGTCATCACAGACACTGGGGCAGGGTAACAACTGTACTATGGCATCGCCACACGGGCAGGAGAGTGTGGTTGTGTGAGACTGTGAATGAGGTTGACATGGAGATTGAAGAAAGGGGACACGAACACCATGGAGAGTTTGGCAGGGGTCAAGATTAGTAGCACAGGCACTGAAAGCAAATTTCTATATCACAAATACACTGAAAAAGGTGAAAGAGACATTAGAGCAGTGTGAAAAAGACACTTGGCAGAGCAGTACTGATACTGTGTCATACAAAGAAGTGCACAAGGGCATTGTGACACAAATACTGAGGTAGGAAAATGCAAACAATGCTGTGGAGAAGCACAGAGACTAGGTCAATGTGTCATAGCCACTGGGACAGGGAGAGAAATATGTGAATTTGGGCATGGTGAGACAGACACTGGAGAAGGACAAGGCTAACTTTTTGGGCAGGACAACATGGACTCCACCTTGAGAAAACTCACTAATACTGAGACTGTGACTGTAGGAGAGTAGGATCTGCCTCTTATGTTGCCCCCACTTTTTTTCTGATGTTTACACTGGTTTCTGGCTATAGTCTGGCTGGGACCCTGCTAATCAGGGCCCCAGCCTCTCTGTTCTCTCTAAACGATTTGGAGTGCACTCTAGGTGCACTAGTGATTGGATACTGTGGTACCTTATGATTCCCTAGTATATGGTACCTTAGGTACCAAGGGCATAGGTACTTCACAGGCCTACCAGGGGCTGAAGCATGTATTATGCCACCCCTGGGAAGCAGACTAAATCTGTCACCACAGGCCTGTGACTGCAGCCTGGGTGAGGAAGTGCTAGCACCCCTCACTGAGATATAGGTCACCTATATCTCTCCTACACACACATATAAACCTATCAGTCACCCCTAAGGCAGGCCCTATCAATCCTGAGGGCAGGGTGCTTGGCTTCTATGTGAGGGGGTGCCTCTGCCTGAGCAGGGCCCCTCTGCAGCTCTCAGAGTCCATTCTCTGGTGCTGTTTGTGGATGCGGTTAAACCATATACTTTTAATATATCCTCCCGGTAAAATGCTAACTTTGGAATGGCTGCATCGAAACATGTCGTGTTTGGTGTCAAACATCTTGGAATACTACCCCCCGGCCAGTCCTGGCGGCAGGGGTAGCATTCCACCCTTCTAGAGGGATAGACATGTACCTACTGTGGAAATGCGGTAGAATCCTGCAGAGCCCTGGCATCACAAAATGGATGCCACCAGTCACAGACACTGGGCTGCCCTCCTGCTGATGACCAACACTCGCAGTGGAGGAAGCCCAACAATAGATATCCTGTCCCAAGGGGTGTGACCACCTTCCAGACAGGGTTTAGTGTATTGGGGCTGGGTGGGTACACTCTTAGAGTGCTTTGAAGTCCTGCACTGGGGGAGCAGAAGACTCCTCTGTGCATATGCCAGTTCAAACCGGCTCAGGTGCTACCTGTCCCTGCTCTGGCGCGAAACTGGACAAAGGGAAGTGGGTGTAGCCACCCACTCCCCTGACCCTCCCATAGGTAGGGTCATAGAGCTAGTCACTTCTCCTGTCGCCGCAAGCAGCAAGTCTTCACTGGCTCCCATTGAAAACGACGCCGCGACCCGACACCAAAGAACACCTATGCACCCTGCTCCCCTGGGTGAGGTAACTTCAGCACTACGGTGCTCCTGTGGGTGTGGGCCCTAGAACTACTTACCCTGTAAGTGACTTGCTTGTAGCTTCCCTAGAAGTGTCCTAAAACTCTTAACTTTCTAAGTGCGACAATTGCGCTGACTCGTACAGGGTTCGCGTCTGTGTTAGACACACCGCGTCCATCTCCTCTGTAACACTATCTAAAACTGTATCCTTCGACTCGTACTGAGTCCGATCGGTGTTCGCCTTGAACACACAAAGGGCCTGTAACTCTGAGATCTCCATTGCACTGACTCGCACAAGGTTCGCGTCTGTGTTAGACACAGCGCGTCCATCACCCTTGCATCTCTATCTGTGACCGCGTCCTTCGACTCGTACAAGGACCGATCGGTGTGTTCGCCTCGAACACGCAAGGGACTTTAACATTGAAATCTCAATCGCGTCTGAGCGCATAGACTCGCACAGGACTCGCACCGGTGCCAGGTCACCGCGTCCGTCCCCTGTGGGTCTCCTACAACTACCTGGGGTGGTTCTTGGGGGTCCCTCGATTCTAGATGCCCTAGACCTAGGTCTAGCAAACTAAGATTGTGATATTCGATTGTGCTAAACTTATTTTGATAATATTTGACTTGTACATATGTTCCTGACTTCTAATCTCATAAAGAGATTAGTAGAGAGTGTTTATTAATAAATACATATATATTTGATTTATATACCTGTGTGGTGTCTTTTCATTTGGTGATTCAAGAGATTGTGTGGTAAAACAAACTGCTTTACATTCCTTCAAGACTTAGCCTGAAGGCTGCTCTCCACAGCTACCACTAGGATAGCTTTCTATAAAGGTTGTCTTAAACCTATCTACCATAAGAGTCGAATTGTTCTGGTGCAAGGTGTCCACTTTAATTAGTGAACAGCATATACCAGGCCAACTTCTCACATTGGTGGGCAGCGTGTGGGATTCCAGCTTGCTATTGTTTTACCAGAAAATCTCTATTTGAATTACTAACTGAAAACCACGATAGGTACTTAAGGTACATATAAAATCAAGCTTAGTATCAATAAGTTCTACTGAACTTAGAGCTGTGTGCCAAGGGATAGCACACCCTTTCTACAGCTCAAGCTAGTATCAGTAGGCCACAAACTAGTGTAGGTAGTACAACACTGCACAACACTAGAATGTCCTTAAAGGGTGGAACCAGTGGATCCACTCAGCCTCAGTATAAGGACATGGCTTTCTCTGACTTGAGAGCCATGTGTGTTGAAGACACCTGAGGCTAGGACAGAGTCCCTCAACCCTACACCTGATAGATCTGCTGACAGCAGATGATCTTAGATTGGCTCTAGGAGCTAATGGGTCTGAATCAGTGGGTGGGTCAATTACAGTATCTGGGTCAGATGATGAAAATCAGAATGACCAGGACTCTGTGATTGAAGGGCCAGGCCTCAAGGGGCCTGAAAAGGACAGAGGAATTCTCCCTAAGAGAGCTGACAGAGTGGAGGAGAGGCACAGGTCCCCTTCCAGGGAATCTGAGCACTCTTATCACTCTGGCAGAGAATTTGTCCACCAGAGGAACTCATACTTTCCCATAAGAGAGACGTCCTCTGAAAGAATGTGCAAACTGCTGCAGTATGAGGAAGCAAGAGTTGCCCTCAGAACCAAGCAGTTGGCACTGGATAGAGAAGCCCTGGAGATCCAGAGAGCTTCTAGACGAGAGGGGTTAGAACCCCTTGGTGGCAGCAACAGTGTCCCTAGAGGCAGAGAATCTATTCCAGACCATAGGAACCTGAGCAAGGTTGTTCCTCCCTACCAGAATGGGGATGATATCCACAAGTGGATAACTGCTATGGAGGGGGCCTGTAGAGTACAGCAGGTCCCCCAAAAGCAGTGGGCAGCAATCTTGTGGCTCTCCTTTTCAGATAAAGGTAGAGACAAGCTCCTCACTGTTAGAGAAGAGGATGCTGACGATTATGAAGTCCTGAAGAGTGCACTGATAGATGGGTTTGGCTTAACCACTGAACAGTACAGGTTGAAGTTCAGAGACACCCAGAAGGCACAGACTCAGGACTGGACTGACTTTGTTGATTGTGCAACCAAGGCTCTGGAGGGTTGGCTGGTTGGCAGTAGGGTTACTGATTTCAAGGGATTGTATAATCTGATGATGAGAGAACAGATCCTTAATAATTGCCAGAACCAGTTGTTGCATGAGTACCTGGTGGACTCGGATCTGACCTCTCCCCAAGAATTGGGAAAGAAGGCAGACAAATGGGTCAGAACCAGGGTGAGGCAGAAACCCCAGAACCAAGGGGTGACACCAAGAAGCAAGATCCTAAGGGCTCTGAGAAAGGTGGGGATAAGTCAAAAGACCAGAAGTCTTCACAAGGGCCCCAAAAATCTGCATCTGGTGGGGAGTCACAATCCAACAAGGGAAAAGGCCAAAAGAAGCCCTGGTGCAAATTCTGTAAACAGAAAGGGCACTGGACTTCTGATTGCAACAAGTCCAAAGACCAAACCACCACCACTCCTGCCCCTAAGGCAACTGTTCCCCCTAGTTCAGCTACTGGTGGAGGTGGTACTCAGAATAAGGGTGTAGTAGGGTTGACCCTGGGTTCTGAAGTGGACTCTGACCTAGTCAGAGTGCCCACTCAGGCAATGCTGATTTGTGAGGGAGACCTTAATATGTCCTTCCTAGTAAGCCCCAGTAATCTGGGCAAATACAAACAGCAGCCTGTAATCAATGGCAAACAGGCTTTGGCATTTAGGGACACAGGTGCTAGTGTCACCATGGTGGCAGAGGATCTTGTGGACCCTGGACAGATCATCCTGGGTGAAATGTACCAGGTGACCAATGCAAGCAATGTCAAGACCAACCATAGTCTGGCAGTTGTGAATTTCTCCTGGGGAGGGGTAACTGGCCTCAAGAAGGTTGTAGTCAGTGCAGACCTCCCTGTCGAATGTCTATTGGGCAATGATCTAGAGACTTCAGCCTGGTCTGAAGTAGAGTTATGGACTCATGCTGAGATGTTGGGCATCCCTGCAGAGGTATTTGCTGTGACCAGGTCACAAGCAAGAATGCATGACACTGAACCAGCTCTGGATCCTGGAACAATGGACCAGATGCTTCCCAAGAGGAGGAGCAGTAGGGTAAAGGCAGTGCCTTCCCCTCTGTCTCAGATCACATATTCACCCCCAGAGGGAGGTGAAGCCGATCCTGAAGAAGGAACTGCCCCAGAGGGACTTGAGCCTGATCAGGTTGAGTTCTTGGGGGCAGGGGGCCCTTCTAGGGAAGATCTGAGTAAGGAGCAACAGTGCTGCCCCTCTCTTGAACCCCTCAGACAGCAGGCTGCTGCTGAGGCTGCTGGGAGTGCTAGTGGGTCCCATAAAGTTTATTGGGATGAGGGACTCCTATATTCTGAGAGTAGAGACCCAGCCCCTGGAGCCACCAGGAGGATGGTAATACCTCAGAAGTTTAGGGGGTTCCTCTTGACCCTAGCACATGACATCCCTTTAGCAGGACACTTGGGCCAAAACAAGACCTGAGACAGGCTTGTTCCACATTTTCATTGGCCACATATGTCAGAGGACACAAAGGAGTTTTGTCGCTCCTGTGTCACATGCCAAGCCAGTGGTAAGGCAGGTGGCACAACAAAGGCCCCCCTGATACCCTTTGAAAGGGTAGGGATTGACATTGTTGGTCCCCTTGACCCTCAAACTGCATCTGGGCACAGGTTTATCCTGGTGGTAGTGGATCATGCCACCAGGTACCCAGAAGCAATTCCCCTGAGGACCACCACAGCCCCTGTGGTGGCAAGAGCCCTCATTGGAGTCTTCTCCAGAGTGGGTTTCCCAAAGGAGGTCATTTCTGACAGAGGTACCCACTTCATGTCAGGATATCTAAAAGCAATGTGGAAGGAGTGTGGTGTAACTTACAAGTTCACCACCCCCTATCACCCACAATGCAATGGTTTAGTTGAACGCTTCAACAAAACCTTGAAAGGAATGATTAAAGGTCTCCCAGAGAAGCTTAGGTGGAAATGGGACCTTCTTCTTCCTTGCCTGTTGTTTGCATACAGAGAGGTTCCACAGAAGGGGGTTGGTTACAGCCCATTTGAGCTTCTGTTTGGGCATCCTGTGAGAGGTCCACTGTGTTTGGTAAAAGAGGGCTGGGAGTTACCTCTCAAGCCCCCCAAACAAGATGTGATGGACTATGTACTTGGTCTCCGCTCCCGGATGGCAGAGTACATGAAAAAGGCAACCAAAAACCTGGAGGCCAGCCAAGAATTACAAAAAGCTTGGCATGACCAAAAGGCTGTACTGACTGTATACCAGCCAGGACCGAAAGTGTGGGTGTTGGAGCCTGTGGCCCCAGCAGCCCTCCAGGACAAGTGGAGTGGCCCCCATACAATAGTTGAACAAAGGGAGAAGTCACCTACCTGGTGAATCTTGGAACTCCCAGGAGCCCCCTGAGGGTGCTCCACGTCAACAGATTAAAGCCATATGTTGACAGGGCTGACATGGGCTTGCTCATGGCAACTGATGAGGACCAGGAGGAGGAGAGTGACCCTCTCCCTGACCTGCTCTCTCAGAACCCTGATGATGGGTCAGTAGATGGTGTTGCTTTGGCAAGCAGCCTCACTGACCATCAGCAAACTGAGTGCAGACAAGTTCTGCAACAGTATAGACATATGTTTAGCCTGACCCCTAGTCAGACTTCCTGGTGCACCCACGAGGTGGACACTGGAGACAGTCTGCCTGTCAAGAATAAAATCTACAGGCAACCTGACCATGTCAGGGACTGTATCAGGACTGAAGTCCAGAAGATGTTGGAGCTAGGTGTAATTGAGCCTTCAGATAGCCCTTGGGCTAGCCCAGTAGTCCTGGTACCCAAGCCTCATACCCAGGGTGGTAAGAAAGAAATGAGGTTTTGTGTAGACTACAGAGGCCTCAATGCAGTCACTAGGACTGATGCCTATCCCATACCGAGGGCAGATGAGCTGATTGATACTTTGGCCTCAGCCAAGTATCTAAGCACGTTTGACCTAACAGCTGGCTACTGGCAGATCAGATTAGCTGATGATGCAAAAGCCAAGACAGCATTTTCGACCCCTGGTGGGCACTACCACTTTGTGGTGATGCCCTTTGGATTGAAAAAATGCACCTGCCACTTTTCAGAGGTTGGTGAATAAAGTTCTGACAGGGATGGAAACTTATTGCTCAGCTTATCTAGATGATATTGCTGTCTTTAGTTCCTCCTGGCAGGATCACCTGGTCCACCTCAGGAATGTTTTGGAGGCCCTGCAGAAAGCAGGCCTCACTATCAAGGCCACTAAGTGCCAGATAGGGCAGAGTCAGGTTGTGTACCTGGGCCACCTTGTAGGTGGAGGCCAGGTTCAGCCTTTACAGAGCAAAATCCAAACCATAATGGAATGGGTTGCTCCAACCACCCAAACACAGGTGAGAGCCTTCTTAGGCCTGTCTGGGTACTATAGGAGGTTTGTCAAGGGATATGGATCTATAGTGACCCCCTTAAATGATCTGACCTCAAAGAAAATGCCAAAAAAGGTTCAGTGGACAGCTAGCTGTCAGAAGGCATTTGAAGACCTAAAGCAGGCCATGTGCACTGCCCCCATCTTACAGAGTACAGACTACACCAAAAAGTTCATTGTCCAAACAGATGCTTCTGAGCTGGGTGTGGGAGCTGTACTGTCTCAACTGAATGATGAAGGTCAAGACCAGCCAGTAGCTTTTATTAGCAGAAGGCTGACCCCTAGAGAGAAACGTTGGTCAGCTATAGAGAGGGAGGCCTTTGCTGTGGTATGGGCCCTGAAGAAGCTGAGGCCATACTTGTTTGGCACTCACTTCATAGTTCAGACCGACCACAAGCCCCTCCTATGGCTTAAACAAATGAAAGGAGAAAACCCAAAACTTTTGAGGTGGTCCATTTCCCTACAGGGGATGGACTATACAGTGGAACTTAGACCTGGGACCCAACATGCCAATGCAGATGGACTCTCAAGGTATTTCCACTTTGAACACGAAGACTCAACTGGTCATGGTTAGTTTAGTGTCCCTGCGTTTGGGGGGGGGTTGTGTAGGAGAGTAGGATCTGCCTCTTTTGTTGCCCCCACTTTTTTTCTGATGTTTACACTGGTTTCTGGCTATAGTCTGGCTGGGACCCTGCTAATCAGGGCCCCCGCCTCTCTGTTCTCTCTAAATGATTTGGAGTGCACTCTAGGTGCACTAGTGATTGGATACTGTGGTACCTTATGAGTCCCTAGTATATGGTACCTTAGGTACCAAGGGCATAGGTACTTCACAGGCCTACCAGGGGCTGAAGCATGTATTATGCCACCCCTGGGAAGCAGACTAAATCTGACACCACAGGCCTGCGACTGCAGCCTGGGTGAGGAAGTGCTAGCACCCCTCACTGAGATATAGGTCACCTATATCTCTCCTACACACACATATAAACCTATCAGTCACCCCTAAGGCAGGCCCTATCAATCCTGAGGGCAGGGTGCTTGGCTTCTATGTGAGGGGGTGCCTCTGCCTGAGCAGGGCCCCTCTGCAGCTCCCAGAGTCCATTCTCTGGTGCTGTTTGTGGAAGCGGTTAAACCATATACGTTTAAGTGCATTATATCCTCGCGGTAAGATGCTAACTTTGGAATGGCTGCATCGAAACATGTCGTGTTTGGTGTCAAACATCTTGGAATACTACCCCCCCGCCAGTCCTGGCGGCGGGGGTAGCATTCCACCCTTCTAGAGGGATAGACATGTACCTACTGTAGAAACGCTGTAGAATCCTGCAGAGCCCTGGCATCACAAAATGGATGCCACCAGTCACAGACACTGGGCTGCCCTCCTGCTGATGACCAACACTCGCAGTGGAGGAAGCCCAACAATAGATATCCTGTCCCAAGGGGTGTGACCACCTTCCAGACAGGGTTTAGTGTATTGGGGCTGGGTGGGTGCACTCTTAGAGTGCTTTGAAGTCCTGCACTGGGGGAGCAGAAGGCTCCTCTGTGCATATGCCAGTTCAAACCGGCTCAGGGGCTACCTGTCCCTGCTCTGGCGTGAAACTGGACAAAGGGAAGTGGGTGTAGCCACCCACTCCCCTGGCCCTCCCATAGGTAGGGTCATAGAGCTAGTCCCTCCCTTTCTTTTAGTATAAGAGGGGGAACCTGTGCATAGCACCCTAGATTTCCCTGGACGACGCTCTGAAGACGAAACCCGGACCTTCGACATTCCACTACCTTTGGAAGATTGAAGAATCTCCCTTGGAGTCAAGGAGTGACTCCCCTGCTTGGCAGGCACCAAAAACTACAAACAACGGTCGCAAACTACGCCGCTCCCGCCGGAGTCCGAAGTCCCTGCAGCCCAAGAAGTGGATTTCCTGACTTCTCAAAGGCCATCGTGAGTCCCCAGCGAAGCTGAGGCCAGTGGACCCCAAGAGTAATGAGGAACCACGACCCCTGGGTACCGTGCACTATTGTCAAGTGCAACCCCTCCACAACGTTCCATGAACTTGTGCTTTGGACCACGTGTGGTCCCAGCCCCCAGCAGAAAACCCGCCTAAGATCAGAGGCCTACCACGTCCCGAGTGACCGTGGGCCCCTGTGAGTGAATCCTCCCGAGGCGTCTTCGCGATCCCTTGCCAGCCAGATTGTGGGTCCCCAGAAGACTTTCTAAAGAAACCAAAGAGCTCCCCTGATTGCTCCAGGCCTGCCCTGACTTACCCATGCTGGGTGAGTCCCCCAGATCTTGCTGGTCTGCGCCATTGCCTCTTCACACTTTTCCCAAGACTTGCTGTTACCAAGGCTTGTTGGCTCCGATCGAGTCGCTGACACTGCAGTAAGCTGCAGACATTGTGGGACACGCTGAATCCAGCTCCTAGTCATCATCGACGCCTCCTGGACCTCGTGGATGAAGAGTCAAGGCAACTGCGAACGACCTGAATCTTGCGACGACGGTGGGCATCCATCTTCCTTGCCCCGAGTCACTGCCAAGTGACTTTGAACACTGTCCCCTCTGCTTTCAGGTCTTCCATCTTCCGAATCCAGGCTTGGATTCCTCCGGACACTTCTCCTGTCGCCGCAAGCAGCAAGTCTTCACTGGCTCCCATTGAAAACGACGCCGCGACCCGACACCAAAGAACACCTATGCACCCGGCTCCCCTGGGTGAGGTAACTTCAGCACTACGGTGCTCCTGTGGGTGTGGGCCCTAGAACTACTTACCCTGTAAGTGACTTGCTTGTAGCTTCCCTAGAAGTGTCCTAAAACTCTAACTTTCTAAGTGCGACAATTGCGCTGACTCGTACAGGGTTCGCGTCTGTGTTAGACACACCGCGTCCATCTCCTTTGTAACACTATCTAAAACTGTATCCTTCGACTCGTACTGAGTCCGATCGGTGTTCGCCTCGAACACACAAAGGGCCTGTAACTCTGAGATCTCCATTGCACTGACTCGCACAAGGTTTGCGTCTGTGTTAGACACAGCGCGTCCATCTCCCTTGCATCTCTATCTGTGACCGCGTCCTTCGACTCGTACAAGGACCGATCGGTGTGTTCGCCTCGAACACGCAAGGGACCTTTAACATTGAAATCTCAATCGCGTCTGAGCGCATAGACTCGCACAGGACTCGCACCGGTGCCAGGTCACCGCGTCCGTCCCCTGTGGGTCTCCTACAACTACCTGGGGTGGTTCTTGGGGGTCCCTCGATTCTAGATGCCCTAGACCTAGGTCTAGCAAACTAAGATTGTGATATTCGATTGTGCTAAACTTATTTTGATAATATTTGACTTGTACATATGTTCCTGACTTCTAATCTCATAAAGAGATTAGTAGAGAGTGTTTATTAATAAATACATATATATTTGATATATATACCTGTGTGGTGTCTTTTCATTTGGTGATTCAAGAGATTGTGTGGTAAAACAAGCTGCTTTACATTCCTTCAAGACTTAGCCTGAAGGCTGCTCTCCACAGCTACCACTAGGATAGCTTTCTATAAAGGTTGTCTTAAACCTATCTACCATAAGAGTCGAATTGTTCTGGTGCAAGGTGTCCACTTTAATTAGTGAACAGCATATACCAGGCCAACTTCTCACAGTGACCAACTGTCAATACTCATATGGCATGGGGAGAGTCACCAGTACAGTCATGTATATGGGCTCCCACTGTAGGTAAATCAACAGCAAGTGATTAACACGAGTCAGTCACTCAGGTTTCCAGATGAAGTGATAATGTTTAGAATGATTCTGAGCACATCCATCACACACAAAGAAGATGTGCAGTGCCCCAAAGCTGCTGAGGATGGAGAGAAGGCTATTTGTTTGCCAGTGAATCGTAAACCACTGGAAAAATATAAGGTGCACATAAAAATAAATTTGTTTAGTTACAGCGAAAACACAGCAAAACCTAAATATTGTCAGTCAAGGTACAAACAAAGGTTTATGTAAATGAAAAGTGATGGGGATAGTGATCCAAAAAATTAAATCATTATATTGTTCCGCCAGTGCTTTACCGGTAAAATATAAGTGCAGGTGCCCTCCAAAAGGAGCAGTGAAATTGAGGTGGTGTTTGGGGTAGAGATTAGGGCTGTGCTAAGGGTGGAGAAAGGGGTGGGGCTAGATTTGTGACCTTTCCAATCTTTGTATGGAAGAAATCTGCATGCATTGTAAGAATGTTGAATACATCTGTCTATGAATTATTACACTAATAACCATTTATATAGCACTTACTAATATGTGTTTTTTACTAACCAATGTAACCCTTTTTTAGCAACCTTAGAATAAAAAAAGATTGAGGAAAAAAGAGTAAGGTTCTAGTTCAAGTTCAAGTTCAAAATAAGCTTTATTTGGTTCAAAGGTTAAATCATAAAAGCACATTGTAGCACATAGTATGAAAAACAGTCATAAAATCATAAAAACACATTGTAGCACATAGTATGAAAAACAGTCATATCGGCTTAGTGTTAAAAATATTTAAAATAGTATCTTTACAGAACTTTAATAAGCCAGGTCAGTAGTGCCCATTGTTTTCCTACATCTAATCACACCTTTCAGATACTTAGCTAGAGGGCTAATAAACACATCATGTTCTAAAAGTTGTAATATAAGAAAGGCTGGGTTGGCATTGTTTCAGGCCTAACACCCTTAATATAGGTACAATCCATTTTTTCCTTAACATAGTATAAAAATTACAAAATATTAACGTGTGCATTGTGGATTGCACAGATAGATCATCACAAGGGCACGGGCATAAGGTTCTCGACCAATCATTCATAACTGGGAAGGTTGTTAGTCTTTGGAAGTTCCCTAGGCGAAAACGGGTCAACAACATCCTATCGTACCCCCCTGTTACAGTTACAAGGTATGGTTGCACACCAAAGTGAAGTAGTAGCATTTGATTATCCCTAACTGTGGGCTTTACTATTTCGGAGGAGAATCTAATTGTCTCCAAAAGCTTTAAACAATCAATCTTTAGTGTTTTTCTTGAAATTGTGGTAATGCTACCCTGGTCATCAAAGTATTCGGGATGCCCAAGGTCTAACATAAAGTTCTTAACATATTTTATCCAGGGAATATGAAGCACCCTTTGTAGCATAAAACAATCATTTAGAATATCCCGATTAAAACTAGTAAAAGTTGTTAAGCATATCTCATGCCATAACAGGATCTGTTGGATCTTAATTAGGTTTGATATGTATGGCATCCCAAGCTCTGCATGCAAATATAGGTGGCAGTGCTCTTCGGGACCGCTAGTAGGTACCTCAGGAAAGCATTCTCAATTAATTGCAGGGGCTGAGGATCGGCATAGCCCCAGATACCAGCACCATACATAGCCGTTCAGACACACTTCGCTTTATAAATCTCAATTAATTCCAGAACCGGCCTTTTACCCAGTTTTCTAGCATAGTTGGCTTGTGCTGCCGTGGCTTTTGAAAATAACAATTTTCTTGCTAAAAGAGCATGTGACCAAGACTCCCTTTGATCGAAGACGATCCCCAAATACGAAAAACTATTGATAAACTCAACCTTGTTGTTGTTAATAAAAATGTCTCGGCATTTTACACTATTGGTTCCACATTTTATAATGTATGTTTTGGTGGTGTTTACTTGAAGGCCCAAATTAGACATAAAGGTTAAGAAGCTGGAAACAACTCTTTTAAGCCGAATTGGGCACCTGTCGATATATGGCAAGTCCTGGCACCCGGTAGTTAAAACTGGACCTAAGCAGTTGATATACAAAGTAAAAAGGAAGGGGGCAAGCACACATCCTTGTCTCATCCCCTTTCTTACTGCAAACTTGGCAGTACACTCTCCCAAACCTCCGTAACGGACCCTGGCATGCAAATCTTGGTTTAGCTTCCTCAAGAAGTTGATAAGTTGCGATTCCACGCCCAAGTCGTCTAAGGTGCTCCAGAGTTTGTCATGTCTGACACAGTTGAATGCGAAACTAAGACCTACGAATACAAAATAAAGTTTCCCACATTTGGCCCGCGAATATATGCCCAGGATGATATTCAAATTTAGCCCTTCTTCGATAGTGCCAAGGCCCTGTCGGAAACCATATTGCAGTTCAGTGATCACCCCAGCATCCTCAGCCCAAGTCTGCAATCTATTCAATAGGATACGACCAGCCACTTTAACAAAATAATCTAATGATGATATTGGTTGGTAACAAGCGGTTCTAAACATATGACTTGCAGTTTGAATGCAGCTCCTTGTTTTTTTTTATATCTCTTTATTGGCATTTTCAATTTACAAACAGGCCATAATAGAAAATACAAGAAATCAAGGTTCCCAGAGGGCTATAAGAATTGGGGTTCCATATGGAATCCAATATAGTCGATCCTTCTATAAAAAGCTAATACCATAAGAGACCAACATTATCATCAACAACAATTATAACACTGGCTGGTAGGTGGGAGAGACTTCTCTAGTGATAGAAAGAGTGTAGAGAAGATACTACAGGAAAAGATTTAGACATTAATAGCATTCAGGAGGTAATTGGAGGCGAGAGAGAGAGTTTATTGTGTAATGTGTATGGGGAGCATCATCTTGCTGTTTTCAACTCTATATCCTTGGTGTATTGTATAGTGATGTGTTATGTGTGATTCTCGGTGTCTTCACAGGGTACATATGTTATGCTTGAATATTCTGTAGTCAAGAATGTCAAGGACATCTAGGAGGTATGTTCTCTTGCTTCTCTTCTGCTCTTATTTTTTTCCTTTCTTCTATTCTTTCCCTCTTCACTTTTATTATTTTCAGGAACGTCTGCTAGAGGTTTTTCTCTGGTCTGAAATTTATGCAATCAATGTATCTTTGATATTTCATTGTAGACCTCTTGGAGCATTCACATTTTGTCTTTACCTTAACACTGTATATACCCATGTGTTGGTTCCTGCTCTCTCTCTTTATTGCAAAATCAATAAAACTCTTTTGAAATTAAAAAGTCACAACTCAAGGGGAAGGAGAGTATGGCACAGGGAGTGGTGCCTGAGGTCAGTAGCCCTTAAAGGAATAAAGGGGAACACATCAGGGTGGAAGGGAATGCAATCTGTCAAAGAGCTTCTGCACATTTGTGTCCCAAAGCGTGATGTCACCAACACAACCACGCCTGATAGAAGCAGTTGATAGAGCACTTGCTTCTGCCACATCCCATTTATCTGTCAACCTAAGACATACCAAGATCTCAGGTGGTTGAGCTGCTTTCCAAGACATGGCTATTAGTTGTGTATATAATGTTAGCGCTAAGTCCGCCTGTCTCAAATAATGTCTAGAGCATTTTTTGCATTTAGTGATCCGCAAAAAACAGAGTAATGGATCTAGGGAGAGCTGTACATTAATCACTGCAAAGATGTGCTCCAGTACTTGGGTCCAGGCGCCTACTAGAGGCGAGCATTCCCACACCATGTGCAAAAATATGGCATCAGCATATCCACATATGGGGCAAATAGAAGGAGTTCCTGGGAACATCACGTGGAGACAGTGCGCAGTGAGATAGTTCTGATGGAGGTAGTTAAATTGAGTGAATTTAAGGTGTGCATTACGGTACACCCACTTAATGTGTCCCAATGCCATTGCCCATTGTTTGTCTTTGAAAACTGTGCTCAAGTCCCATTTAGTTCTGCCTTCAAATGTCCAGTTCACGCCTGGTGCTAGGAGAGTTGCATAGAGAGATGAAACAGCCTTTCGACCTTCCCCATGGGTAAGGAAGCAGTGCATCCTCTGATGGCGTAGAGGCTCTGTGTTTTTCACCGACCATGTGTCCCTAACACTGCGCATTAGAGCATGATAAGTGAGGAAGGAGCCTGCTGTCAGGCCGGAAGCATCTTGAAGTTGTTGAAACAATTGTAGGGTGCCATCTTCAAAGAGGTCGCCCAGTTGAGGCAGTCCCGCCTCCCACCAGGGACCGGGATTATGTCCATCCAAGAGTAGTTTTGATCTAGGGAAATCCCAGATATAAATCTGTAGTGCATACAGGAGTGCCGTACGTTTGGGTTGCATGCATCTATTTCATACCAGTTTGGCCACATGCAATAACCTAGGCAGCCCTTTGGTTGGGCTACACGCTGACAATAGCCAATGGAGTAGACTTCCATTTCCAAGCTCACTAAATACGAAATTAAATTCTCCCATCTTGTCTTTTGCCAGCCACCGCATAGGCCATTGCAGTTGTGCTGCAGCGAAGTACAGTTAGAAATCTGGAGTGCCCAGGCCCTCCTCCTGCATAGGATGATGCAATATCTGGAGGGATACACACTTACGTGCTGGCCCCCAGATTAGATCCAATTCCAGCCCATTCAGTTCCTTAAGGAAGGCCCTGGCAGGTAGGACTGGAAGCATAGAAAAAAAGTATAGGAACAGCAGTAGGATAATCATTTTGGCTATAGCAGCTTGGCCAATAGGCGATAAAGGTAGCTTTCTCCAAAAGTCAGTCGAATTCCTAACTAAAGTCAGGGCTCTGCCGTCGTTGCCATCTGAAAGATCCTTGTCAGGGTGGTGTACATTGATCCCTAAATAGCGAAAAGTCCCAAAGTGGCAGGGGAGGCGGTCTCAACCCAATGCAGCTCTGTCAGTGAGATTCAAATCCCGGAGCGGGTAAATACAAGATTTACCCCAGTTAGCCTGGAGTCCAGTTAAGTCTCTGAAGGTGTCCAGCAGGTCATACAGGGCAGATAAGGTTCTGGTGTGACCCCGTGAATAAATGAGCACATCATCTGCGTAGAGGGAGACAGTGTGCCAATTTGTGTAAAATTGTATACCCCAAGAAGGGCCTCTGATCCACAGAGCTGCAGCCAGCGGTTCCATAACCAAAGCAAAGATGATGGGTGAAAGGAGGCAACCCTGCCTAGTCCCCCTCATGATGGGGAATGGGCACGAAACGTAGCGTCCCGTGCGTAACCTAGCCAGCTGGGCAGCATACAGTAACTTGACCTATTTGAGAAATTCAGGGCCCATGCCAAATGCATTCTACAAGTGGAACAGGTAAGACCAGCCCAATGTGTCGAAGG